>VDFB02072274.1:2475345-2637368 GCA_007258455.2 Sequoia sempervirens | reverse complement strand
AAGCAAAAAAAAAAAATGACTTGTACTTACAATGATGCGGCCCTCAATTCTCAAATCCTTCTACTCTAATAGCCAAATTTGAATGTGTGCTTTGCTTTGAATGAACCAAAATATCAAGTTCTGTGCAGTCATCACAACACCCAAAAAAAACCAGGTATAAGAAAAACAACAATTGCAAATAAATACAAGGGGAAAAAGCTTATTTGATGAAATATTAACAATTTAAGCTTGAATGAAAGAGCTCACTTTCTCTATTGTATTTTAGGGATCAAACCTTTATAGCCTTTCAAGAATGTATTGAGGCAAACCAAAGATGTGTTTTCCAAATATCATGGAAAAAATGTGGAGGGCGACAAATATTTCAAAGCAGTTATAAATCCTAACTTGTTCAAAATAGATATTCTTTAGAAACCCTAAGTCAAGAACGTGTCAATACCAACATGAAAGAGAAGAAAAATTTAGTGAATGGCTAAGAATCCTTTCATCGTAGTCTGCATCTCTCCCACAATCTGCACCATTGAGGGTGAAAAAGAGTTTGAAAACTTCATCAAGGGAATTCCTTCGGCAAAGACTAAGTCAGGAACATGTCAATATCAGCATGAAAGAGTGGCAAAATTTGGTGAATGAATGAGACTCCTTTCATCGTAGTCTACATCTCTCCTGCAATTTGCATCGTTGAGGGTGAAAAAGAGTTTGAAAACTTCAACAAGGGAACGCCTTCGGTGTAAATATTTTAGAAATGGGAAGTATGGTTGTGTATTATTATTTTCTTGTAAATGTATATTGCAATTCCATTCTACACTTCTTGTATATTTTCTTGTAGGATGGCAAGGATTAGGAATTAATTGCAAAATGAAAAAATAACATGAATGCATATGACTCATCCAAATTTACATTTCATTATAAATGCTATTTAAATTTTTGATTTTGAATTTTGTGAAAGAGCAATTTAATTAATCATATATTTTAAAATTATGTCAAATTTAATAAAGTTGAAGTTGAAAATGATTTATGGTCATTTGAAATTGTAAAGTGTAAATTATGACTTGGGGATTGTAAATTGTATTAATTTTTTGTGACTGTCTATTTATGAATTGATGTAGATCCACTCATTCATTATTTGAATTTTAATTAGTGGGAACAAGTTAAAACAACACTATAAATCGATCATGGGACTTTTAAGGAGAATGTGCACTATGCAAGTGTAGACACCTAAATCTGTCCATTCCAGGCCACATTTGACTTTATCTTATGCTAGCCATTAATAATTAAATATTTATTATTTATTTAATCAATTTATCATTCACCTTTAACCCCCACTTTAATTAAATAAATATTTATCTATTTAATTAAGTTAATTGATTTAGACTAATACATCCCTACCACCTTTTCCTCTAATATGTAATTCCACTTTATACCTCAATCTTTGTTTATTTAGTCCTATCCATTAGATTCATTCACATGGATCACAATCTAAATTTTTCATCATGTGACAAATGTCCCTATGACATGACTAACTAAGACCTTTTTTAGATTCATTGAATCTAAACACTTGCCAAAATTCAAACCAAATTTTCATCCCATTCATCCATTTCATATTGCATCTTCAAATCCTATACATTCACATAAAAAAGTTACCTTAATCAAATCCTAAACATTTGTCACATGACTACAACTTTGATCAAAACCCTAATCCTCATTCAATCATAGTCATCCATTAACTAATGCATCTTAACCCTTTATTTTTCTCATGAAAATTCTATAAATGAGAAGTCTCTCATCCCATTTGAGCATCTTCTCCCATCCTATTTTTATGTTGTATTTTCTATTGAATCTTCCATCTTAATACCTTTATGCTACTAGAATTCTATCTACTTCTTCCATATCCTACCTAATCTTTCATTATCATAGTATTATTCTATCCATTTGATCTATCATCCTATCAATCATATCACCATGCTACTAGTTTTATAAGAAACCACATCCCATCAGTACATCAAAGAAGCACATCAAGAGTGTTGGGTGCAACTCTTCTTCAAGCTCAATCTAAGGAGAAATGAGTGAACAAGGTAAAATATTCCATTATTACATTTGAATCTTTATGCCATTTCCTTTGTTCAATTTTCTTGTCCTTATCAAGAACCTACAACTAGGTGTCAAAATTTTAAATAGCTATAAATTCACACTTATGAATTAATTATAAGTGCATCCAAACTTGAAATATTTTGATGCCAACATGTTTGAACCTTAAAAGAGTTCCTTAAAACCTATTATTAATATTTTAGAACCCTTTTTGAATTCATAAAAATACAAAATATGAGAGATTAAACTATATGCAAATGTAACCTTAAGACTATATACCTACCGACTTTAATTAAAACCTTTTTTGTGTTTATATCACTAATATTTAATCACTTTCACACAAATTACTAGGATGATTAATAATTGTTACTTTCTTTAGGCACTTGTGTGACACTTCCAAGTGAACAAATTTAACTCCAAATCACTTACAATTATAGTGAATAGTTGATAATTTTTAAGTTGATAGATAATTTGACAAATCAATATGATTGGAAACATTTGTGACCAAGACTAATTGAAGTGGACATTAATGACTTCAACTTGATCAATCAAAGATGGAAAAGAATCCTCATATATGGATTTGAATACTAACACAAGTTTTAAGAAAATAAATCAATGGCATGTATATTTCAAAGCACGAAAAGTAAAATATTCCCTTTGGTTCATAGACAAAGAGGCCATCTTATATGATTGGTGAAGGATAAAGAATGACACCCTCTCCATAAAGAATCACCATTTGGATTTTTTAAGACATAAAATTATGATAATGAATTTACAATGCTGAAAAATACTCTTGAACTTCATTTTGTTTATCATTGTTTTCCTTCTACTCTTTCAATGCCTCAACTCCTCATATTTTGTTTGCATGGTTTCAACAAGATGGATGAAATCATGTTTAAGCTCAAAAGGTTATTTACCA
Organism: Sequoia sempervirens; assembly: GCA_007258455.2. Taxonomy (NCBI): domain Eukaryota; kingdom Viridiplantae; phylum Streptophyta; class Pinopsida; order Cupressales; family Cupressaceae; genus Sequoia; species Sequoia sempervirens. The sequence goes on along the minus strand of VDFB02072274.1, from coordinate 2,634,367 downwards.
TTAACAATTTTCTATAGTTTTGACACACCCACAAAGAAGTCATCCTTTCATCTTCATATGTCATAAGAATATAAATGGGGAGGCCAAGAAAAGGAAAAGTATTCAATTTATCATCAACCCAATGGTCATTTACAATCAATCATATATATATATATATTCCTTATTACTTTTACTATTATATATGTGATGTTCATTATATCTTTTATTTCTTCTTCAACCATTTATACATATCTAGTTTTTCTTTTTCTTCTATAGCTTCAAAGTTGAACACCTATCAAAAGTATACAAATATTTTCTTCCTTATCCAATATCTATTTCATTTGATGAATTGACATCAAGAGAGTCATATTATTTTATTGTACCTAAAAGGACCATCATAAAACTAGTTTCAAAAATAGGTTCATCTCTACAAGAGTTGGTATAGAATGCTCTATACCATATAATATTTGGTAGAAGATGTAGCCACCAAAGATCTAGGAGCTTCAATGAAAGAAGAAGAGAGATCAAATATGAGAAAATAATGTGGAACTCCTTTCTTACATAGACCAAGGTGAGACATATGATTACAAAATATTATGACACTTGTGTCTTAATATTATGATATGAGACATAAAGTGATAAATATCCTATGCGTACCCTAAATAAACTTAACTAGACTAGTGTGAATAGGACCTAGAACGTAAACCAATTAGGCAATATCCTTATTCACATCAACAAAGTCCCTCCTTAATTGCAACTTAGGGATAATGAGAAAACATATAAATGTGTAATGATGTGGTGATGGGTTTGGCTACTAGAGCATGTTAGGTACCTATGTACACATATAATCAATGGAGAAAAGGAGAAAAACTAATGGGAGAAAACCCCTCTCCACAAGAAAAAAAATTATAGTTCTCTCAAAAAAGAATGTGGAAAAAAACCCCATGTGAGGAAAAAGTACCATAATAAAAGAGAAGAAGAGAGACCATGCGACCCCCCTCAATGTAAAATATGTGCCAATGGTAGATTATTTAAACTAGATGTAGAAGATGGTCCATGATCATTGAAAAACATTACTCCCCTTAGGAAGAAACAAAACCAAACGTTATGCATAATATCTATGTATTCCTGAAAGGAATATGTAGGAAGAAAACTCAATATGTATTAAGTATTTGAAAACTACTCAAGTGTCTCCATGTTGATGCCAAGAGCTATTACTACCAATTAAGGTATTCTAGGAGATATTTAGATGAAGATAATGATGCACAATTTAGTAGAGATGAATGTAGAATAGGATCCAAAGAAAAAAGTGACTCCTCCAAATGATACTCAAAAGTCCCCAAACCAATGCCAAACTGTGACAAATGATCATGTGGATAACGTGCAAGATGGTATACAAAATTTGAAAAAAAGAGGATGCAACTCCATAGGATCTAACATCAAAGAGAATGTGAATGTCTATAATAGTTTCCTCCAAGTCTTCAAGATTGGGCTCACAAATAAAACTTGCAGTGTTTGTTCAATACTAATCCCAAGTAGCTATATATTGAAGAAAATGAATGTCTTGATACACTGAATCATTACAAGACATGGATGTAACAACACTAGTCTTATTAAAAGAAACAACATATGGAGATGTGATCCCAATAGGAGGAGAAGAAGAAATAAAAAAAGTTTCTATGTTATCTAAATGTTCAAGATTGTTAATTTATATTGAAGTTCCTATGAAGTACCATCATCAAAGGGTGTATTATCTACATCATTAAGGGGAATGATGCAACATGAAACATGATCATCTAGGAATGGAGAGATATGAGGGTTTCAAAAAATCTACCAAATCTTAGTCTAAATGGTGTGAAGAAAATCAATGCTTGATAAATCACACATAGTACATAATGATCAACATTAGAATGAATCAATCCTATAACACAATCAATATTATTTATCCAATTTGATTTTATTAAATGTGTTCCTGGTTTGGGTATGATTCTAGAAAGCTAAGGAAAAAATTTAAGCTACTTTAATAGATGTGTTAGGATTCTTTTTCTCCAAGACTCATAATATTCCTTATCCAAGATTACCATAGAAGGATGGATAGAAAAAAACCATGATACCTCTTGAAATAAAAAAACATTGAGATCAATAAATATGAATCAACCACTATATTACCCTCCAAATTCAGTCAATGATAGAACCACCCAAGCAAGTATGACATAGAACTTTATACTTAGTGCAACTATAGATGTCACTTGTCAAAAATAGTGAAGTGGTCTTGATCTTGACTCATACAAATGCAAAATTTGGCCATAGAAATGAAGTACATAAGTCTTTGATAGGAAGAGATCAATCTAATCAAATCTTTATAAAGTATAGAAAAAATTATACACTTTTAAAAATAATGCACCATAAAATGTTACCATAGGAGCCCAAGTAGAGCCCTAAAATCTCCTAAAATAAGAATTATTCAACAAAACTTGTGAGAATATATATTTAAAAAATAATATATAAAAAATAAAGAATCATCTACACCACTACATAGAGCATGAAAAATTAGCCCCCCAAAAAAGGAGGCTAGATGATATAGTTATGGCCTTCCGAAGTTGGATTTCTAAAAACAAGAATTCATTGGAGATGGGGTAGACTTATTGGAGGTTGGCACACTTACGTCATGCTACTGAAATATTGATGTCAAAAAAGTCTATTTACAAAATATGCTTAGAACCCCTAAAATATTTGTCTAACTACAAAGCAACATTCATATTTCCTTAAACCATTGGAATAGGTAGAATTGTGCAAGTATATTCATTGTCGATAGTTGGTGTATTCCTTTTCCATCTATCTCAAATGGTTGACTATAGGTGGGTCTTGTCATAAAACTCACATACATGACCATTTCACACCTATTGGTGGTGTTGTGTGGCAGCTACTAGTAGGTGCATACCTGCACCTATGCTAGGGTACTACAAACTATGTAGTACCCAATGCAAATTTTTTAATTCTTAAAATTTAGTGTTCAAAAACAAAAACAAAATTCTATATTGTAATAGACCTACAAAGACTAACATAGGATGATACTGTTGGAAGTTTGGAGAGATTGTTGAATTTTTTCATTGATGATGTTGCTTGGAAACATGGGCATGGAAGGTACACAAAATTGTGTTCATTTGGTCTGAAAAGTTCAGTTGCATATTGATAGCAAGCCTTGCTGATCACAAAATAAATCAACTTCATAAGGAATTCAAACAAAGGGAAATTTAGCAATAATGATGGGAAGTTTGAGATGTCTCCTTCACAGTCTTAAACAATCAAATATAATGAATGATAGAAGTATATACATGCAGACTTTATTATAAATTATTTCAATTAGAATAGTGTTTGAACCTGACTCCCCACTATTACATTCCTGTTACAAAACATGATAACACATATGCCCTTGACTTGCAATGATTGGCCTTTCCTATGTGGAACAAAATAGTTTTATTCCATGTCTTCATGCCCAACTCTCTACAAACTCGGCCTCCTATTGATTGTTTTCTTTATTAGCGACTTCTCTAAACCTCGACTGAATCAATACTTTGTGATCAACCACATAGAAATAGTAATTGTGATCAAGCATCTCCAAACCAACACCACAACTATTGCATGCTAATTTTCGATGGCAGTTAACCAACCGAAAGTGTAATCTATCCATAACTTTGACTACATAGATTTCATGTCCCAACGATGATAGGAAATAACAGTGACAAAAACAACTTAAACTATCCATCTCCAAACAAAACCAAAGGAGTTTCATTTCTTCTAACTAGTCTGCCCTACCAACAAATAAACAAAAGACTAAAATAAATAAAGAACATAAAGGAAATGAAAGGGGGAGATGATGCCCCTACATCAGACTCCCTGGGAAAAATAGATTCATGAGCTCCTGCTCATGAAGTCTATAACTAAATGACCCCTTTGATTGATCTCATCCTCCATGAGCCAAGAAGCATCTTCAATGGGACGATTGCTCCACTTGACGGGATACTTAAAGTACTCATGCTTGTACGGGTCTTCTTCAATAACTACTTGTCTAGAATACATTTTATCTATTGTGGAGAAAATACTATTCCAGATTGTTCTTCAAGAGATGAAATAGCTTCTTCAATTCCATCCACTTCTATATCCCCCTTATATGGATACAAATCTGCCACATTGAAAATAGGAAATATATTCAAATCTACAAGTAGAGAAATCTCATATGCATTGGTAGAGAACTTCTGAAGTATTTTTCAAGGGCCAATCTTCTTCATCTTAAGTTTATTATATGTTCTAGTAGGAAATCTCTCCTTTTGAAGGTGAGCCAACACAAGGTCTCCAATCTAAAACTACAATTGCCTCCACTTTTGATCAACATACTTCTTGTACTGCACATTGTTATGCATATTGCTAGCTTCTATGTTTTGTTTCACCCTTTCTTGAATGTCATGAATGACTTGAGAAAAATCCTCTCCATCTACACTCTTCTCCATTCCAACAAGATCTCTAAGTTCAAACACACCTCTAGGGTGCATGCCATGCATCACATAGAAAGGGTTGAAACCTATACTTTTATTTGGAGAATCATTATAGGAAAATTCAACCTATGCCAACATCAAATCCTAATTTCTGGGTGAACCACCAAAAAGAGGCCTTAACAGATTACCAAGGCTTCTATTCACAACCTCAGTTTGACCATCCAGTTTTGGATGATAAGCATAACTAAAATTCAGATTTGTGCCCTTTTTCTTCCATAGGGTCCTCCAAAAATGACCCACAAACTTAGTATCCCTATCAGAAATTATGCTTCTTGGAATACCATGTAACCTTACAACTTTAAAGAAAAAATTAGCAATGTTAGTGGCATCACTAGTCTTCTTACAAGGTATGAAATACACCATTTTCAAAAATCTATCGACCACAACAAACATTGAATCATTGCTCCTTTGTGTACGAGGCAAACCCCCAAAAAAATCCATACTCACTGAGTCCCAAGGCTTGGTTGGAATTGGTAATGGCTGATAAAGTCTATTATTTTGAATTCTTCCTTTAGCATGTTGAAAAATTCTACACCTTTCCACATACCTCTTCACATCTTCTTGCATGTTTGGCCAATAATAATGAGTGATCAATTGTAGATAAATCTTATCTTGTCCAAAGTGACCAACAAGACTACCACAATTATTTCCTACAAAAAATTATCTCTCATGGGGCCTCTAGGGATACACAACTTGGTCCCCTTGAACAAAAAACCTTCTTAAATCATGTAATCCATCCATGGCTCTTTGTTCCTACAAATAGGATCATGGTAAGCTGTAAATACCTCTTTAAAATATGCATCCTCTGCATATAATTCCTTCAAACTTTCAAACCCCACACTATTAGTTTTTATTTCACATAACAGAAAATTCTTCCTACTTAGAGCATCAACAACTTTATTCATTTGGCCACTCTTATGTTTCAAAACTAAATTATAACACTGAAGATACTCAACCCACTTGGCATGTCTTTGATTCAACTTGTGTTGGTTATTGATAAATTACAAAGCATGGTTATCCATGTATATAATGAATTCTTTAGGCAACAAATAATGTCTCCATTTTTTTAAATCTTGAACCAAAGCATAGAATTCCAAATCATAAGAAGAATACTTCCTTTTTACATCATTGAGTTTCTCACTAAAGAATGCTACTAATCTACCTTCTTGACTTAGGACTACCCCAATATCCAACCCACTAGCATCACATTCCACTTGAAACACCTTGTCAAAATTAGGAAAAGCAGGAATGGGCAGCTCACTTACCTTCTTCTTAAGAAATCTGAAATTTTCTTTAGTCTCCTTACTCCAAACAAATAATCTTTTATTCCCCTTAATAGTCTCTAGTATAGGTGCCACTACATGACTGAAATTTCTTATAAAATTTCTATAAAAAATAGAAAGAACATGAAAAATCCTTACCTCCATTACACTTCTTGGTGTTGGCCAATCAAGTATGGCTTGAACCTTCTCCTTATCCATCTTTATCCCATCTTTGGACACCACAAAACCCAAGTAAATCAGTTCAGTTTGCATAAACACACTTTTTAAAATTGATCTACAATTTCTCTTCATGTAGCCTCCTCAAAACCTGCCTCAAATGTTCTAAATGCTCCTCTTTGGACCTGCTAAACACCAAAATGTCATCCAAATATACAATAATTTTTTTACCAAGGAATGGTTTAAAAACCTCATTCATTAGTCTCATAAAAGTACTATGGGAATTGGACAATCCAAAAGGCATAAACTAGCCATTCATACAACCCATCACTAGTCTTAAAGGTTGTCTTCCATTCATCCCCTGGTCTGATTCTTATTTGGTGATAGTCACTTTTCAAATCTATCTTTTAAAAATACATAGATCCACTCAAACAATCCATTATATCCTCTATCCTAGGTATAGGAAACCTATATCTTATAGTAATCTTATTAATAGCCCTTGAATCAATACACATATTTCATTCCCCTCCTTTCTTTGGCACAAGTATTGTGGGAACATCACAAGGAATTATGCTTTCCCTTATCAAACCCTTCTTCAAGAGGTCTACCACTTGCTTACTTATCTCCTCATTTTCCATAGGTGTTAACCTATGGACAACCTTGTTTGGAAGGCTAGCTCCTGGAATCAAATCCATATGATGACTAATGCTTCTCATAAGAGGAAATTTATTAAGAAAATCAAATGCAATAATATCCATATTCTCATTCAAAATATATTGTACTTCAATAGGAAAATCATCAAGTCTTGCAGAAGTCATTACACATCTAGGTTTAAGAACTAGAGAAAACCCCACTTCCTCTTCTTTCAAATCATGAAGAAATTCCTTACCACTTACCACCATTACCTTACTACTGTTGTTGTCTTCTTCTTTCTCTCTTATGGGTAGCAAGGCATGCTTCTCTCCATCCTTTTCAATAGTATACATATTCTCCCATCCATCATGCACCACTTTCCTATCAAATTTCCATGGTCTTCCAAGAAAAACATGGCACACATCCATTGGCATTACATCACATAAAATATTACATTTATAGCTCCTAATTTGAAAATCAACATAGGCCTACTCACTAACCAATAGTTGATGACCTTTTCACTACCAAGACACCTTTTACAGAGAGGGATGTTTAATCCTTTTCAGATTTAACTTTTCTACCATCTTAGTTGCAGTAATATTATCTATACTACCACTATCTATAATGAGATTACAACATTTACCTTGTGACTTACACTTGGTTTTGAACAATGATCTCATTTGAATTAGCTATTTCAACTTTCTTTTTGTGGCTTCAAAAACACCCTCTTGAGCAATAAGGACTCACCTGATTCTGGTTCATCCTTGTGGTGTACTGGTGACCCCACACTCTCTTGATTAGCATGCACGATCTGATTACTCCGCCCCAACTTTGAATGTCCTCCTCGAGATGATTCAGAGCATTCCCAAAGCTTGTGTCCATATTAGTTGCACTTAAAACATTTTCCAGCAAATCCTCTACCTCTACCTTGTGAACCACCCCTTCCATAAGACCTCCCCCCTTTGCTTTAGTAATTGCCTCTATCATTATTGGTTGTCCCACTTGAACTTCCAACCTCTTCTCCTTGATGATGCTGCTACACCCTACTTGTTTGTTGCCCCCTTCCTCTAAAAGCTCTTCCTCTCTTCTTCTCTTGCTAACTTTGCTTCCTTTGCAACTTCTCTTCTATTTTTAAGGAAATTTTATAAGACTCTTCTAGGATTCTAGGGGAAATAAGGCTTATTTCATCTTGTAAACTATACTTGATACCATTCACATATCAAGCTATTTTCTCCACATCTTCTTCACCATGCCCTGATCTGATTACCAAATTGTAGAATTCCTCTATATAGTCTTTCATAGACATATATTTCTACTTCAAATTCTACAATCTCTTAAAGAGATTAGTTTGATAATCACTTGAAAGGAATTTGGCCTTCAACTTGGCCACCAATATTCAATCCCAAGAGTAGATCTTCTCCTTATTCTTCCTTCTTCTCTCAATTTGGAAAAAGTCCCACCACATGGAAACATGGCCCTTCAATCTAATATAGGAAAACTTCACTCTCCTTTCCTCTACCACACCCTCATATTCAAAATACTTGTCTAAGTCGTTGATCCAATCAATTAAATATTCACCATTAAGGCTTCCTGCATAAGTTGGGACCTCTATTTTGGGTTTAGAGCCCACATTCATGATTGTCCTCAACAATCTTTCCTTAAATCCTTCTTGCCACTCCCCTTGTCCTTCCTCATTCTCTTCTCTCTATTGTTCTTCCTCCTCATCACTTGCACTCTCATCAAGGGTCCCTCTTCTTTGTGCCCTCTCTAGGGATTCCATTATTGCAATCATATGTTGCATCATCTCAAGAACTCCTTCACCATAGTCTCTTCTACCGTTGCCTCAGGATCCTCCTCTTCCCATTCTCCTTGGAGGAATTCTGACTACTCACCAATGCTAAAATCACTTTAGGCTCTGATACCAAATGATGGAAAACCTTTCTAATCAAAGAAAAAATCAACTTCACAATGAATTCAAACAAAGGAAAATTCAGCAATGATGATGGGAAGTTCAGGATTTCTCCTTCATAGTCTTAAATAATCAAATATGATGAATGATAGAAGTATATGTTGATGGGTGTTTTAGCACTTTCTCAACATAGGAAATGCATAGGTGCACTAAATCTCTTGAAAGGTAATCTCCAACAACAAGTTGCTAAAAATTACCCCAAGGTCTCTCGAGTGTCAGGTCATGACATGCTCAGAATTCCTCAGGTTGTTCAATGTGATTTTGTTGGTAATCACAGGACAGACTTATGGGGTTAAGCCAGAAGGAGGTTGGATCTTAAAATGGAGTTCTTGAGGTGGAAAAGTTATTGCATAGTTGTTGTAGGTTCAAACAATAGTCGTAAACTCCTATTCCAACTTCAAATTTGGCTTTACAAGGTGCAATGAACCTTAGCATAGGTTATTTATTAAAGAAAAGGAAAAAGGGAAGGGAAAAGAGAAAATTCCTAGATCTGAAACTAATAGTGAATAGTGATCATGGAGGACCCTATTGTAGACAATCTTCCTAAAACAAAATTTCACTTAACCAGATTACCTCACAGTATCATGAAATTAGTGCAAGCTTCTAAGGGCTACAGATATTCAACCATTCATTCACCATAAGCATGGACAAAAGATAGAAGTTTAGAGCAGCTTTAGTTTATGCCCAGACTAAATTTACATAGGTATTTATCATCAATAAACAACAAATTATATGGACAAGGAAAGTTGCCCACACACCAAAATTCTTCAAAATCAGTGAACATCATCAACTAATCTACTAAAGTAGGTTAAAACATGTAAAAAAAAAAACAAAGTAAATCTACTCAAATTAACTATCGGAGAAGAACAATGTAACATGCAACTAAAACTCAAGAATTCACCAAAAGTCAATGAACTTCTGCTAAAATTTCAGCAACATGCCTTAACAACAACTCAACTCTCTCTTGAGAATGCGAGGAGACCCCCTATTTATAGTATTCAAAAAGAAAAATGAATGACAAAGATTGATTTGCATTGTGTGGCCAAGATTCACTACAAACTAGGGTTTCACCTGCCCCTAAATATATTACAATTTAAAAATACATTCTTGTCATTTTCCCTATTTTGTCTTCTTGTGGCAACACTGTAGCTCTTTTTTCTTTTGCTGATTTCCTTTGTTGTAGCTACACTGAAAGAATTCATCATCAATCATAGGAATTCCTTCATTCCTCTTCAAGGTGGAGTACTCCACAAACTTGTCGATCAATGCTTGGAGCTTGCTCCATTCCAATATATCTGATTGGATCACCTGGAAGTTGAATTTTTTGGATTTATTCATGAGGTCATCCTAGTCCCTGTCATATTTATGCACATTCTTAATAACCATCTCAGACTGAGAGAAGGATCGTGCAACAAAACCCATGAAATCCAGCATCAGTGCATCCATAGTCCTATTCTCCATTTTCTTGTGAAAGTAGGTCTTTATCTTTTATGGATCTAACTCGACAATGGACACATGAAAGTCTATCTTTAGCCTTATGTACTCTTCACAAGTAGTTCAAACTTCCTTGATCTAATCAATTTCTAGCTCCACCTCATGAAGCACTTGTTCTAATACCTCTTTTCTATGGTCAAGGCTCAGTTTGCATGTCTCCACGAGCCAATGATTTTCTTTTACCAAAGAAAATTCCTTCTCCCAAGATCCCTCAGGTACCTTGAGGATAGCATCAAGTTTGGGGTACGTGATCCTATACAACTCAGGGAAGCCGGTGCAAAAATTTCTTATCCCCTCGAGCACTTTCTGCAACTCCATGAATTTGTTGGTTGTCCTGACTACACGGTTGATGCCCATATTTCCATTGTAAAGGACTTTTTTGAACCAATCCTCTGTGGCCTTTGTCTAATTCTTTTTTTTCTCTAGTTGATCAATATGGTCTTTGGACAACAGTTGTGGCGGCACTGAGGATGTGGTGGGGAGTTCTTCTATAGATAACCATTGCTGAATACATATTTTCAATTCAGCCACTTGCATCTTAAGTTCCTCCTTGGAGATCTTATCTTTTTTCATTTGATGTATGATGGTGGAAACGAACCCTTGGAGATGGTCAATATTTTTCTCTCGTGTGGCTATCCCTAGATCAAGGGTGGAGATGTTATAGCTAACCCCCTCTTCATTCACCACTGGGGTGGCTATTTGCATGGTTCTGGATCCTAATGCATCCATTGTTAGTTGAGACCTAACCTTGGGTTTCTTCTCTTTATTTGTGCTTATTTGGGCCCAAGCTAGGATTGCCTCTAGCCTTGTCCTTGAATCCTTTGAGGTTGGCTTTTCTTCTCCAATTATTTATCAAGACACTTAGGAATCTGAGATTCTCCCCTTGGTGATTCATGACCACCTTCTTCCTCATAGGTGTGTTGGATTCCCATTACCTTATCACTTGGAGCTTCTTTTTATGTCCTTTCCTCCTCATCAGAATTCTGAATGAATACAGTCTCCTTTTGTGGGGATTTGGAGGTTGTGTGCTCTTTGGGGCTGTCCTCCCCTTCAGTACTTTTCTTATCTTCTTCTTCATCATGTTCATGCTCCTCAGGTCGTTCTGTTTCTGAGCTTTAGACTATTCTTCAAGTTTATCTTCTTCTTTCTTTTCCTCTTCCTCAAGCTGGGGCTGCACCTCTTCATCATGTTTAATGCCCTCATCATGCTCTTCTGAAAGAGGCATTTCTTCATCCTGCTTGGGGATTTTATCATGCTCCCCAGTTGGACCTGTTCAGTATCTACCTCCATTTCCTTTTCTTCATTTTTTTCTTCATCAAATAGCTAATTTTCTAGTTCTTCTCCGACATTCTTCAGCTGTCAAGCCAACTCCTCCTCAATGTCAGGATCGAATGTCTCCACAATGTACTTGGCATTTGGTTCCTCGATGTCTTCCTCTGATGTTTGTGTTTCTTCTCCCTCACACACCACCTTATCAATTGTTAGATGATGGTACTTAGGGTTCTCATGGTAATCGTTTGCTTCCTCTTCCATCTCTTTCATAGCTTCCCTTTCTTGTCTCTCCAGTTCTTCTAATATTTCCATGGTAGCCTTCATCTCTAGTGGTTGAGTTGGAGGAGTATGGATAGGAAGATTGGCAACAATTTTTTCCAAGGCAGCTTGCATGGTTGGGTTCATTAGCACCCCAAATAGCTCTATAGGAATGTTTTGCATGTGGCAGGGGAAGGCCTCTAAGACCGAGAGAGTTGGCATTGGTATTGTTTCTATTTCCAAGGGGAGTGATGTTGTCGGAGACATGGAGGCAAAGGAAAGTGGAGAGGTGGTGGTGGACAAAGATTCTATTACCATTACTTGTGTCGTTGGCGAAGTGGAAGCAAGGTGGCGTAGATATCCACCATAGGTGGTGAAGTAGTAACCATTTCCTAAGAGGTAGGAAGAGAAGCAAAAGCAACATCAGTAGCAGCAGTGGCTGTGAGAATGGAGGTAGCAGGTGGGGACTTTGGCTGCTTGGTCTCAACTTCCTCTCCTTTGTGGAGAGGGTCTTCCTAGATGGTGGGCATGCATGATGTCTTCTTTTTCTTGGAATTTTCTCCTTTCAAAGCCTTTCTCACATACACTTTGGGCTTGGGTTGACTTTCAGTCACTTCTTTTCTCTTCCTTGACCTAGTGGCTAGAGGAGATTTTGAGGTTTATCTAGTAGTTGTCCCACTATCAGTTTCACTTGTAGGCTCATCCTCAAGCTCCTCATAGGCTAGGGCGACCCCTTGTTGCTCCAATTGGGAAATTTTCCTGCCAATCCATTCCTTTTTTTTAGCCTCAATGGGATTTGTTAGGATATCAAGGTCATCAACCTCTTGCTCATTCCAATCAATCAGTGACAATGAGAGATTGGAATCTGTATTATATGGAGGATCTTTCACTGTATTTTCATCTTCTACTACCTAGTATGACACTGGCAATAGGTTGACCCTCTTCAAAAAATATACTGTCATGTGCATGTAGTGTCTCATTTGGACTTCATTGTCATCCTTGTAGTTGGCCCAAAAATCTTCAACACTATTCCCATTGGCGTATTCAACCACGACCATCTTCTTTAGTTTACCATAAGGGTCCATTCTCGATCGAGCAGTATGGAACTTCAGGTGATACTCCATGAGTTCTTTATTTGAATTATCTACACATTGAGATGTGTGGAGTTTCTACAACGCTTGGATAAAGGAGAGGGGATAAGGAATCCTCGCCTTATGTTTTCTATTCAGGAGGGTGTGTGCATGCTAGAGTTGCTGAGAGAATTCTAACAATATTATTCGGTCATTTGGGTATCGAGGCAACTTGTATGGTTTCTCTGAGAAACCTTCAGCACAAATATATGTAAACATAGGGAATTGTATGAATAGGAAGGAAAACTAGTGGAGGAAGGCATTCGCATTGTGGGAGACTCTTCTTTTGAAGTCACCCCTGAGGAATTTGATAATATGACCTATGAAAGCATCATTCACTCTGCAATAATCCCTCTTGAAGTTCCTAAATTGGAGCTGAGGGTATCTATCATAGACCTTTAACTCTCTACCTGGTTCTATTTCTGGAGCCCTAAACAAGCCCCTGTACTGTGTCTTGTCAGCCAACAAATAGACAAGGTACAATGTCATATAGAATCTTGAGGTCTTCCTCACAACCATAAATTGCTCTTGTGGGAAATTTTTTATAATTGCGACCCAATAGAACTTGGTTTTTCCATGGATAATCTCTTCCATGAAATACAACATCCATTCTTGGAAGTAGGCCGTAGTCAAAAGGCCCATTACTCTGCTTAATAGAGCTACCAAGTCATGGAAATCCTCATAAAAGTCAATGTGAAAGAGCTCTTGGGGGACCTTTGTAGCACTACCCCTCTTCTCCTACAACCAATATTGATTTATGAGTCTTTTGTATTTGAGGGGGTCTTCATCCCACATCTCCTTTCCATCTTCCTTGGTTGCCTCCTCCATCTCCCTGAAGGTAGGGATATGGAAGTTCTTTCATATTGACTTGGTAGACAAGTCAGCCAAAACATTCCCATCTTTGTCCATAATGGCTCTAGTCTCTAGCTGATATGCCTCCCTACAAGCCATTACAAGTTTAGGGGAAAAAAGAGCAGGAGGGAAGCCCACAACTTTGGCCAACCCACTACTTCTGATATTTCTCACACTTTTTGTTGTAGGGTTCATCCAGACCCTTTGCTTGAATTCATTAATGTTTACATGTTTGATGTTTGTATCTGAGACCTCCTACTAGGATGAGGTGACCTTAGAGTTGAGAGGTTCCCCTTGAAACTTGTATTTCATCTAGTCTTTATCTTCTTTTCCACTAGGTGCTTTCATTGTTTTATTTCCTTTGTCGTTCTCTACGACTGCCTCTGAAGGTCCTGCACCTGGTTCCATATATCCTGTGAGTGAGAGAGATGAAATCATGAGAAAGTTAGCCAAAATCTTGCAAAACAACATTAGATTGAGTAATTCATCTTTCAAGAATCCTAACATCTCTTCCATATTGACATCATCTTTTGCGGGAAGGAATTTGAGCAATATAGGTCCAAGGGATCAGACTTCCCTTGGTTGATGGCCGTTTTGGAGCAGCTACAAGAGGAACAAAAACAAGGTGCGACAACCTAATTGTCATGACCTACCTTAAGATTTGACCATTGTGTGGGGTCTACCAAGAGGGTCACTCTATTTTGGCACGTGGTTCAAAGTCAGTTTGAAGATGGGAGGGCATTAAAATCATCATTTGAGCAATTGGGGACATAAGGAAGCTTGGTTGTTTAAGGGTTTGTCGTAGAAATGGCAGTGGCAAGACAGCGATCCACGAGAGGAGTTTTGGCATGTGGAATGTGAAGCTTTGGAGGGCGGTAGCAGAGCTCAATTGATATTCACATCTTTTCGAGTCAGAAGGAAAATATGGCTATTAGGTTATGGTAGTTCAAAATGGAAAAAGATCAAATGATGGTCCAACGGGAGCAACCCGCCACGTCGAGTCCGATAGGAGGTGGAGTCTTCGTGCTCACTCTATTTATCTTTTGAAAGTTCAATGGGAAAGGGGAGGTCAGGTTTCGGGTAGAAGGTGGACGGGGATAGTTTTCTATTTGAGCACAGTGAGGCTATGATAGAATTTTGAGGGTGGTTTCCTAACACAGGAAACCTGCCTAAGGTTCATCACTTAGCAATTTTCATTTTTGTGTACTAGCAGCTATGATGGAGTCGGGACCCGGAAGGCAAAATTTTAGACATCAGAAGCTGTTTGAGACAGTGGATTCAACACGACTGCTCATGGACGGAAGTCCGCTAGGTGGGGCCTGCAATGATGTTTACACTAGGTCATTTGGAGTGTGGATGGATTTAACTGGCAGAGGCAAGCCTAGGATTCAATGGTCAGATGGACGATTAGGCTTTTCTGTTCTGAATATTCATTAAGGAAACAACGAAATGCCAACGGATATCCATAGAAGATGACTTGCACCTTAGGATTGTTGTTCTTTGATTAGGATGGAAAAGATGAGGGCAGAGTTCGTCGGTTGGGAAGACGGACTGTGGAGGCCGTTTGAAATAGCGAAACACCAACGAAGTATTGAAAATGGAACTCCACATGGAAGAACCCACTTTGAACCCATACTTAGTCATTTTTGTGAGTTTGAGCCTAAATGGGTAATCAACAGTTCAGGGGCCCAACCATCGGGAGGCCATTAGTGATTAGCCATTTGAAACAGAGAAGACAGAGGATATTTTGTGCGAGGAACTCCATGCTAGGGGACTCGAAAGGGTCAAAGGCTCTTCATTTTATTCCATGAGATTATGCTAAGTTTCGGCGGCTAAGGAATGGAGTCCTCTCACATGGGTGGACCTAACGGAGGAGGTCGTCGTTGCTATGTTTAACTCCATTTTATAGGTCGGTGACGACGATTGGAGGGCATGGGCCTGCAGGAGGTGAAAGCCTTGGATGATGAACAACAGCGGAGAGTCCAAGTTCTACAATCGGCTAATGAGGTGAGTTAGAGGTTTATCAAAATTTCAACATATGGGTTTTGTGCACCCTATTCAACTCTAACTAATTTTCAAGTTTTCTTCCTTTTAGATTTAACAACGTTTTAGAAATTGAGGAAAATAGGATAGAAGGCATCCAGGCGAAAACCCTACCTTGAAAATATGATGAAGGAGGTTGAGGAATAGTTAGAAAAAGGCTTTGAATCATCAGTGGAACTGATTGGGCACAAAGGCAACACTAGAAGCTGGCTTTGATTATTCTTTGATCAAGCTGACAAGGTGAAAATGACAGCTCAAACTTGGCTATTTATAGAAAATAAGGTATTAAATATGCCTTATTAATGACTATACGATGGGGCTAAGAGTTGGTGAGCCATCATTTGAAAATAGCAACGAGAGCACCGAAATCTGACAAGTGGGAGACAGCTAGACGATGGTTGTTTGGTCATTCAGTTAGGGAAAATGGCACCGGAGTCCTCAGGTTTTGATGGGCAGAGAGCAGTCAAAGATTTGTTGTTTTGAGTTTGGCAGTGAAAGCAACATTCATCTAGGCGGGTCTCAAAAGGTAGAAAGTAGTTGGAGAAAGGTCATTTGAAACGTTGATGGGGTGATAGAAACCCATGAGGAGCTACTCGATAGGGTGGACCTGACCAGTTCCTTGGATGCCAGTTTGAAAAGAAAAGGCAAACAACCAAGAGAACTTCATGAAGGCCTAAAGCCTTGAAAATTTGAGGGGTGGAGAAACATGGTCAACTCAAGATGAAATATTTAGGACTCATAGACCACTTAGAACACCAAAATAGGGGGTATGCAAAATGAGGAGACAAAAAAAGTGACCTGACGAAGTGAACAAAAAGAGGGTCTCCATTTTGAATAGGGTGTGTGTGTTGAAGGCACAACAAATGGTGACTCTATTGGAGAACACTGCCAAGTGTTCTAAGGATAAATGCTCATTCAAAACCCAGAATCTCTGGTTTTGCGAACCAAGGGTCGGTTTCTAGAAGTGAACTAAGAGAATTGGATCCTTAGCCAAGTCAACCCATGAAACATCTCAGAAGTGTGTGTGTTTAGTGAATTCATTCCCTTTCCATAGAAACTGTTGCAAGTGGCAGTTAATCTAACCAAGCAAGCTACATAAATCATGCAACCCCAAAAGTAACCTGGAAATTTCCCCACTGGCAGTCAGGCGTCCATAGCCCCGACAGAGTTGTCGATGTGACCCCATGAACATTGCTCTACTGCTATCCGGGTGTCCATAGCCCTAGTAGAGTTGTCACACACCCACACACTTGCTTGATTTCATCATTTTCTTTTTATTTTCTTTGTTTCAATACTTCTTTCAATGTTTTCTTCTTTTTCTCAACTGTGTAAGCCTCAAAGCCTACTATGGGTTTGGGAACCATAGTTGTCACTGGAGCAAACTATAGATTTTTCGCTTGCTAAGTTGTCATAACAACTTCTATACAACTCTTTGGAAAAAAATAATATGCGCTTTGTGTAGGATTTGAAATGAACATAAAAGGAAGATTCAACCAAAGGTCAGATTCTAATTCAAAGTTCATGTGAGGAAGCCATTCCATGGCAGCTATCAGAAACCAATAGTTGAGAGTAAATATTTAGCCAAAGAACACTAAGAGTGGGCTGCAAAGTGAACCGTTCATTGAACTAAGCATGACCACCATAGCAAAAATGAAGAACACCCTCATCAAATCAAAACAACTAGGAAACAAACAAAACAAAAGTGACGCAAGGTGACAGAACAAGGAAAACCAAAAGTAGCCTAAACTAACCTATATACAAGTATTTATAGGAACAACTCCGAAAGATCTCAAGCTTGGAAGTAATGCTTTAGGTGCTACCTATTGATGGGCAATGGGACATCTTCACCAATTAAGGTATTGAGGTGAGAAACATTATCTTCAAGGATTTCAATAATCTGAAAGGGGCCAAGCCAGAGCTTGTCAAAATTTTCATGTCCCCCTTTCTTCTCATGGGCCTTGTCACAACATAGAACTAGATCAAAAATTCTAAAGGCCTTGACTTTGTCTTGTTGATCGAATCATCTCTTGACTATTCCCTAATGTTTGGAAAAAAAATCAATAGCACAATCACACACTTCTTCTAAGTGCAGCAGCTCAGCTAAGCGAGCTTCTCTTCGATCCCCTTCTTTGTAAAAATCATTGATGAATTGGAGGATGGGGATTTTTAAGTGAATTGGGAATATAGGCTTTAAGCCATAGACAAGATGGAATGGTGAATCTCCAAGGGAAACCTTATGAAGTGTATGGTCTACCCAAAGGGTAAAATTGAGTTGGGTATGCTAGTCTTTGGGATTCCAATCAAGCATTTTTTTATCATACTGATGAGATTCCTGATTGTAGATTATGCTAGGCCATTGCCTTGAGGGTAGTAGTTGGATGAGAACTTGAGAGAAATTCCATAATCGAAGGTCCAAATAGCAAATTTAAGTGAGGAAAAGGCAGGGCCATTATAACACACTAAGGCATATGGGCAACCAAACTGATTCAAAATGAAGCTTTCAAGAAAATTCACAACTACCTCTGTTGTACATTGCCTACATGCAATGTATTTTGTCCATCTAGTGCAATAATCAGAAGTAGTTAGAATGTACATGTGTCCTACAAATGGCGATGGGCTTACCAGACTAATGAAGTCAAGACCCCATTGCGCGAATGGTCTCACCTCCATAACTGGATGTAACGGGACATCAATGTTCTTTTCTCTAGTTGCGGAGGTCTAGCAGACGTGGCTTGTATGAACATGGTTGTGAGCATCCTTGAAGACCGTAGGCCAATATTAACCCACTCGTAGGATTTGATGAGTGGTCAAAGGGCCAGATCTTGAACCGGTGCCAAATTTGTCATGAAATTCCTTCAAGACCCTGTTTGCTTCTTCTTTGCCAAGGCATCTCAAATAGACACCTTAATGATTCGTTTTGTAGATTATGGATCCTTGAAGCATATAGCTATTTCTTTTTTAGATGGAGAGCACATTTCTAAACTCATTGCAAGTGAGGTGGTAACTTGTTGTTCAACAAATAATAGACAATGCCATCGTACTATTCCCTCAGGGAAACATCCTAAAGCTAGTACTGCTGAACCATGAGCTCGGGTCTTGCTTCTACTGTTGTTTTAGCTATTGTTCGGGTGAGTGCCTATCCTCTTACCAACTTCATGGGCTGAATTTCCATGTTGTATTCTTTTTGTAGGGTAACTCACTTGGCTCTTCGTTCTCCTAACTCATTTTTCATTAGCAACATCTTCACTGCTAGCTCAGGGACGATGGCGACCACCTTATTCCACAGGATGTATTGTCTGAACTTCTTAACTCCTTTGACAAGATCCTATGCCTAATTTTCCACATTTTGATATCTTAGTTTAACATCTTTCAGGGGATCATTCATGAAGGTGATTGGGTGCTCATTTCCTTGGTTTTCCTATTGGGTTAAAATGCTAGCACATGAGTGATCTAAAGCAAATGAATAAATGTAGAAGGGCTTCAGGTAATCTAGGATGACTAGCACTGGTGCCTCAGTAATAGATTTTTTGATTTCTTCTAAGGCTTGCTTTTATTTCGGAGTCCACTCAATTTTGGCATCTTGCTTTACCATGGCGTTGAGCAGCTTGACAATTTTAGCAAAGCCCGTGATGAATTTTTTGACAAAATTTATCTTTCCGAAGAAAGATTCTAGTTCTTTCTTGCTTCCTATCAGTTGAATCTTCAATAGAGATTTCATGTGCTCGGGATCTGTAGAAATTCCTTGTTTTGAAATAACATGCCCAAGCAACTTTCCTTCAGTGACTCTGAAGATGCACTTCTTTGGATTAAGAGAAACTCCAAATTCTCGGCACCTCTGGAAGACTTTACATAGATCAGAGACATGATCACTCCACTTCTTCGAAAGCATGGTGAAATCATCCATGTAGATGATTATACACTTTCCAATCACATCTTTGAAGGTAATGTCCATTGCACATTGGAAAGTGGTGCCAACATTGATGAGCCCAAATGGCATTCTTCTGTAAACAAAGGTTCCCCACTTGGTGGTGAACACTGTTTTGTGTTGATCTTCATACTGCACCATCACTTGATTATACTTGAAGTATCCATTGAGTAAGGAAATCATCTGCGATCCACTGACAATCTACAATACCTCATCCAATGAAGGTACTAGATAGTTGTACTTCTCTGAAGCTCTGCTCAAATTACGGAAGTCCACACATAATCTAATTTATCTGTTCTTTTTCCTAACCAGGACCAAATTAGACACCCATGTGGAGTGCCTGATTGGAAAGATTATTCTGGTTAAAAGTAGTATCTATACTTCCTTTTAAATGGTAGGCTCCAATAAGGCATTGATGGGACATTGTCTTTGTCAGAATAGTCACACGTCAGGCTTGAGATGGATGATGTGCGTGATAATGGAGGTATCATAGGTCTTTAAATCTTCATAGCTCTAGGCTACCGTATCGTGATACTTCTGTAAAGCATCAATAATTCCTTTCTTTTCTTCTGTAGTGCACACCTTGCCAATGAATAGATTTTTTACTTCCTCGGTTGTCCTAGGTTGTGGGAGTCACACTAGTTGTTTATGGATTCCTTCTTTGCTTGTTGATTTTGATCTCAAATCTGATCCAGGTCATATATGTGCTTGAGTTCAACCATACCTCTAGGGATTGTATTAGTTTTGAGGTTGATGACCCCCTCTATATCTAATTCAGCTTCCTCAAGATCAGCTTCATCAATTATTTGGGTTGCAAAAATGTCAGAGCTTGTGATGAACTCTAGGATGTGCTTATCATCATTGAATACTTGGAAATGAGTGACATTGTCTAGTACAGAAGGGGTGGATGTCAACTCAATAGTGAATATTTTGAGTCCAAACAAGGATAGGGGTTGAAGCATGCTAGCTACTTGAGCCAAGGCATTAGTAGTATTATTCTTAGAGGGAGGGATCAACTGTATGTTAAAGGTATCTAAAATTTCTAAGAGATCCTAGACTCTATGCCTATAGTTTGCAAGCCTCTGTCATCACACGAGTATAATTTTTTGACTTGTTTGACTACCAGTTTGAAATCACCAAAAACTTGTAGCATTTTAACGTTCTTTCTCAAAGCCATTAGGAGACCATGTACTAAAGCCTCATATTCCACTACATTGTTGGTACAATAAAATTGAAGCCTATGGGAAGCGAAGCAGGTCTTACCTGTAGGGATGATGAGTTCAAACCTAGCTCCAACTCCTTGCTTAGACTTCGATCCATCGAAGTGAAATGTACAGAACTTGGAGGGATCTTTGATGCTAGGGCCAATCATGTGTTCATTCTTTTTTGGCTGCATGCTCACATCTGTAACCTCCAAAGTAGGCATTGGTTCAATATGATTAGGGGAAAGCTTCCCCGTTGGAATCTCCTTCTGAGGAGTAACTAATCCTTTGATATGTTCCACTGTTATTTGGCACAAGAAACATTCAAACTCAAAGTGGGTAGCATTGTGAACTCTGCACCATCTTGGTAGAAAGAGGTCTTGGAAGTCCATCCTTTCCCCTAGGCTGAATTGATCTTGTACGCATTTCTCCATGAAGTCTTGGAATCCATCCAACAGTCCTAAATTTCCATCTTCATAAGGATCATCATCCTCTGATTCCACTAACATTTCCATGCTTTGAGGTGCATAGGACAAGTTGTTCGGAGGACTGCATTGCATCAAGAAGACCTCTACAGGCAGTTCTTCATCTTGAGGCTCTGCTTCTTCCTGATAAGCAAAGGGACAGTAATTTTCCAATTCTGTTTCAGCAAAAAACACATCATTAGTGTTGTATTCAATGATCATGAACTTCATGTGTGGCTCTTGATCTATTCAAATCTGGTTTGGTATCCCCTTCCATGGCAACCACATGCGAGAGAAATCTATAGTGGCATACCCATTAAATACACGGGTGAAGTCATATCCCAGGATAATTCCATGTGTTTGGGATATCCGCAACTTGGATGTCAATAACTTGTTGCACCCTTGGGTCTACAACAATCTGCATTGGGATTCGATTGATCTCCCCAATGATGTTGACCTCAATTTTTCCCAGTTGTGTTACTTTTCTTCTTGAAGGTGTGGGGTAATCCCAAGGGATTTGCACACTACCAAAGGCATGACATTGGCTGATGCTTCAGATTCAATAAAAAAACTGTGCAAATTCTTTCCAAATATTCTAATTGTAGTGAGGAAAGGTGGCGTTTCAAACCTTCCTTGGAAGAGACCCATAGGTATGTCAACTTGGGCCACTTGACCCTTGTCCCTTTCATTCATCTTTTCCTTAGATTGCACTAGGGTTTTCTCTTTAGTGGGTTATTTTCCAACTTGCTGGTTGGTGGAGACATCCTTCTTCTTTCCTATGATTTCTTGGATTACAGGCTCCTGTCAAGGCTCTTCAAAGGTGACTCTCTTGGCCGGTATTTCTTATGTCATCTTAAAGGAGGGGGTTCCATTAATTATCCTAAAAAAGGAATTCCTAACTACAGGAGCCTTGAGCAGCTCAAAATCAGATAGGCTGATTTTAACTTTCTTAAATTCTTCAATGACATATTCAACCATTGCTCAATTTCGGCCTCGAAGAATTTTCCTATGGACGAGCTTGTTGGTTGACTCTGCATTTGATTTGGCTGCTTGTTGTTGTTCAAATATTGTTTGGGAACATAAGGGTGTCCTAGGTTGTTGCTTGTGTTGGGGTCAAGTGGGGTACTGAAGTTATTAGGTGGAGTGGAGGTAGTGAACAATCCCCCTATTTGTCTATTCCTTGGATTATATGAAGAGGTTATTTGATGGAACATTTGCACTTCATCTTCATGGGACTCTTCTTCATCTACTAGACCATTATCTACTGAAGTAAAGAGTTGAGATAAAGCTTCTTCATTACTTACCTCTTGTACTTCTTTGTTCTTGACAGAGGCAGTCTTGACCTCGAGCTCATTGCTCTCACTCCATGGGAATGGGGCCTAGTTGACCATGAGATAGGAGGAATCATATGGGTCAAAAAAAATTGTCTCTGCAATTCGTGCTCTCAATAAAATTTTGGACCTCCACTTGAAAGATCTTCGTGGCTGTCTAGAATTCAAGGTAGTCCAACTCAGAATGCTTGCTAGTCTTGTGAATCCTGCACCATCCAGATAAAGCAGCCTCAGCGAGGTACACTCCACTAGTTGTCTTCTCCATGTTTGCGGGTTGATCAAGGGGAGTGGGAAGACCCCCATTATTTGGTCTTATATTCCACATTTGGTTTTGTCTTTGCGAGTGTCTCCTTTCAAAGTTCTGATTGGAGTTCTATCCTCGGTCATAATTTTTTTCGGATGAGGTACTTGCCTTACGGTTGTCCCGGCTATCTCAGTTAAGATTAGCTTGAATGCTATGTTGAGAAGCTTGCAGCTAGCTATTTTGATTTCTCAAGTGTTTCATCTCCATGTACATCTTTCAAATCATCTCTGTCAGCTCATCCAACTGATCCTTCTTTGCATTGCTCAACTATGACATCTGACTCTAGAGAAAAATGGGTTGTGCTACTTGCTGATTTTGCTAAGTAGGTGGAAATTCAGGCCCTTGTAGGTATAGGGGCACTTGAGGTTGTTGTGGATATGCTTGCGGCTACTGAGACTGCAAGTAATGAGGCACTGAAGATGCCTAGTCCATGGGTTGCCCGGGATGAGGTACTATAGCCAGTTGTGGTACTTAATTCATTAGGGGAGTCTGATGTTACAATGCTTGAGTAAGTCCCTAAATCTACAAAGGATGGGCAGCCTACCCCAAGGAGGGCAGCAGACCAGAAATATTTTGACCCAAGTCAGTACTGGCAATAACTGCCTCAGCGTAAGCATCTACTAATTTGGTTGGGGGTTGGTCACATCCTCTTCACCAATGCAGTTGTGAGGTTGTCTAGTGCTACATAGTAGACATGCAGGGAAATAACATTATTGAGCATATAAGGGGCTTTAAACCTTGTATAGGCTTGGTGGAATTGATTGTTGAAGGAGCTGATCAGCTCGTTGACTTCCCTATGAACTGGCATGAATTGTCGATATAGCTTCAAAGGGCTGATCGAGATCTTGTACTTCTACAAGAAGGCATTCATCAAAAAATCCTAGGATGTGATGGATCCCATCAACAAGTAAATATACCAATAGAAGGCTTCCTCCCCCAATGAATAAGGGAAGATCCTAAATGCCACATCTTCCTGATCAATCTACATGTCTTTCAACATTGTTTGGAATATCTTTATGTGCTCTTCAGTTGTCCTTTGTGGATCCCAAGGATTGAACTTTGAATAGAAGCTCTCCATATTCTTAGGCATGTCATGGTAAGCATTGAAGAAAAACAGGGAAGGATTATTCCTGAGCAAAGCCACTAGGGGAGGTGGGGGTGGTATTTGTTGTTGAATAGTAACTTAGGGTTGCATAGGGGAAACGATAGTTGGGATTGCACCTTGGACTTGGAGGGCAGGGAAAGGAGTAGCACCTCGGCTACGGGAAGCAAGCGGTGGAAAAGTTGTGGTATGACTAAATGGAAAGGATGGAGGTGGAGGAATTTTGTTGAGTATGGGGTGAATGGAAGGAGAAAGGAAGCGAGGGTAAAGGTGAAGTGGGTGGAACGGAGGAGGAAGAAGAGGCTGCATCCCCTCTTTTAGTTCTTCTAGCCCTTGTAGGGGGCTGCGGTTCTTGAAATTCCCCTTTGTTTGGAGTAGACCTTAAAACTATTTGGGACCTCTCGAGGGAGAGTGAATCACCTCGATCCAGCTTAACTCAAATGTGCCCTCCTTATAGTGCCATTTTTGTTGATGAATGTTTTAGCACTTTCTCAACACATGCAATGCATAGGTGTACTACCTCTCTTGAAAGGTAATCTCCAACAACAAGTTGTTGAAAATCACCCCAAGGTCTCTCAGGTGTCAGGTCATGACATACTGAGAATTTCTTAGATGGTTCAATGTGATTTTATTGGTATTCATAGGGTAGACTTACCGGGTTAAGTTGAAGGAGGTTGGATCTTAAAATGGAGTTCTTGAGGTGGGAAAGTTATTGCACAGTTGCTGCAGGTTCAAACAACAGTCTTAAACTCCTATTTTAGCTTTAGATTTGGCTTTACAATGTGCAATGAAAGGCATAGGTTATTTATTAAAGAAAAGGAAAAAGGGCAGGGAAAAGAGAAAGTTCCTGGATCTAAAACTAACAGTGAACAGTGATCATGAAGGACCCTACTATAGACAACCTTCCTAAAACAACATTTCACTTAACCAGATTACCTCAAAGTATCATCAAATTAGTGCAAGCTTCTAAGGATTGTAGATATCCAACCATTCATTCACAATAAGAATGAATAAAAGATAGAAGTTTAGAGAAACTTTAGCTTATGCCCAGACTAACTTTACACAACTATTTATCATCAATAAACAACAAAAAGTATGGACAAGGAAAGTTGCCAACACATAGCAGAATTCTTCAAACTCGGTGAACAACATCAACTAATCTACTAAATTAGGTTAAAACATGTAAAAAAAATAGCAAAGTAAATCTACTCAAATTAACTATGGGAGAAGAACCATGTAACATGCAACTAAAACTCAAGAATTCACCAAAATTCAATGAACTTCTATTAAAATTTCAGCAGCGTGCATTTACAACAACTCAACTCTCTCTAACCAGACCAGCCTCAACCTTTTCTTTCAGGGTGATGAAAAACCTATCAAACTACACGGAGGGTATGACTATGAAGCACTGTATGAGCCGTAGGACAGAGTGTGCATGGTGGTGATGAAATTCTTCACCCTTAAAGGAAGGTATGGCATGTATTACTACTACCATTTCAATTTCCTCAATCACCTTAGGAATCACCATAATATTTCCTTTCCATTTTTTCTCATGCATTCCCTTGAGAGTACCATGTTGGATGTTGCTAAAGCCATGAATGGGAATAAAAATTTCACCATCCTTCACCAAAGGATCATTTCTAGGCTTTACCATTTTCATTCATCCCTTTTCCCTGCTCGTCCCATTTTTTTTGTTGATGTTTCCTATCGAGATTTTGTCGAAGAAGCTCTGATTTCTTCTACCCCCCCATCGGCTAGCATCATGGACAGCCCTGGCCCAAGTAAGAAGATATGCATTAAAAACCCCACCTTAAAATTTTTACTGCAAGACACCTCCCCCTCTCCGGGACCCATTGTGGAAAGAAAAGAGAAAAAATGCACAACCCCCACCCCGAGAGGCAAATCCAAAGCCTCAAAGAAGACAAAATTTTGGCTCCACTAAATTGACTCAGACATCAAAATCACTGAGGAGACTAATACTCCTTACTAGTCTAATAGGCTGGTTACCAAGCAGGAAAAAGGGAAGAGTTTTAAGGAGGTTTTAGATTCTGACAATGGGAATGGGAGTGAGAGTGAAAGTAAGGAGGAGAAGGAAGAGGGTGAGGAGGCTTTCTTGGGTTATGTTATCAGCTCCTCCCATGTTTTCGAAAGCCTTAAAAAGGGCCCTGCTAACATTAAAATCAAGAAGGCCAAGCCTTACACCTCTAACATTGTGGAGGGTAAGGTTCCCATGGAGGAAGGCCATAGTAAACATGATGTTGTCTAGGAGGAGATTGATAATATGTAAAACAAAATTGAGAGCTTGGAGAAAATATTGCAAGATGTCACTCGGTTTGCCTTGAAGATTATGCATAGGTCTACCACTATGCTTTTCCTGCTGCAAAAGGATATGGCTGCAAATGATGTGGAGGAAGATCATGTTAGTAAGGAACTACTTAAGTTCCTCTCTGAAGACTAGGCTATGATAACTCTTGTTAAGCCATGCAGTGGGAAGTAGATTTAGTCTTTGGTGGGTTTTGGTTTTTTGGCTAGCGATGGCTATATTAGTCTTTGATCATGTTTTGTTTTGTTAAAGACATTGTTAATTTCCTCCATGACTAGTATGACCCTCGATGGTCTATATCTTTGGTGACTTTATATCATGCTATCATGATGGACTCTGCTAGTAGCTTTAGTTCGGTTGTGTGTTTTTTATTTTGTTTTTGATATGTTTTGCTTAGGGTGATGGTTTGGTTTTTAGACCCATTGCCACTATGTTGTTAGTGTTAATCTATTGTGAATGGCCGTGGTTGCCTTGTTTTAATGGGATAACACCCTTGTTTTTCTGCTTTTAATATTAAAACAACTCAACTCTCTCTTGAGAATGAGAGGAGACCCCCTATTTATAGTGTTCAAAAAGAAAAATGAATGGCCAAGATTGATTTACATTGTGTGGCCAAGATTCACTAGAAACTAGGGTTTCACCTACCCCCAAATATATTACAATTTTAAAATGCATTCTTGTCATTTTCCCTATTTTGTCTTATTATGCTAGCACTATAGCTCTTTTTTCTTTTGCTGATTTCCTTTGTTGTAGCTACACTGTAAGGAATTCATCATCAATTACAAGAATTCCTTCATTCCTCTTCAAGGTGGCGTACTCCAAAAACTTGCCGATCAATGCTTAGAGTTTGCTCCATTCCAATATATCTGATTGGATCACCTGGAAGTTGAATTTTTTGAATTTTTTTGTGAGGTCATCCCAGTCCCTGTCATATTTATCTACATTCTTAATCACCTGCCTAGACTGAGAGAAGGATCATGTAGAAAAACCCATGAAATTTGATGTCAGTGCATCCGTAGTCTCATCCTCCATTTTCTTGTGAAAGTAGGGCTTTATCTTTTCTAGATCTAACTTAATGGCGAGCACATCAAAGTCCATCATCAGCCTTATGTACTCTTCACAAGCAACCTGAACTTCCTTGATCCAATCAATTTCTAGCTCCACCTCATGAAGCACTTGTTCTAATACCTCTTTTCTTTGGTCAAGGCTCAGTTTCCAAGTCTCCACGAGCCAATGATCACCTTTTACCAAAGAAAATTCCTTCTCCTAGGATCCATCAGGTACCTTGAGGATAGCCTCAAGTTTGGGGTACATGATCTTGTACAACTCAGGGAAGTTGATGCAAAATTTTCTTATCCCCTCGAGCACTTTCTACAACTCTAGGATTTTCTTGGCTGTCCTAACTACACGAACGATGCCCATATTTTTTCTGTAGAGGACTTGTCTGAACCAATCTTTTGTGGCCTTTGTCCAAATCTTTCTTTTCTCTAGTTGATCAATATAGTCTTTGGATAGCAATTCTAGTGGCCCCGAGGATGTGGTGGGGATTTCTTCTACTGATGACCACTGCTGAATATATGTCATCAAATCATCCACTTGCACCTTAAGTTCCTCCTTGGAGATCTTATATTTGTTCATTTGATGCATGATGGTGGCAAAAAACCCTTAGAGATGGTCAATATTTTTCTCTCGTGTGGCTATCCCTAGATCAAGGGTGGAGATGTTATAGCTAGCCCCCTCTTCATTCACCATTGGGGTGGCTATTTGCATGGTCTTGGATCTTGATGCATCCATTTTCAACTGAGACCTGACCTTGGGTTTCTTCTCCTTCTTCGTGCTTATTTGGGCTTGAGCTAGGATTTCCTCCAGCCTTTCCCTCAGATCCTTTGAGTTTGGGGTTTTCTTCTCCAATTTTTTCTTGAGCCACTCAGGCATCTGAGATTCTCCCCTTGGTGATTCATGACCGCCTTCTTCCTTGTAGGTGTGTTTTATTTCCATTACCTTATCACCTGAAGCTTCTTGTTTTGTCCTTCCTTCCTCCTCATCAGAATCCTGAATGAATACAGTCTCCTTTTGTGGGGATTTAGAGGTTGTGTGCTCTTTGGGGCTATCCTCCCCTTCAGTAGTTTTATTTTCTTCTTCTTCATTGTGTTCATGCTCCTCAAGTTATTTGTTTATGAGCTCCTATGATATTCAGACTCTTCTTCAAGTTTATCTTCTTCTTTCTTTTCCTCTTCCTCACGCTAGGGTTGCACCTCTTCATCATATTTAATGCCCTCTTCATGCTCTTCTGAAAGAGGAATTTCTTCATCATGCTTGGGGCTTTTGTCATGCTCCCCAGATGGAGGTTTAGTATCTACCTCTATTTCCTCTTCTTCATTATTTTCTTCATTGGATGCCTACTTTTCTACTTCTCTGACATTTTTTAGCTGCCGAGCCAACTCCTCCACAAGGTCAGGATCGAATTTCTCCACAATGTACTTGGAACCCGATTCCTCGGTGTCTTCCTCTGATGATTGTATTTCTTATCCCTCATGCACAACATTATCAATTGTCAGATTCTAGTACTCGGGGTGCTCGTGGTAATCGTATGCTTCCTCTTCCATCTCTTTCGTAGCTTCCCTTTCTTGTCTGTCCAATTCTTCTGATATTTCTATGGTTTCCTTCATATTTGGCAGTTCAGTTGGAGGAGTATGGATAGGAAGACTAGCAACAATTTTTTTCAAGGCATCTTGCATGGCTAGGTTCATCAACACCCTAGATAGTTATGCAGAAATGTTTTGCATTTGCCGAGAGAAGGCCTTTGGGAGTGAGAGAGTGGGCATTGGTTTTTTTGTTGTTTCTAAGGGGAGTGATGTTGTTGGAGACTTGGAGGTGGAGGAAAGTGGAGAGGTGGTGGCTGAAGAAGAGTTTATTACCATTACTTGTGCCATGGGTGGAATGGAAGCAAGGTGGACAGAGATATCCACCGCAGGTGGAGAAGTAGCAACCATTTCCTGAGAGGTAGGTAGAGTGGTAGAAGCAACATTAGTAGAAAAAGTGGTTGTGAAACTGGAGGTAGTAGGTGGAGAGTTTGGCTTCTCGGTCTCAACTTCCTGTCATTTGTGGAGAGGGTCTTCCTAGATGGCGGGCATGCCTAATGTCTTCTATTTCTTGGAAGGTTCTCCTTCTGAAGCCTTTCTTGCATACACTTTGGGATTGGGCTGAATTTCAGCAACTTCTTTTCTCTTCCATGACCTGGTTGCTGGAGGAGATTTTGAGGTTTCTCGAGCAGTTCTCCCACTGTCTGTTTCACTTGCAGGCTCATCCTCAAGCTCCTCATAGGTTAGGGTGACCCCTTGTTGCTCCAATTGGGAAATTTTTTCGTCAATCCATTCGTTTGTTTTAGCCTCAATGGGATTTGTTAAGATATCATGGTCATCAACCTCTTGCTCATTCCAATTGATCAACAACAGTGGGAGATTGGCAACTGCATTATACCAAGGATCCATCACTGTATTTTCATCTTCTACTACTTGGTCCGACAATGGGAATAGGTTGACCCTCTTCAAAAAATATGCAATCATGCACATGTAGTGCCTCATTCACACTTCATAATCGTCCTTGCAATTGGCCAAAAAATATTAAACACTATGCTAGTGGGCATATTCAGCCATGACCATCTTCTTCAGTTTACCATAAGGGTCCATTCTTGGTCGAGCAGTATGGAAATTTAGGTGATACTCCAAGAGTTCTTTATCTAAATTATATGCACATTGAGATGTGTGGAGTTCCTATAGCCCCTGGCCAAAGGAGAGGGGATAAGGAATCCCCACCTTATGTTTGTTGCTCTAGAGGGCGTGTGCATGTCATAGCTACCAAGAGGATTCTAACAATATTTTTCAGTCATTTGGGTACTAGGGCAGCTTGTATGGTTTATCTGAGAAACCTTCAGCACGAATATATGTAAACTTATGGAATTGTATGTATAGGAAGGAAAAATGGTGGAGGAAGGAATTCACACTATGGGAGACTCTTCTTTTGAAGTCACCACCGAGTAATCTGATAATATGACCTATGAAAACGTCATTGACTCTGCAATAATCCCTCTTGAAGTTCCTAAATTGGAGCTAAGGGTACCTCTCATAGACCTTTAACTCTCTGCCTGGTTTCATATTTGGAGCCCTAAACAAGCCCTTGTATTGTGTCTTGTCGGCCAACAAATAAACAAGGTACGATGTCATATAGAAGTGCGAGGTCTTCTTCATAGCCATAAATTGCTTGTGTAGGAAATTGCTGATAATTTTGGCCCAATAGAACTTGGTTTTTCCATAGAGAATCTCTTCCACGAAATACATCCATTCTTGGAAGTAGGCCACAATTGGAAGGCCCATTACTCTACTTAATAGGGTTATCAAGTCATGGTAATCCTCATAAAAATCATTGTGGAAGAGCTCTTGGGGGACCTTTTCAGCACTGCCCCTCTTCTCCTACCAATATTGATTTATGAGTCTTTTACATTTGAGGGGGTCTTCATCCCACATCTCCTTGCCATCTTCCTTGGTTTCCTCCTCCATATCCTCAAAGGTAGGGATATGAAAGGTCTTTCCTATTGACTTGACAGACAAGTCAGCCAAAACATTCCCATCTCTGTCCACAATGGTTCTAGTCTCTGGTTGATATGCCTCCCTGTAGGCCATTACGAGTTTAGGGGCAATAAGAGCAGGACGAAAGCCCACAACTTTGGCCAACCCACTACTTTTGATCTTTCTCACACTTTCTGTCGTAGGGTTGATCCAAACCCTTTGCTTGAATTCATTAATGTCTACATGTCTGATGTTTGTATCTGAGACCTCCTTCCAGGCTGAGGTGACCTTGGAGTTGAGAGGTTCCCCTTAGAACTTGTATTTCATATGGTCCTTGTCTTCTTTTCCATGGGGTGCTTTGGTTGTTTTCTTTCCTTTGTCTTTCTCTACGGCTGCCTCTGTAGGTCTTGCACCTAGTTTCATATATCCTACAGGCGAGAGAGATGAAATTATAGGAAAGTTAGCCAAAATCCTACAAAACAATGTTAGATTGAGTAATTCATCTTTTAAAAATATTAACATCTCTTTCAGATTGACATCATCTTTTGCAGGAAGGAATTTGAGCAATTCAGGTCCAGGGGATTAGACTTCCCTGGGCTAATGGCCGTTTTGGAGTAGCTACAAGAGGAATACAAAATAGGGTGTGGCGGCCTAGCTATCCCGACTTGCCTTAATATTTGACCATTGTGTGGGGTCTACCAAGAGGGTCGCTCTATTTTGGCACGTGGGTCAAAGTCATTTTGAAGATGGGAGGCCATTATGATCATCTTTTGAGCAATCGAGGAAACAAGGAAGCTTTGTTGTTTAAGGTTCTACTGTAGAAACAACACTAGAAAGATAGCGGTATGAGGGAGGAGTTCGGGTGGGCGGGACTCAAAGCTTTGGAGGGCGGCAATAGAGCTTAATTGATATTCACATCTTTTCAGGTTAGAAGGAGCAAATGGTTGTTAGGTGATGGTCATTCAAAATGGCAAAGATCAAACAATAGTCCGATGGGAGCAACCCGCCATGTTAGGTCTAACAGGAGGTGGAGCCTTCGTGCTCACTCTGTTTATCGTTTGAAAGTTCAGTGACAAAGGGGAAGTTGAGTTCCGAGAAGCAGGTGGATAGGGACAATTTTCTATTTGAGCACGATAGGGCTATGATGGAATTCTGAGGGTGGCTTCCCAACAGTGGAAACCAACCTAAGGTTCATCACCTAGCAATTTTCATTTTCATGTACTAGCAGCTATGATGGAGTCAGGACCCAAAAGGTAGAATGTTGGACATCAGAAGTCATTTGAGATGACGAGTTCACCACGACCGCCCGCGAACGGAAGTCCATTGGGCAAGGCCCATGCCGATGTGTACACTTGGTCATTTGGAGTGTGGATGGAGTTAACTGGCAGAGACAAGCCTGGGAACCAATGGTCAGATGGATGATTAGGATTTTTTGTTCTGAATAGTCATTAAGGCAACAACGAAATGTCAACGGATATCCACAGAAGATGACGCACACCTTAGGATTGTTTTTCTTTGATCAGGAGGACAGAGACTAGGGTGGAGTCTATCAGTCAGGAAGACAAACCATGGAGGCCATTTGAATTGGTGAAACACCAACGAAGTTTTGAAAATGAAAGTACGTGTGTTATGTTTATTTATGTTAATCTAATTGAAAACAAAAACACTCTAATGAAACATTAATCTAAAGAAAACTAAATAAATTCAAATAAACAAGATTTCTTCAGAGTCGTTTCATTTTCCTCTATCTCCAGGAGTTTGAAGTTGCTGCTCTCAGATTTGAAGTTAGCTCCTCCAAATGGCTGCTGTAGAATGAGAATGCAAATGAAAACTATTCTATATGCTGGTGAAGATGGGATTGTTGATATGGATATGGACAGGGGCTGTGATTATGCATAGGGGCTGTGAATGAAATGTATCATGATTCTATTGCTATTGCTATGATTCTATGCTATTTATGCTATGAAAGTACTCTATGAATGCTAATGCTACTTGCAAATTTGGCTATAGTTTACTTGCTTAAACTTCTATATGATTTGGAGCTCCCGGCAGCTGTATTTATAGATTTTTGCAAGCTCCATCCCGGCTGGCAAGAATCTACGGCTATGAATTTGTCTGGTAAATTTGAATGGTGAGAGATGGAGAGGTTGAGAAGAAGATGGAAGAGGTTGAGAGGTTGGAGAGAAGGATGGATTCATGTCTTCAACCCACGGAACAAGCCTGCACAGAAACAGAGAAATTTAATTTTCTGTTTCAACCGTTTGCTTCCCGGGAGTTGAAGATAAATCCCCAAATTAAATAAATAAATTTATTTAATTTTATTTATTGCTTTTGATATTTGATTTTTGATTTTTGAAAACTATGGAAGAATTAATTAAATATTTTGTAATATTTAATTATGATGTGACTTTAGAAGAATATGAAATATTTAGAAGAATTAATTAAATATTTTATGAATATTTAATTATAAATAGATATATGAATCGAATTAGAGGAATTTGAAATGATTTTAAGAACGAATATTTAAATTGGATTAGAGGAAATAATTAAATATTTTGGAATATTTAATTGTAAATGATATTTAGGAGAAGAATAATATTTTAATCTTTATTTGAATAAGATATTCAAACGAAGATATTGATAATTAAATAAATCATAATGTTTATTTAATTAATTAAGAAATGAATATGAAAAGATGATTAAATAAACTTATTTATTTAATCGAAATGAAATAATGAAGAAATATAAATAAATTATTTAAATTTATTTATATGCAGATAGAATTCGAAGATTTTAATTAAATATTAAAAATATTTAATTAATTACCAGACAATGTGATGTGACCATTTTAAGGTGTATACATTTTGCCCCTCTTTGAAGTGATGTGTTTTACGCATTGCTTCAAAGAATTTTGAAATTTGCCCCAAATGTTGACTATCGAAATGTTGATAGGTATATGCCCCCGCGAACGATGAATCGATAATATTTTGAATTTTTTATGAATTTTTTGATTTTTATCGATTTTTATGAATTTTTTTGATTTTTATGATTTTGAAGATGTCGATTCATCGTTCGAAACTAATGATATGAAGAAAATTGACCCAAAAAGATATGAAATGAAAAATTGATGAAGAAATTGCCCCTGCTGTGATAAAATATGATAAAATGCCCCAATTTTGTGTATTGAGATGCCCTGATTTGATGATGTTTGTCTGATAAATTTGTTCCCAAGGTTGTTGGAAAACAAATAATAGCTGATAAATTTGCTTTTAAAGTTGTTAAAAACAAATAGTTGTTGATAAATTTGCTTCTAATGTTGTTAAGAACAAACATGATTTGATAAATTTGTTTTCATGATGATGAAAAACAAACAGTTGATATTCAGATTTGGTTGATGAGTTTGTTTCTAAAGTTGTTAAAAACAAACAAGATTGTGATAAATTTGCTTTCAAAGTTGTTGAAAGACAAATCGGTTGATATGTTTGCTTCTAAAGTTGTTAAAAACAAACATGATGTTGATAAATTTGTTTTCAAAGTTGTTAAAAACAAATAGTCGAATGATGTATTCTGATTGGATTGATTTGATTGATTTGATGATCCATGTTGATTTGAATAATGGTATGATCTTCTGATGTTATTGATGATTTGATCTTCTGATGTAGGAATAGGTGGTGTGAGACCAACAACATCTGGGGGTAGCACCTCATAGTGTTTTCATGTGATCAACTTTGATTTTTTTATTGAGACATTGTATACTTTTCCAGCTTTTGGGAAAATCTACAAATGCAAAATGCAGATTCTAACATGTATGCAATCTATACTGACCATACAGGACATTCATACAATATTTCCATTTGGAGAGCTTATACATGCTTTTTGTATCATCATAGAGCTTTGAAATGTTGAAAGTTAATACAAGCATCAAAGGGTATGTTAGCACCAGTGATGACCTGAGTATTGCTTTCATGATTTTTAATATAGCAAGTTAATACAAGCATCTAGGTATAATTGAACCGAGATGACCTGAGTAGTGCTTGCATAAACAGACAAGAGTTAATCCATTTCCCATGCAAATTCCAAAATGTCATCCATGATACATAGTAGAGCATGTCTCGCAACCAATTTGCATAGTACTAATGATTTCCTCGAAAACAGAAGACAAAGAAAAATCATACTCCTTCCTTGCTCTTCTAGTTCAATACATCATTGAATTACTCCAGAGATATGATAGAAAATAAAACAACCATTCAAATCTTGTTTAAATTATTTCAAACATTTATTCAAATTAAGATCATCCAATTTTGGTTATCATCATTGATATTCTTATTTCGATAGTTGTTTGGATCATGTTGTTTCGATTTCCATTGGTATTGAATAAACATGTTGTGGTTGATTTGATACGATAATGTTTGTTGTGTTTTGTCAAACTGTTATTTATCTGTTTGTGATATTCTGAAAGCTCGTTGCCCCTCTCTTGTTTGTATGTTTCTGCGTTTTTGCCCCCAATGTAAACACAACCTAAGGATAAAATATATGTACAAATTTCATCAAGCCATGATGAAAGATAAGGATTCCAACTACATGATATGGAT
The DNA here is from genome assembly GCA_007258455.2 of Sequoia sempervirens. NCBI lineage: Eukaryota > Viridiplantae > Streptophyta > Pinopsida > Cupressales > Cupressaceae > Sequoia > Sequoia sempervirens. Next base: position 2,598,937 of record VDFB02072274.1, on the reverse strand, counting down.
AATGAAAGATATGTACAGATGATAGATATGAATAGATATGGTATGAAAGATATGGATAAGATATATGATGTTCAAGAAGATCCTTAACCTTGTCAAGATCAAAGGTGGAAATGTAAGGAATGGGCATAGAGAGGATAATGACCATGAATGATAAGATGGATGAAACTTGTCCCTAAGTGTAGAGTACAAGAGGAATATGGAAGATAAGATATGCATGATAGGGAGATAGAGGAAGGACTTAAGCATCAAGTTTCACAACCAAATATCCCTCTAATAAACCATGGTAATGGGAATTAAAATCCTAAATGTTGGCAGATTAATGATATGATGGAAGAATCTAAGGACTTATGCAAAAGTTTGGATTAAAGAAGAATGATGGGGGGTGAATGTTGGATAATGGATAGGAGTTTGGAAGACCTGTTGATGGATAGATGGAAAAGTTGGAAAGATCAACATTGACACACACCTTGAAGGGCGGTGGAGTGATGGAGGAAAAATGGATTTGGAAGGTGATAGGTTATTAGATGGAAAATTGGAGGAAATTTTTGGATTAGCAAATTTGGATGCCAATTTAGATTTTATTGCTTCTATGAGACTTTTAGGAATCCACATGACTTTTGATTTTGATATTTGCTTTGTGGACCTTTGTGGCCGTTGACATTTTTCTTTTTGATTTATGGACCTTTGTGGTCTTTGAAAATTTCCTTTTTGCTTTGATGGGCCTTTGTGACCTTTGGAAATTGCCTTTGCTTTGATGGGCCTTTGTGGCCTTTGAAAATTGCTTTTGCTTTGATGGGCCTTTGTGACCTTTGAAAATTGCTTTTTGATTTTTTGGATCAAATTTTCTTTTATTTTTGCATGACTCTTCGAGGAGACATGTTGATCCTTTGATACATGTGGATTTTGATATAGAAGCTTTTCATATTTGGCATCCAAATTGCTTCCAAGAGCAATGGGAGGGGTGGATTGAGGTGAATGATATGGAGGTATGATGGATGAGTTAATGAAGGAAGAATTTTGAAAGTGGATCAAGGATGTGTGTTTTTGTTGTTCTTGAAGAATAGGAGATGGAGAAATGTGGGACCCTAATATGGATGAAAGGATTGATGAGCTAAGGTTGGAATGATAAGGACCAAGGATAGATGAATGGTTTGATGAACTAGGATAAGGACCTAGGATAGATGGTGTTTTTATTGGACTAGGATAAGGACCTAGGATGGATGGAGAGTTTGATGGACTAGGATACCTAGGTTGAGTATGAGGTGTATAACCAAGGCCATGAGAATATGGATGTGCTTGGACAGAAAGGGGTTCTAGGATACCTTGCTCATGAAGACCTAAACCTTTTCCTTTGTAATTCATAATTTCACACATTCGTTTACCAATGGGATATGTATTGTTTGTGAAACAAGATGCGAGTCCATTGTGAAGAGGATATGATATGGATGAGAAGATAGGTTTTGGAAGTAAACTAGAATGGATAAAGGAGGAGGATCCCAATTTATAGGTGTGGGGTTCATGGATAACGTGAATAGGTGTAATAGGCTCTTGACATGGGGATGATGGGGTGTTTTGATCTTGACTTGGAAAAGGATTATGAAATGGTATGAAAGGAATATCTTGATCATGAGGAGGATAATCATCTTCATGGGATGAAAGGGTATCCTTGAATGGAAGATTATATTGATCTTGATGAGGAAGGGAATCATGAAATTTTGTAGAAATCATATCTTGATCATCAATTGGTAAGACATCATTAGATAGGATGGAAGAAATATCATGCTCTTGTAATGCAATAGAATCATGGGATGGTATGGATTGATTAGATGATGACGAGGAAGAACTTGGAAGAACGTTTGTCTCTTGAGATGGAAGGGGATTATCATGGGTGAATAATGAAAGGAGGGGATCATCATATGGTCCTTGAGAGATGGGATCTTGATCAAAGATAGGAAGGGTTTGTAGAATGTTTTGATCAAGATGTGTAGATTGAAATGAATCATTGGATGTAAAGGATATGATAGAAGAAGGTGATTGAATGGAATCATTATCTTGAGTGAAAGAATCATGAGGTTCATTTGGAATTTTGGGGGATGAAGATAAATGCATGACATGATAGGATTGGTCAATTTTATTTGAGGGCTTAGATTTGGGCTTCTTATGTAACCTTTGCAAAAATTCAAAAACATTGAATTTGGATGATGTTGCTTTTGGAGGAGAAGAGGTTACATTCATATTTCCGTCAAAGGACTTCATAGTTGTGCCCCCTTGTATTTCCTTGATTTTCCTTTGGAGTGCTCTTGTTTGTTGGGGAAAACTACTAAGATCATTTAATGGAGTTTTAGTCTTTTCAGGATCTTCCTTAATTTTCTCCATATTGTAGTTAGAGGGCAATTTGGCACCTTGGTTTGCTAAGAAAAGAAAGTAGCCTTCTTTATCTCGCTCTAACATCTTGTCCAAAATTATGTGAAACTGTGGATCCTGTTCAACTTCTTGAATCATTTCATCGGTTATCTCATTATTTGAACTATTCCCAGTATGAAACCTATGAAAAAGATTTTGTTCCCTATCACCCATGTTGTAAAGTGGACAATAGGCATATACTTTTGAAATGTTCTTCTAGACTTAGATCATAGGTTTATAAGTGCAAAAATGATAATGTCTTGATCTGATAAGATGAAAATCTTATGATATGATCAAATGACGTTTCTAACTCTTGATTGTGGCTTCCAAGATGAAAGGATATCAGAATCCTGTTGGGGAAGTTGAATAAATAATCAAAAACTTGTTTGAAAAGATGCACTATTTTGAGATTTGATCCTAGTCTTGAAAAATGATAAGTGTGATCAATGTAATTGTGAGTTTTAGATGATCTTTACTGAATTAATGTATTGAAAACACATCAAGCAAGTTGTAGAATAGTTGTTTTAAGCCCTATGCTAAACAAGAAGTGTATGACCAAAATGTTGTTCAAAAATTGTTTTCACAAGTTTCACACATGATAAATAGTTCAAACAGACTCACTCTTAGTTCTCAAGTAGGTCATCATAGCAATCAACAGCCCACATCTTAAAACTGCGTCGACTCACACAGCCATGTCACCCCCGAAAGGGCGCCCGTGTTTTTGTCTTTTCCAGGTGCGTACTCAGAGTGACGGAAGTGGATACCGGATCCCCTGAGCAAACAATCCTTGGCAGTTATATGGTGAGTATCTTGGGGGTAGATTCTTCCCTCCCCTGCACTGTGATTGAAAAATAATGTTCAGAAACTGACTCGGTTAGTTACTACACTAGGTTCGTAGTAAGGGTTTCCGTTCGGTGCGGCAAATGATAGACTCCCTCGAGAGACCTCCCTACCTTTAGAACAAAGGCTTTGGGGATGGTTATCAATGCACACTACCGTCAAAAGAGGGTTTCCCCAATTTTGCTTTAAATTTTAGAGTGGGGTGGAATAGCCTGGCTTTGGCTTGAACCCACTTGAGTCGTTCCTCTTGGGTGAGTACTTTTTCCCACAAGAGCAGGCTCTCTACAAGGTTTTAACAAAGCTTAAAAATGCATAAAAAGAAATAAGTGAGTTTGGCATTTTGATCACCCAGTTAAGGGGAGAGCATAGGCCTATCACCGAGAACAAAGCAAACAAAGGTTCAATTGTTAAGCACCAAATGAAAATTTTCTAAACTAAGTGAAGATGTTGCTTCACATAAACAGAAAATTCATTTTAAGCCTAAATTGAGAAATGAAGTGTCTATCCTAGGATTGCTTAATTTTATGCTTTAGATGACTACCCTAGGATTGCTTAATTTTATGCTTAAAAAAAAAATTTAACTGTCTGCGGCTGCGTCGGAATCAGTTAAACTAATCTACAGTTACAGATTACAGAATACATTCTTTTAACAATTTGCGCTGCAAAATACATCATAGGCACTGCAAAACAGATTATGGGCGCTGCAATAGTTGTCACAGGCACTGCAAAACTGATTATGGGTGCTGCAATAGTAGTCACAGGCGCTGCAAAAGTAATCACGGGCGCTGCAATAGTAGTCACGGGCGTTGCAAAAGTAGTCACGGGCACTGCAATAGTAATCACGGGCGCTGCAACAGTAGTCACGGGTGCTGCAATAGTAATCGCGGGCACTGCAACAGACTTTAAATGCGCTAAACTGGAGGTGTTCTTCCGAAATGTGTCGTCTGCGCTATTCCGCTATTTTTTTCCTGTAATTAGTCAAAAGAAGCTACAAAAAGATGTTAAAAAGGGGGCAAGAGCCCCACGGTGGGTGCCAAAAATGTGTTATGTTTATTTATGTTAATCTAATTGAAAACAAAAACACTCTAATGAAACATTAATCTAAAGAAAACTAAATAAATTCAAAATAAACAAGATTTCTTCAGAGCCGTTTCATTTTCCTCTATCTCCAGGAGTTTGAAGTTGCTGCTCTCAGATTTGATGTTAGCTCCTCCAAATGGCTGCTGTAGAATGAGAATGCAAATGAAAACTATTCTATATGCTGGTGAAGATGGGATTGTTGATATGGATATGGACAGGGGCTGTGATTATGCATAGGGGTTGTGAATGAAATGTATCATGATTCTATTGCTATTGCTATGATTCTATGCTATTTATGCTATGAAAATACTCTATGAATGCTAATGCTACTTGCAAATTTGGCTATAGTTTACTTGCTTAAACTTCTATATGATTTGGAGCTCCCGGCAGCTGTATTTATAGATTTTTGCAGGCTCCATCCCAGCTGGCAAGAATCTACGGCTATGAATTTGTCTGGTAAATTTGAATGGTGAGAGATGGAGAGGTTGAGAAGAAGATGGAAGAGGTTGAGAGGTTGGAGAGAAGGATGGATTCATGTCTTCAACCCACGGGAACAAGCCTGCACAGAAACAGAGAAATTTAATTTTCTGTTTCAACCGTTTGCTTCCCGGGAGTTGAAGATAAATCCCCAATTAAATAAATAAATTTATTTAATTTTATTTATTGCTTTTGATATTTGATTTTTGATTTTTGAAAACTATGGAAGAATTAATTAAATATTTTGTAATATTTAATTATGATGTGACTTTAGAAGAATATGAAATATTTAGAAGAATTAATTAAATATTTTATGAATATTTAATTATAAATAGATATATGAATCGAATTAGAGGAATTTGAAATGATTTTAAGAATGATTTTTTAAATTGGATTAGAGGAAATAATTAAATATTTTGGAATATTTAATTTTAAATGATATTTAGGAGAAGAATAATATTTTAATCTTTATTTGAATAAGATATTCAAACAAAGATTATTGATAATTAAATAAATCGTAATGTTTATTTAATTAATTAAGAAATGAATACGAAAAGATGATTAAATAAACTTATTTATTTAATCGAAAAGAAAGAATGAAGAAATATAAATAAATTATTTAAATTTATTTATATGCAGATAGAATTCAAAGATTTTAATTAAATATTAAAAATATTTAATTAATTACCAGACAATGTGATGTGACCATTTTAAGGTGTATACAGTATGCATGGAGGAACCGGCTTTGAACCTAGACTTAGTCATTTTTGTGAGTTTGAGCCTAAATGGGTAGTCAACAATTCGGAGGCCCAACCATCGGGAGGCCGTCAGTGATTAGTCATTTGAAATGGAGAAGACAGATGGAATTTTGTGTGAGGAACTCTGTGCTAGGGGACCTGAAAGGGTTGAAGGTTCTTCATTTTCTTCCACGAGTTTATGCTAAGTTTAGGCGACTAAGGAATGGAGTCCTCCTGCACAGGCAGACCTGATAGAGGAGGTTTTCGTTGCTATGTTTAACTCCATTTTAGAGGTCAGTGATGGTGATTGGAGGGAACGGACCTACAGAAGGTGAAATCCTTGGTAGACGAACAGCGACGAAGAGTCCAAGTTTCACAATCGGCTAACGAGGTGACTTTGAGGTTTATCAAAATTTCAACATATGGGTTTTGTATGCCCTATTCAACTCTAACTAATTTTCAAGTTTTTTTCCTTTTAGATTTAACGACTTTTTAAAAATTGAAGAAAATATAATAGAAGGCACATGGGCGGAAACCCTACCTCAAAAATATGATGGAGGCTGAGGAATAGTTAACAGAGGGCTCTGAATCGTTAGTGGAACTCCTTAGGCGCGAAGGTGGCACTAGAAACTGGCTCTGATTATTCTCTAATCAAGCTGACAAGGTGAAAATGATAGCTCAAATTCAGCTATTTATAGAAAATAAGGTATTAAATGTGCCCTATTAATGACTGTACGACAGGGCTAAGAGTTGGTGAGCTGTCATTTGAAAATGATAGCGGGAGCACCAGGATCTGACAGGCAGGAGGCAACCAGACGATGGTTGTATGGTTGTTCAATCAGGGAAAACGATGCCAGAGTCCTCAGGTTCTGATGGATGGAGAGCAGCCAAAGCTTGGGCATTTTGAGTTAGGCAGTTAAAGTAGCATTCATCCAGGCGGGTCCGTAAAGGCGAAAAGCAGTTGGAGAAAGGCTATTTAAAACGACCGCGGGGCGACGGAAACCCATGAGGAACTACCCGATAGGGAGGACCTGACTAGTTCCTTGAACGCTAGTTTGAAAAGCAAAGGAAAACAACCAAGGGAACTTCACAAAGGCCTAAAGCCTTGAAAATTTGAGGGGGGGGAAAACATGGTCAACTCAAGATGAACTCTTTGGGACTCATAGACCACTTAGAACACCAAAACAGGGGGCACACAAAATGAGGCAACAACAAAAGTGACCCAAAAAAGTGAATAGAAAGAGGGTCCCTATTCCGAATGGGGCGTGTGTGTTGAAGGCACAACAGTATATGAATGCATACTTTATTATCAATGATTTCAATTAGAACAATGTTTGAACTCGACTCCCCATTATTACATTCCCGTTACAAAACATGAAAATGCATATACCCTTGACTTGCAATGATTATCATTTCTTATGTACAACAAAACCGTTATATTCCATGTCTTCACACCTAACTCTCTATAAACTCGACCTCCTGTCGATTGTTTTCTTTTTACCAACTTCTCTAAACCTCAACTGAACCGAGACTTTGTGATTGACCACATACAAATAGCAACTATGGTCAGGCATCTCCAAACCAACACCACAGCAGTTGCATGCCAATTGTTGATGGAAGTTAACCAACTAGAAGTGTAATCTACCCATAACTTTGACTACATAGATTTCCTGTCCCAATGATGATAGGAAATAACAATGACACAGATTTTTTGTCCCAACAATGATAGGAAATAACGATGATAAAAAAAACCTGAACTATCCATCTTCAAACAAAACCAAAGGAGTTTTATTTCTTCTAACTAGTTTGTCAAACCATCAACTAAACAAAAGACCAAAATAAAAAAGAATAAAAGGGTATGTGCAGGATCATGATGGGCCAAAAAGTGGCGATATGATGGGTATGTGGCTGATGATTTTTTTGTTACCCAAAATTGATGAAACAAAAAGGGTTTTTAAAGGAGATTCTCAACCTTCCACCAATATAAATTATGCTTTACTTTGAATTTAATAAATTATTATTATTCATTTTCTATTTAAATTATGACTAAAGTCTTGATTGATAGGTTAATTGAAAAACATCTATAGCTTTCAAACGGTATCACATTTTTTGAATTTGAAACATGCGTCACATTCTATGCTTCACATACTATAGGATTAAAAAAAAAATCATGAAGTTTTGACCAAGTTAAGGTGGTCAGACATACAAGTTTTTATATTTTTTAAAAAATATAATTAAAAATTCATAATTAATTATTTACTTGGAAAAAATTTATAAAAAATATATTGCATCACATTGAGACATGAGTCCTCTACTTATATCTAAAATATTATAAAAAATAATTATCATTTTATTGTGGTTAGGGTGGTCAGATAGACACCTACTTCTTATTTTTTCCCTAAAATTTAAGTACTACTGCATTGAAATTTCAAATTTTCACCAAATAGAATTAAAAAAATAATAATTCTAGTAGTTTAGAAACTACATTCAATTTGCTACAAATTCTATTCTTACATATTTTTGAAATAATATAGATAACTTATTCAAATTTTTACGTCAAGTTTCCTAACTTTGAGTTTTCTGAATTTTTGCCACTTAAGGACCTATTTTTTGCATGATGATCCTGTACATACCCAAAAATGAAATGAAAGGGGAAGATGATGCCCTTGCATCAATGTAATAATGCGTCAGTTTTTGGGTCCGCACCACTCCACAAATGAAGATATCACTCTATGCTTCTAACATAATTTTTTTGGATGTTAGATGCACCTAAATCCAATATTTCATCTTGTTTGGACAAGTAGTTTGAGAGATTTGAGTAACAGAGTTTGGCTTGGAATATTACAACCATTTTTTTGTACAGTGTGTTTCTGCACTTCTCTGTGAATAATTTTTTGGCCTTGCAGTGTTGAAGATAAGTTCTCAGATGTCAATTGATCATGAATTCCATATGGCATTGATTTTTGAGGTCAATTTGTTGAGATGTAGTTATATAGATGAAGTTTTTTACTTTTAGGTCTTATATGGAGCCGACCTAATATGTTTGAAGGTATGTGAAGGATAAATATGTATTTCTATCTTATGTGGGATCTATTATAGGTCCATGACCTATATTAATATATCTTGAGTTTTTAATTATGACACATTATGTGGGTTAAGATTTTTGGAGCCAATATGTTTTATTTTGGGTATTACATCTAATTAGGCCAACCTAATTGATGTTATACTTGATGGGCATTTATATGTTGGACTATTTTTCAATGTTTTGAGGTAATGAATGTGACATGTATTGTGTGTGATGTGAATTTGAGCAGATTAGTGTGAATTTAAGTTGTGAATGCTAAGTTGAAGATCAAAATTGTGTGAATGAAGAGCGAGGTAGAGTGTTGAACCAAAATCAAATAAATTATATTATTGTGTTTCAATGGAATCGTAATTCATGCATACATAAGATGCAATTGTAACAATTCAAAAATGGGTTGTGAGCCACTATATCTCTTCTATCTTTTTCTCTGTGGATAGTGAGTCCAACTATAGTGAGCATTTCTATAATATACTATAACTGGTTATAATATATTGTGAGCTAGCCCTCACCGTGGTTTTTCCCATTTTGGGTTTTCCATGTAAAAATCCTGGTGTTCATGTGTTATGTGATGTTGTGGATTTTTTCATGCTTTCTTTCCTTACTGTAGTTGAATATGCATTAGTAATTGGATGTTTGATTTTTGAATGGTTTAAGAGAATACTGATTCACCCCCCTTCTCAATATTCTAGATGTTCAACAATTGGTATCAGAGCTTGGTTCCTTGGAAGGATCTTAACCACTTTGGGAATGTTGGAGATTGAACACATGACTAATAGAAAGTTTCCTATTCCTCTGAAAGAGATTCTTGCTATTGATTTTATAGAAGAAGATTGCATTCTTGAAAAAAATGGAGAAATCAAAGTTGCTCTTTAAGATCTAGATAAAATTGAAGGGGAAAATAAAAATCTAAAGGAAAATATCAAAGAAGCAAATGAATGCATCAAAAAATTGAGAGAGAAAATCAAGAAGTTTAGAGAAAGGTATAAAGAAGTTAGTGAACAATTGAAACAAGTAAATGAAAACATCACTAGACAGAAAGTACAAGTTGAAGAAAAGAAAATAATTAAAGATTGCTTGAATGCAATGGTGAAAAGAAAATCTAAAGATTGCATGAATGCAATGGTGAACAAAAAATATGAGGAATGCACAAGGCTTGAACAAGAAGTGGTAAACCTAAGATCAAATTTTGAAAAAGTAATAAGTCATGAAGATAAATTCAAAATGAGTTCTACAAACCTTGATGAGATGATTGCAGGACAAAAAGTTTCTAAACTCAAAGATGGCTTTGGATTTGAAAAAGGTGAAAGCTCAAAAGCAGATCAGACACCTAATTCAAAAGAGAAGATCAATGAACCAAAGAATATTGAAGATAAGAAGAACAATGGAAAGATCTAGAATCAAAGAAATGAAGCTAAAAGACCTCCAATCAAACAACCAAATGCTCAAAGGTACCCATATTTCAATATTTTTTTCTATTCTTGCAATAAATTTGGACATAATACAATGGAATGTAGAATAATAATGAATCAAAATTTTCCATTCTTTACTGGTCAATTTTTTACATGCAAAATATTTGCTCATAAAGCAAGTGAATGAAAAAGTCAAATGATTCAACCTTTCAATGGTTACTGTTATACATGCTATGGATTTGGACACAAAGCTAATCAATGCAAATCTAGAGTGAATGGAAGGAATAATGTTAAAAGGAATATCACATGTCACAATTATAGTAGACCTATACATATTACTAAATTTCATAAAAGAAAAAATACAAGGATAATTTGGTAAAAAGGAACAAGCCAGTTAAAAGGGTTGATCCAGCTAAGTAAAGAAGGAAATGGAAAATATTTAGACAAAGAAGGAATAGACTGAAGACAAGGAAGGATATGTACCATCCTTTAGTGTAGATGTTTCCTCTAGAAACTAATCCAAGAGCTATGGCTTAGGGGGGGCTTTAATGGATATCTTCTATCCCCAGCCAGAAAAGAGGTGTTAATGCCTCAGCACGAAGATATATGATGTAGATCAACATGCTTGATCTATTAGTGAAGATTGTGGAAGAAAATATGATGATGCAAAAGTTTGTAGAGGTTTAGAAGTTGACTATGCATACAAATTAAGTGTTGCTAGCTTTATGATTTGAAGTATTTAATGAAGAATTGAGTCAAATTGAAAGGTTATAAGAAAAATTTCCAAGTTAAAATCATTTCACAAAATAATTTGAAGAGGAGCAGAGTAGCAAGAAGATAATTTGAAGTGCATAAGGAGATTTGAGATTAAGAGAATCGAAACCATAGTTCGACGAATGAAGTAAAAAGGTATTTTGTGAATCTTGTGTGTTGTAGTTTTCAGAAATCTTTGTTTGAAATCAATTTGAATCTATATTGCAATGGATACACCAAGGTTTACAGACATTACAAAGAAACCACAACTAAAATTCAAATAGTCGCCTACAAAAGCCATAGATGAAGACCCATTAGGCACATTCTCACATATTCCATATGGGTTTCTAAAATAATAACTGAGGATATTAGGGCTTGCATTCATGGAAAAATGGAAGAGAATTCTCTCACTAAGATGAGTGATATATGGGGAAATGAGTTAACTAGTGAGGATTTTTCCCTAAAGCCAAAATATAAAAACCTAGTTGAAAAGAACTTAGTCATATGGTAATGGTTTCCTAATTTCTTTTATGATGTCAAGTGGATCAAAATGGCCTTGAGTATAATACATGATCAATTTTTCTAGACTAATATTCCAAACATGATTACAAAGGAAGTGATAAAATAGGTCACCGATCTATGCTCCACCAGACGCATCCCCATTTTGAAATCTATTAAAAATAAAGAGGTGGTGGAGAAAATAGGTGCTATATTTGACCAGAGAGCCCTTACAATAAATCCCATTAGAAATCTAGTTGTTAGGTATGTTTCTATGGTTATTGGTTATGAGATCTACTTTACCAATAGGGGTAACTCTATTTTTTCCATCGCAATCAATGTGGCATATGAGATGATAGAAAATGGTGCAGATTATGACCGAACTATGAGTTTCTTAGGGAATACTTAATGGAGAATCTAAAGTAGACAAAGGAAAAGAAATATGTGTTTAAGTATGGCACTTTGGTCATGTGCTTACTCTTTTTTTTCTTTAAGGAGCTTCCCATAATTGGAAAGGTAAACTAGATAAGTGGAAGACTTATTGCACATCAAATTTCTGAGCATATGAGGAACCTTGGAGATTTCAAAGCATGGGATGATTCCCTTACTGCTTTCTTTGTAGTATTCTAGAAAAGAATGCATGAGAGAGAAAGGATTCCTAAGATAATTGTGGAAAGGTGCAAAAATGATATCACATTCCTAGTTTCTATAGATCATTGTATCATGGAGGTGGTGGAACCAAGATATGTTTGGGTTCCTAAATTAGGCTATGAAGTGACAGAGGCAAATCTTATTGGCCATTCTAATATTCTATTGAAGATTCTGAAAGATACCACAAAGCAAAGGTATGGGACTTTTGAGGAAAATTCCATGGAAGTACACATGAAATAAAAATGTTGATGTATATACCAAATAAATGGAACTTTCTAAGGAAAAAATGTATTATGCAAGGCATGGAGCTAGAGAAGATGAGTATAGGTGAAGCTACAACTAGCTCAAGGAGATTGGGTAGAACAACTACCACACCACCATCTATTTGGAAGTCCTCCAGGGATTTTCCCTCTATTGGAGAGAAGATAAATTCTACCATCAATCCTTTGATAAAGGTGAAATCCCCTCTAGTTGCACAAGCTACAAGGACATAGAAGAGGAAGACTGCTACCACTGCACCTCCTGTTGTCCTTACGAAGAGAAGAATAAAGAATAAGGCTACAAGAGAAAATGGTATTGGCATCAATTTTGTTGAAGAAGAGGAAGAACTAGAAGAAGGACCACATTTGGTTTGGAAAAGAAGAAGTAATGCTTCACAAGGTGAAGCTAGTGCAAAAAGGAAAAGATATATATGGCAATATAGATACCAAGAGTGAAGAAGAGATATAGAAATAAAAGGAAGCATTCAAGATACACATGAGGAAAAAGGTTTCCAAGAAAGGATCACCAGAGAAGGAGAATGAGAAAGAAACAAGTCAAAATAAGTCTTCAGTCAAAGGAAGAAAGAAAAAACAATCTAAACCGGTAAGGCCTCATTCCCCCATGAAGTTAGAGGCACTATTTAATAACATTTTGCAAAATTGAGATGTTGAAGGAGACTAAAAATTTGTATAAGGATACAAATGAGGTACATAAGGCTACCATCATCAAATCCATAATCAAATATATTATTATACTGGAAGTTGATATGCAAAATATCAAGAAGGATATTCTTGATGAGTTATAGAATATTTTGTTGAAAATAATACAAGAGGCAATAGAAGAACATGAAAGGCTAAAATATGAAGCCTTGGAAAGAGTTGGTACTCCACTTTCTGAAGAGGAAAAAGCCACATTGGCTAAGATATATAGTAAGGAGCTAAAAACTAAGCAAAGGGTAACCACCCTTATGGGAAAAGACAAAGGTGATCTAGAAAGGATTTGGAAAGAGAGTAATGATAAAGAAAAGGAGATTGTATAGAAGTTAGGACTGACTCTCGTGGTTGAGGAAGAAGTGAATGATGATACCATTGCTTTGGAACCTAATATATAAGAAATGTAGACAGATGATTCTCAACATGAGCATGACACTAATGATAAAACTGAAATGGACAACACTCCTTAAGTGGAGGATATATGACAAAATAAAATGGATAACAGGAAATGATCGATAAAGATATTGCAAAGGAAAATTCCACCACTCCTATGCAAAATAATTTACTCCAAAAACACTAAAAATACTATAGAGGAAGAGAACACAAACAATGTTGATGTTGATAAAAATGATTATGCGAAGTATGAAGAAGAAAAAGTTGATGAAGAAAAAGAAGAACATGAAGAGGAAGAAGACAAGACTAAGGATGCATCTAGAGATGCAGAAATAGTAAAACCAATAAGCTCTAGTATTATAGAGGATAAGGGAAAGGCTGTGGAAACAACTAAGGCTTCTGGTGAATCTTTCAGCTCATCCAAAGATTCCTTGAAGAATATTTTGAGCATGCAACCTAAATTTCAACCTGTTGTATCATCCTAATTATTGTAGCTATTGATGCAAAAAGGAAATGTGCAATTGGACAAGGCATCTCCCATTCAAAAACTTCAACTAGGAAATATGTTCCATGCATTTGCAAGAAAGGAAATAATTGAATCACATCAAAGAAGTGGAGAACTTATGAAAGAAGTAGTTAGATCATTGTAAGAGATCATACCTAGATCAAATGTTGAAAACACACTCTTCGGTATGGAAATTTTCAAATTGCTAATTGACTCTCTTAAGACTCATGCATTTGGATTGAAGGTAGAAGTAGATAAAGAGGCCGAGAAGAGGATCAATGGTAAAAGAATGTTAGAAATCATAGATAAATGTGTTATTGCACATACAAAAAATTTAGAATTAATAAAGGATGTTGAAGGGTGTGTGGATGAGGCTAAGGCATTGATTCAATATAGCATGAAGTGTCCTAGAGCCACACAAAACATAAGAAAGGAGATGGACTCTAGTGAGTCTTAGATCAATTCTACCTCAAGTACATATGACCCAGTAATTGACCTCACATGTGTGACAAGGAATGCCATAAAGAATCTTCATAAGAAATTCTTCCAATTCCAATCATAAAAAGAACATATTATTCTACAATTTGGAGAGGTAAGGTATTTGGTCAATACAATATTTACGTTTGTTTCAAAAATATCTTCTCAGTTCAAAGAAATCCAAGAAGATGAATTCGGTACCTGCTACTCCAGAAGAAGGAGAAGAAATTCTATAGGAATTCAAAATATAGAATAGGTTGCTTGCCGAGGCTAAGAGAGAAGGGAACAAGAAAGGAAAGCTTAGGAAGATGATATGAAGAAGTTGTAGGCATCAACCACATCTAATTGACTCTTAATATTTACATTTTTTATGCATTCATGTTCAAATTCTTTGTATATATGCAGACAATATAAAGAAAAAAATTAGTACCTTTTTGGTTTTTGCTCCGGTACATGACTCAAGGGAGTCAATTCATTATTTTCCCAATTGTATATATGTCTACATCATTTAGGGGGAGTTCCAGTAAGAGTCATAACATTTGGTATAGGTGCCCTTTTCCCTTGATGTCAAAGGGGGAGAGTATTTTTGGAGTTTTTGGCATGTTTCCATCAATGACAAAGGGGGAGATTATTGGAAGTTTATTGTTAAAGTTTGTCATTTATGATGTTGCTTGGAAACATGAGAATGGAAGATACATAACATTGTGATACAGTGTTGTCATTTATGTCAACATTGTTGCGGATCATCTTGAGTATTCCTAATAGGTTTTGGAGTTGCTATGGAAGACATTTGGGCAAGTTAATTTGGTCCAAAAATTTTAGTTGCATAGAAATGTAACTATGTCAAATATACCAATTCAATGTAACAATGTTTTAGTTTTTGGGTTTGTACCACTCTAGATATGAAGATATCACTCTGTGCTTCTAACATAATTTTTTTGGATGTTAGATGCACCTAAATCCAATATTTCATCTTGTTTGGACAAGTATTTTGAGAGATATGAGTAACAGAGTTTGGCCTTGCGATGTTGAAGATAAGTTGCCAGCTGTCGGTTGAGCATAGATTCCATATGGCATCAAGTTTTTAGGTCTATGTGTTGAGATGTGGCTTTTGATACTGAAAAATAGTTTTGCAGGGGCCCCAAAACCCTTAAAAAAGATGAAAAAGATGGAAGAAAGACTAAGCCAAGAGAGCCCACAACCCAAAAAACCAAAATGTTGACAAAAGAAATTAACAAAGAAAACCATCACCAACCCAAAAGCAAAACATCAGCAACATGGCTGATCAAGCAAAAGAGACAACACAACTACAACATCTTTTCTAGAACATTAATCGAGGCCAAATTTTCCTTAATGACCCCCTCATGCATCTCCATAACATCCTTGAGCTCTTCAAATGAAATGGCAGCCCGCTTCTTGGTTTTTCTCCTCGTCCTCAAACACGAACCAACATCCACATCCTTTTCCATACCTGGAGTAGGATCCTCATTGTTTTCCATCAAGTTCAAGAAATTCACATCCTCCATTGATTTCTCAATGTCACCTAGCTCCAGGGGTTTACCAGTCCATTTCAAGGATTTCTCATTTAAAACAAAGAGTCCCTTAACAGTCGACTTCAAGGAATTATTGCTAATATTCACCATATCTTCAAATCATCTGACAACTTACTAATTATGTCCTCTATGTTAACAAATCTCTCTTCCAAAGTCTTATGAACTGCCAATTCCAAAGAGGAAATCCTCTCCTCATGAGTAATACCAAGGTGATCAACATCCACAACAAGTTTATCAAGCATAACATTCATGGTTTTAACCTTACCTTTAATCACCCATTCCTTCTGATTACTATGGACCAGTTCCACACAAACATCTTGCCAATTCTTTACCTGGACATTGAGCTCCTTAACTTCCGAGAACAACCATTTAACTAGACAAACCAAGTTATGCATTCCATCTTTAGCCATCGTACAGAACATGCCCATACCCAATTAATAGGAGGCTCAGCATTTAAATCAAGATTTTGAACAGGGTCATCCTGACGCTCCTCTTTATCCTCCATTTCATCCTCAGAAGGGGAATCCTCCACTTTGACCACCTCAACTTTAACCTTATGCTTATCTAGAAGGTGTACCAAGTCCTCCAATACTTCCAGTCGCTCTACTTATGTGTTGAATGTGGTTACACAGATGAAGGTTTTTACTTTTAGGTCTTATATGGAGCTGACCTAATATGTTTGAAGGTATGTGAAGTATAAATATGATTTTCTATCTTATGTGGGATTTATTATAGTTTCATGCTAACCTATTTTAAGATGTCTTGATATTTGAATTGTGGTGCATTATGTGGGTGAATATTTTTGGAATTGACAAGTTGCATTTTGGGTATTACATCTAATTAGGCCAACCTAATTGATGTTATACTTGATGTCGATATATATGTTAGACTATTTTTTAGTTTTTTAAGGTAATGAATGCAATATGTATTGTGTGTGATGTGAATTGAGCAGAGAATTGTGAAGTTAAGTTGCAAATGCTAAGTTGAAGATCAGAATTGTGGAAATTAAGAGAGAGGCAGAGTGTTGAACTAGAATTAGATAAAGTATGTTATTATGCTTCAATGGAACTGTAATTCATGCATAGATAAGATGCAATTATAACAATTCAAAATTAGGTTGTGAGCCACCATCTCTCTTCTATCTTTTTCTCTGTGGACAATGAATTCACTTGGATAGTGAGTCCACCTATAGTGAGCATTTTTGTAATATACTATAACCTATTATAATATATTGTGAGCTAACCCTCATCGTGGTTTTTCCCATTTTGGGTTTTCCACGTAAAAATCCTAGTTTTCATGTGTTATGTGATGTTGTGGATGTTTTCATGCTTTCTTTAATTATTGTATTTGAATATGCATTAGTGATTGGATGTTTGATGTTTGAATGGTTTAAGAGAATACTAATTCAATCCCCCCTCTCAATATTCTAGGTGTTCAACAAATGCCATAGTAAAATATTCTATGAGATTCTAGTGATATGATCCATATGGCTAAGGAGTAAAATTTTCTCTAATGGGCCAAGGTGAAGTGCTCCAAATTTGATGAATTGGAAATCAATCCCTAGGTTATTGGGCCTTTTATATGTAACAGTAGAGTTGTATTTGACCCAAAATATTCCAAAATTGTAGTTTCCTTTTGTATTAGGAAACCACCTCCCAAGTTCAAACCCTTGTAGATTTTTCCCATGTCTAATTTTGGTAAATAAAAAATATAAATTAACTTTATTGGGCAACTTGAACTCAATGGCGAGCTTATATTTATACCAATAAGCTCCAAAATGAACCTACAATACAGAGCCATAAAGAGGAACCCCCTAAAATTTGGTATTTCTATCAATAATTTTTTATTCTTTAGGTCATTATTTGATGTAGGAGAAGAGAATACTCAACTTCTTAATATCTACCAATATTTTCAACATAGATATCTCAATCAAGACTAAGAAGATGCAATCCCACAAGCTTTGATATTGTGTAAGAGTTGGCTATAGAGATGGATGTTAAAGAAAAATAATTGGGGAAACGCAAACCAGAGTTTTGTGACCCAAGTAATTTTTGAGTGTTGTAGTTTATACCCCAGACTCAGTTGTATAAAGAGGGGAATGGATTGAGTCAGAAAAAATATTTTTTGCTTAAACATATCAACATAAATTCAAACAACACAATGTAGATAGAATTTTTAGTCTCCTTATATTATTTATCTTAAGAGACTACATTCATATCTCCTTTTATATCATATATATCTTCCCCTATACTCTGTATTTCTTATCAATTCTTCTTACATATATTCTTTCATACATATACCTTTTACATAGAATCTCATACATATATATTTGTACATATACTTTCTTACTCTACTATTCATATATTTTGCTATACATATATATAGGATGGGACATGACTCATCTATCGTACCCCTACCTTAATGGTATCTTTTGAATCTTATGGTCCATGAGCTTTTTGTAGCAATATGTGGTAGGACTTTCTTGGCGGTGTTTGAACTATTGCTCTTTCCTGTCAACATCATCCTACCTTTCAAAATGTTGACTTATCCTCAAGTCAACTCTACTTTGCGGTAGTATGATAGTGTTTAAGACATGCTCCATTTACAAAGGATTGTAATATTGTGCCATCTAATTTTATTAGTTGCATTGTTATGGATTCAATAATATGATGGATTTGATAAGGGCCCAGCCATTTGAATTTTAGTTTACCCTTTTTTTGTATTTTATAACATAGAGTAAGGCCATATCCTTGACCTTGAATTTTTTAGACCTAATGTTTCGATCATGTCATGCTTTATGTCCATAAATGGTGTACCACTAGTTGTCTTGTTTCATCTGGTTTATTTGGTTCTTCTAGGTGGTGTTTGATGGATTCCTCATCAGTAAGTCTTAAGTTTATTGTGGTGTGGAGGTTATGGACTATGAAATTTAGGGGTAGGTTGGCCTCCATTTTATACAAGAGACCAAATAGAGTGTGCTTGGTGGCTCGTTTCTATATTGTAAGAATTTTAATGTCCTAGACAATCCTATTTGCATAACACATCTTGGTCAAAGTAGTGCCTATAATCTTATTTAGTGAGCTTCACTTGCCCCATTTTCTTGTAGATGATATGGTGTTGTGTGGTTATGGGTGATCATGAAATTATCTTATTCACAAAGTGTTTTCCCTAATCACTAGTTATGCTCAATGGACACCCAAATTGGGTAATTATGTTATGATAGAGAAAATTTGGTTGTGATATATGTGATGCAATCCTTGATAGGTTTAGCTTTAGCCCATTTAGTCAAGTAGTTTGTATCAGTACAATAAACCTGTCTTTGGAAATTTTCATTAATAGGTCTGTAGGTCCTATGAATTTAATATCCCATTTCTCAAATTGGACACGCTAATACTAGTTGGAGAGGAATTTCATCTTGAGTAGTAGGTCACCCTATTCTCTAGAAAATATCACAGTTCTTTGTAAAGTTCTTAGCATCCTTATATATACTAGGTCACCATAATCCAACCAGTATTATTTTTCAAGTGGTAGTGTCTCCACAATTATGTCCCACTGTAATGCCTTCATATTCTTCCCTTAAGATTTGTTCTCATTCCTATTCATAGACTACTCTTCGGATAATGCCATCTCTTCCCTTTTTGTATAGTGCTCTCTCAACTATGGTAAAAGGAATGGATTTTTTAGTAACACTTATTTATCATGTGTTGTGATATCAGTGGGATATTGACCTATGGAAATTAATTGGGCTACATCATGGAATTCTTCTAATACCACAGTTATCCAGAATAGATGAGTACCCAATAAGCCTTCTTCCTCTGCCTCCTCAAATTCTTTGCTTGTATCAATTTTAGATAAGTTGTCTAGACCTTGATTATTTCTCCTCAGTTTTACCATTATACTGAAGTTAAATTCTTGAAACAATAGTAACCATTTGCATATTCTTCCTTGTTCAATAGAAATTTCAAGGGCTCATGATTGGTGTAAAATGTGAATGGTGTGGATAGGAGATAGTGGCAGAATTTTTGTAATGCATAGACCATGGTTAAGGCCTCTTGTTTAGTGGTAGTGTAATTTATCTCAGCTTGAGAAATTTTACGACTAGCAAAAACAACTGGGTGATCCTTATTTTTGTGCAATTTGGCAAGAATTGCTTCTATCACTATTTTGGAAGCATCTACATGGACATGAAAAGGTACTAAACAATTTAGAAATATAAGGATAGGAGAAGCTACAATTTTTTGTTTTAATGTGTTGAATGATTGTTAACACTATTCATTCCATGTAATAACTTTATTGGTTTTTCTTTTTGAGAAGTTATTCTAAAGGGGCTACTAAGGTAGCATATCCTTTGATAAATTTTCTATGATATCCAATATAGCCTAGAAATTTCTTAACCTCTTGTGCTATTTTAGGTGGTGGTAATTCCAAAATCAAGGCAATTTTCATTGGATCTACCATTAGTACTTTACATATGATATACCTTAGTAAAATGCCAAAGGGTACTACAAAAATGCATTTCAAATGTTCAAGGATATTTGCATACTTCTAAATTTTTCTAGCATGGTTTGAAGTGACTAAATGTGGTTCTTTACCAAGCCATACATAGTCCAATCATCCATATATACCTATAAGAAGTCATGCATAAACTCTTTAAATTTATTTACCATAATTATGCTAAAAATTGTTAGTGCATTTTCAATCCAAAGGGTATTATGGTATACATGAATGATCCCCATTATGTGGAAAATGTTGTTTTAGGTTGGTATTCTTCCTTAATTCGAACTTGGTTGTATTTAGAAAAACCATCGATGGATGAATAGATAATTTCTCCCCCTACAACAGATTCAAGAATTTCCTCAATGAAGGGAGTAGGAAAGGGATCATGAATGTACCTACTTTGTTAAGTTCCTGGAAGTATACACATATCCAGATTTCTCTTGTCTTTTTATTTTATACTACCATAGGGTTAATCCATTCATAATCTTCCACTGATTTAATAATCCCTTCTACTAACATTTTATCTAATTATGTTTTGACACTTTTCTTCATGTTAAGGTTGAGGTGGTAAGGTCTTTTTTGATATGGTTTGGTCCCCTCTTTTAGCTAGATTTTCATTATTCTATGCCTTTCATTTCTATGAATATTCATGGGAACATGGTTCCTCATATTGTGACAATAATTCAATGATTGATGCCACAACTAGTTCACCCTAATAATCACCATTTTTTTCCATTTTAGGATTCTCCCCAAGGATTCTCTTAGCTTAAGGGGCTGATTATAATAATAGTCTTTAGAATCCTTATTTAGCTATATTTCCCTTTCTCCTTCTTTCACTATGATCTCAATTTTTGAGTCTGGTTCCTCTTCATCATTATGTATTTTGTAGAATCTACTTTTAATTGATTGTACTTGTTTATCTATCCATTCGATTAGCTTCCAGATCCCTTGGTTTCTAGGTGGTGGATTTTGTGGTTTTTTATGATTGATGTTTTTAGAATAGGTTTAAAGATAGTCTCCTTGATTTTTTTAGTGTGGTACATATTTATTTATTTTCATTCCAAAAGTAAAATATGTGGATTAAGTCTCATTGAAGTACCCCCCAATCCTTAGTTTCTACCCTTCATTCCTGATCAATATGCCAAGTTTGTACTATCAGTGTGAGGGTCCAATAGACTACTTGAATATAGAGGTGATGGCCATATTCTCTAACTCCTTTCCATATAGTGACACGAATTTGAATATGATCCTTTTTAGTATTTACCCTCACATATTTGGGGATTAGGTTGTATTCTCATTCTTCCTGTAGGTACCATGCCTTGATTAAGATCTGAAAATAATTCCATGTGGAAATAGTATGCTTGTGTGTATGTCGTGCCAACAAGCGACATTGCATACCAAGGTGTCCTAAAGAGCTGAAATCCTCATTGATTCATTTTGGAATTTTTTTCCATGTCCAATATATTTAATCCTTTATATCTCATACGCTTGAAAACATTGGTAGTTTGATATGCGATATACTCCTTTGGATGTGATTTATGTGTTTTATATTTTTTATTCTTGTTGATTCATCTTTTCTTGATGTAGTGGCTAGGCAGATTTGTAGCATAAATACCCTTCTGAATCCATATATTTTGTGTTTTGGTAGTTGTGTAGTAGCAAAGTTTTCATAGATGGAATAGCCACAATCTCCATTATTCTACATAAGTTATGTATTCCTTTTCTCCTAGTGTAATATGGACTATCTTATTGTCATCCACCAAAGATAACTCTTCTTTTCATAAATCTAATATTCCATTAGAATTAATAAGCCATCTCAATTCTAGCAATGCTCTAAAAGTGTTAAATGGTTCTTTCATCTCAACAACCTCAAAATCCACAATTTTCTTAAGTCCTTTGATGTTTACTTTGATATTTTTCCATGTTCCTAAGGTCTCCATGCCAAATCCATCTACCAAACTAATGTTCATTGGTGTTCTAATTAGCTTGGGTCTACACAACTTCTCCCAAGTAGTTTCTAGAATAATGTTTAAGTCTGCACCTAGATCCACCATCAGATGTTTGAATTTAGTATTATTTAGGTGTGCAATAATTAAAAGAGGGTCATTTTCCCAGTTTTGGTCTTCTCTAAGTTGATAGACTTCTTTTTTTTGTTTGCTCCAATATTTTCCCAACTACTTTAATTTGATTGGGAAGTCTTTTTTTTTGGGCCAAAGAGGCTAAATTATTTAGCATCATTACTTCTTCTGAGGAACGTGTTGTGTCTTAATTTTTTTTCCCTTTTGTACTACCTTATCATGTTGTTGTTTGCTTGGCTGGAAGTAATCATATTCCTCTTCTTTTGGACCTGAATCTTTGCTAATGCCCTCAATTTCTCTTTGTCTAGATTTTTCTTCGTATTATTTCCTTTTCTAGTCAGTATTGTAACCTTATTTTTCTTTGTTCTAGATTTCACATTTTTCTTGATTTTTATTTCTTCACTAGAATATTCCTCATTTGATGTGTCAGATAACCATTGATCCATCCTTAGATAACTTTTAACACCTTTTGGTTGTATTCTTCTAATTATCATGGTTCATTTACGGTCTTATAAGTCATCACTTTGGGAGTGTCCTGTATTTTGATAATATTGCCATGCTTTGTCACATTGGAATATGTCATGAGAATCATATTACAAAATGTGTAATGCCCCTGCCAAGGAACCCTAGAGGACAACACTAAACCAAGTTAAATTAATGGAACAATTTTTTTCTTAAAACAAAAAACTATAGAATGCATAACATAGAAAAACATAATAATCTAGACCTAGGTCCTCTGAGGTTCCCCGACTACGCTACTCACAAATCAAGATTACTAGAACAAAGGTTACATGATCGATCTAAAATTCAAGGTTCATTCTAAAGCACCACATTAAATGATCCTACATTACTTACTTCCACAATGTAACAATTAATAATCAAACATTAAAGATCATTTCCTAACTAACTATCATATGAAAGATGGATTTCTTTATAATACTTTTACAAGAAGATATCAATAATTGTTACATCATTGCCATATTTACAACATTGCTTCCTCAAGTACATGTAGGAAGATTACATCAAATTACAATAAGTGATATAATGGAAGTACAATCCAATAAACAAATGCCTAAAAGATTTCCTTTTCAAATTGGAACAAGAATTGGAGTCCATTGTGCAATGACCAATCTCCACTCACACAAACATGCAACAAGAATACCCAATGGAGTAAAAGCACCAACTTCCCGACCATGTGGAACCCTAAGGTCCACCCCCCATGCTAGGAGATAACACAAGGTCCCAAATCCAACAAACAACCAAGAAAGCAATAGGCTAACATAAGCAAGGGTTATACATGACTCCAAATCAACACTACTAACAACACCAACATCACTTACAACACTTCACTTCCAAAAGAACTCACATAACAATGAGGAAATAAAACTAGGGAATGCTAGACTGCAATAAGGAGGAGTGTCATCACATAGCTTGATATGGGTTGTCCTGGTAGATCTTCCTAGGCTCTGGCCCCCATCCTAGGTTATCCTGGCAGCCTCTCCCGATCCTCGGCCCCCATACAAACTCATGCAGAACCAATGTACCTTTTAGAAGGATAAGTAAGTTGACCATCTTTTACTCTTATCAAAAACACATGAATCCATACACAGAGCAAGGAACTAACCAACTTGCACACTTATCACATTCCCTAATGGCATAGAACTTTAAACAAATTTTACACAAATGACTCCCACTTTAACCATTAAAAAATCTCTCAATCCAACAATCAAGACACATTATTAAATATAAACAAATAATCATAGCATCATAACCATAAATATATTCCCTTAAATAAGGTATCATTCACTTTAACTTGGCCACTTAGTTCAAACAATAGATTACTCGCTACAAGAAGAATTAAATTTACAAGTAATTATATCATTCATAAAGAAACCATCTCTATGGAAACTATTTAATACGAGATCCTAATAATAAAATCACATCTTTAATATAATGTTGCAATAACCATGTCCTAATTATTTGTTTCACATAGCAATTCAACTATTAAATAATTATAAAAAAATGATTAACATTATTTTTCTAATTAGTTAACTGAAATAACCTATCCCTTATATTTACCCTCACTTAATATTATGGAAGTAACCAAATAATACTTTACACAAGATGCATTTTGTTCTATTCTTATTACATATTTGCATTTAGTAAATACAACTTACAGCTAGCAATTGCATGAGCATGAAAGAATTAGTGTAACCAACTCCATAACCAACTATGCTATTAATGCAAGACTGTGAGTATCCATTCCATGAGACAGAATAAATTCTAGTCACGTATGTATTCTATGGCATTTTATCATTAACCAAGGAACATATGCAACTTATTCCCCAACAATTTCAAAAAAACACTTGTTAAATAAATAAGAAGATACAATAGTTAGTAAAGAAGGAATATCAATGCAATGAAAGGTATACACATTGGTCTTAAATGACCACCTTCAACCAAGAGCATTCAGCCAATAGCATGAGGAAAACCATGGAAAAGAAAGGACGTTCAAAAGATAAGGTGGTTTACGGTTTTCAATACCACAATTTGATTGCCATCAAGACTAATATGAATCTAAGCTCAAGAATTTCAGAGAACAAAAATTTTCTTGGAACATTAAATCAAGCAAATGGCTTTGATTCCTAATTAGTAATGACTAGGTATTTTATATCATCTACTGAAGAACCAATTTCCACAGCCAACATTGTATTAATATGAACATCATCCATCTTCAATTTGAAACTATTGATCCAAGAAAATTAGTTTAGGAAGTCATCATGAAAGAAAGAAAAATTGCAAAAGAATATATTTATATTTAGAATCTAAACTTGATAGAAAATTGAGATAGGACTTGCAACAAGACCCCTGCTGTAACTGTAAGTTCTATAACTAGACCTTAGCCTCTTACTTTAGTTTTTTTAATCTATCTTAGGAGTAGAGACTCCTGAATTCTAGGGTACAAATTATCACAAAAATCATTACATTAATTAGCCAGATATAATTATGAACCCTAAACTCGTCCATGATTAAACGGAGATTGAACTAGAGCGGCTGCACAAGACATCTTTAGAAAAATTATGAAAAAAAAAGATTAAAAGGGAAGTGTGTGAGCTCCCCAAAATTTTATAGACAATTCCCTCAAAACATTTCCAGTAGAAGGAAAAATCATGGTTATAAGGTAATTCCAAAACTATCCCAAGTGACTAAAGAACCAGTTAAAGATAACTTTTAATTTATTAAATCGTCTTCCTGACACAAAAAAATAATTAATTTTAACTTGATTAAAAGCATTTTATTTAAAAATTATAGTTTGGGTAAAAATGATGGATGCCCAAATTCATGGGTAAAACAATTTACCCACATTTACACATACATAAATATTAATCATATAACTCCAACCTTATTACATTTTTATTTATTTATCATATTATTTTTATTATTTATTAATTATAGCAACTTAGTATAAATTATTTTTTTATTAACTACGATTATATATTTATATATATTTATATATTTATTTATCAAAGCATATCTCGATTTATTTTAATACATAAAATAATCAAAGTCGTATTATCAAACAAATTAAACCAAATGTCAATACAATTACCTGACCACTATCCAGGGTCAAACATAAAACTTCAAGCAACAAAGACTGACCACTGACAGTACTGACAAGGTATCAACCAGATACTCATCCTCTTTGAGGATGATGGCTAGGGTAGGGGACCGAGTGTTATCTTCGATCAACTAATCCATTGAGTTCAAGGCACACTCAAACCTAGTAATTCAAGTGGAGACATAGCCTAGTACCTATTCACTCAAGCATACAAGTTAGAGAACATATTCATAATAGTTGAAGCAGTAGGAAAGGAACTCTAGTAGTCGTAACTCATTCTCGTATGTCCCCCATACATCCAATGGTACGATGCTGCCCTTTCCACATTTCCTAACAACATACTATTGCATCACTTAGCTATCCAAATAAATCTCAATATGGATCATAATCACAAAAGTACTAACAGAAGCTCATGCTCCATATGCAACCACAACACTTGAACAAAAGTTAGTACCTCTTCACGATAATAAATATAATCATAATTAAAATCATAATATCATATCATCATGATAACAATATGTCAAAATCATGTGAAATTCCTAAAGATAACCAAAGCATTTCCATAGCAAAATTATGCCCATAGCTTGCATCCTTCATCTTCAGGTTCCTTAGCTAGATTACCTGCACATCCAAAGTGAGAATGGAGGGGCACTACAAAATGGATATTTCTTTTTATTTTCTTTCCCAACACTTTGTAGCATAGTGGCCTATATTTTTGTAGTTATAGCATGTGGCATCACTTCTTTGGTGGTTGTTTCTACCATGTCCTCTTCCTCCTTTATAGTTTTATTGCTTATTATCTCCTAAGTAATCTTGTAGTAGGTTATTTTTAATGCATAACCACTATTTTTTATATCTCCAAAGTGGTTGATTATAACCTACATCAAATAAAGGTCCTTCTACAAGTCCCTTAATATATGCCATTTTTCTATCTATGTTTACATCAAAGTTGTAGTTCATATGGAATCTTGGATTAGGATGACTTTTTGTATTCCAGAGTTGAAATTGGTTTGCAGGGAAATCCTCAATAAGGTGACTATCCCATTTCTAGCAAGTTCCACAATATAATACATTATTTAAATGGCTAGTACCATTTTCAATTCTACATGTAATGCTACTGTAGTTCTTTCTCATTATGCTTTAAGGAAATTGTTTTAGATATGACCTTCCCTTGAAAAATATGTGTGTCAAATCTCTTTACCTTTCTTTTCTTTTCCCCTTACCAAAATTCCATTTTGTATGGTTAGTTTCTCTACCCCCAATTACAATTTCTTAATATTTCTTTGATGTCATATTTTTGGGGTTTTTGCCATGTCTAGGCTTCTAAGTGGTACACCATTGTGATCAAATCTATATAATTATTTTAAATATTCTTCCATCTAAGACTACTCTTATATCTTTTTGTAATCTGAAGATGAACCATTCAATATTTTGTCATTCTATTA
Organism: Sequoia sempervirens; assembly: GCA_007258455.2. NCBI lineage: Eukaryota > Viridiplantae > Streptophyta > Pinopsida > Cupressales > Cupressaceae > Sequoia > Sequoia sempervirens. The sequence goes on along the minus strand of VDFB02072274.1, from coordinate 2,571,463 downwards.
GAGGTTCCTCCAATTTGTGACAAATTTTTTTTTTTTTAAATTCATAGGCTTTCATAGATTCCTCTTCTCCTTGCACTAGGTCCCTCATTTTTATAACACTCTCTGTAGGGATATCTAGTGTGTCAAATTTTCCCAAGAAGTCTTGTTTTACTTCATTCCAAGTTTTTCATACTTTGATTAAGTCTTTTTCTACTAGTCCAATAATTCCTTCCTTAGTGAGGATACAAAGTCTAATAATTTTTGTTTTTTCTCATCAATGTCTTGTCTTTTTGAAAAAGATTCTAACAGGAATATATGGTATGTAACCTCTATTGTATCTCTTCCAAATACTGGAATTTGATCAATGATTCTAATTTGTTCCTGCTTCTCTTTGTTTTGAGTTTTTGGATTTGTGGGATAATCTTTTCCTCTTTTTCTTTCTTAAATACTTTCCTAATAATATGGGGCTTCTTCTCTCTAACCTTATCTCTTGCTAACTTTATGTCAAAGTACTATTTTCCAAGTATCTCTTATGTATCTACTTCATTACCTTCTTTCTCTCTTCTCTATTTACTTTGTGGTATCTCTTCTTTCAAAATCCTTCTACTCTTATATGGCTTAGGGGATGGGTCCTAGTCTAGGGATTGTGACTCCTCAAGATATCATTTCACTTTCTTATTTGTTAATAATATTTTTTTTTGTTAGTGAACATAATTTCTTACCCAAATTCAATTTGATTTCCTCACTTTTCCTTATTTCTTCTTCCTTTAATTTTCATATACTTCTATTAACTAACTCTTCTAAATATTTTATTGAATAGAGAGAACCTTCTTTGAAGTTTATAGAAATTCAATAAATCTATCCTCTAGATTGATGGTCAAGTTTGATGGATCTAGTTTGATTGTAGGATTTTTTGGAGGGTTGCAATGGGAGTAGATTCTCTTTGTTATTATGGGGACCCGACAGCAATCTTCTAGATTCTTCATAGTCATAAATGTTCCTCTTTAAACTAATTATGTGTTGTCCTACTTTTTCCTAGCATAAATATGATTTACCTTGAGTCTTCCATTTTTATTCTTTTTTTCTTTATCTTTCCTTTGGAAACACTCACTTTGGTGCACTCAAAAACACCCTCATTGGTGTGCTCAATTCTCATCTTCTCCAAAATTTCCATTCTTTTGTGGTGCCCTTCTCTTCAACAATATGTTTTTGTCTTCTCTCTTCTCCATTTTGGCTTGTCATGTTCACTTTTCTTTCTAATTCAATTTGTTCTCCAACATCTCTTATGTTTTTATCATCTCCTTTTGCCATGGGCATGGTTGTTTTGGGATGAAAATAGTCCATTTATTAATTCCCATGGTGATTGTTTGATAGATTTTCTCATTGGTCACATCTCTTCAAGGATCCCTTTTGGAATCCCTACCCCTTTCTATTATCCACCCCCTTGGTGTCTAACCCACTCTCACAAGGTAGACACTAAGAAGATAGTTCTGCGGGTTTTCATATCTTCTTTGGTTTTTATGTATTTCTCTATGTCCAATTTAAAATTTAAAATTATGGATATTGCTAACCTTTACAAAACCTAACCAGGGTCCTATCAAAAAGAACCAATGTTAGCCCCAATACTTTCTAAGAAAATTTGGGAAACACAAACCATATTTTTGAGCCCCAAGTACTTTCTAAGTGTTGTAGTTTATACCTCAAAATTAGTTGTATAAAGGGAGGAATGGTTTGATTTGGACAAAATATTGATTACTTAAACATATCAACATGAAGTCAAATAACACAATGTAGATATAGAATTCTAGTATCCTTATGTTAGTTATCTTAAGGGAGTACATTCATATCTCCTTATATCTCATTTTACATTATATATACATTTATCATGTGTATCTTCCCCTATATTCTATATTCCTTCTCTCTTCTTCTTACATATATTCTTTCATACATATACCTTTTACATATAATCTCATACATATATATATGTACATATAATTTTTTAATCTACTATTCATATCTTTTCCTATAAATATATCTATGGGATGGTATGCGACCCATCTATCCTTCCCCTACCCTAGATGGTATCTTTTTAATCTTATGGTCCATGAGATCTTTATGGAAAAATGTGGTAGGATTTGTTTAGCAATGTCTGAACTATTTCTCTTTCATATCAACAATAGAAAGCTAAGATCTAGAGGCCTAGTGGAAAGCACAATAAAATGAGAAAAAATATATGTATATTCTATCTACATTCTTTGATAAGAATAAAATATATTCAATTCATATTGATCTTATCATTTCATTGTGCTTTCCATTAGGCCTCTAAATATTTGGTGTTTATCTTTATAGTTAACTCTTACAATATCCTTGTTCACACCAATAATCTCTAACATCTCCTTATGGAGCTTCTCCTTCACTCTTCTCAAGAACCATATAAAATCTTCGCATTCAAGATACATGTATGTAAAAATAAGATTTATTTCTAGTTCATCTTCATTTTCTTTAGTTAGCTAAGAGTGTAGGTACATAGAATCACATTCAAGTTGATTTACAATATTACTTTGTACAAAACCATTTGTTGAGTGTTCTTCAACAACATCAAAGGTAAAAGTTTCCATTTCATGAGGTAAAACTAAAATAGATGAAGAATTATTCTTAATCCTTTCTTGTAAGTGATATTTTCACCAAATTGTCTAGATACCACAATTATGGAAATGATGTTAGAGTAAAATTTTATTTTCCTTTTCTTTCTTAGATAGATAATAAGAGTGGGTTTACTTTCTAATTAATGAGAGTGATTTGAGGTATCAGTTGATCTATAGGAGTTACTCTTTCCTATTTTGGGAGATTTTAGAGTCACTTTTCTATTGGCTAGATTTCCACATCATCCCTCTCACATAGCATATTTATACTCCTTGCCTTAATTTATTTGTTACATATACAATGTTTTATTTTTCCTTTGGTATAATATTTGTGTTGCTTCTCTCATGTGTGAAACTATTGATTGCAAAGTATCTCTATATCGTATGAGTCTATTATAAAACTATTACATCATATCAAATCTTGAAATCTATAATTTTTTCTCTTGTTTTGAAGAGTTTCATCCATGAGGTTTCATATGTCATAAGGAGAATTTAGCATGTATATTGAAAAAGAGTTTATATGGCTTGAAAAAGGTATTTAAAATTTGATAGTTTTGTGGCTAAGCAAGGCTATAGCTGGTGACATTCAAACCATTGTGTTTATTTTAAGAGGTTGGATAATGATAGTTATATTATCCTTTGTTTATATGTTGATGGCATGCTTCTTACAAGGTCTAACATGGATCACATAAGTGAGTTAAAATAGAAGTTAGGAAAATATTTTACTATGAAGAATTTTGGGGCAAAAAAACAAATCATTTCTATGAGAATTTCTAGAGATAGGAAGAATAAAAAATTAACTCTATCTCAAAGTGATTATATTGAAAAGGTGTTGAAAATATTTGATACAAAAAATGCTAAAGTTTTTAGCACACCTTTTCCTAGTCATTTTAAATTGACTAAGGAGATGTTTCCAAAGATACAAGAGGATAAAGAAAAAATTTCCAAGATTCCATACTCTTTAGTTGTTGATAGTTTAATGTACATAATGGTATGTATGAGGTTGGATATTGTACATGATGTTGGAGTTGTGAGTAGATATATGAGTAATCCCAAAATGGAGCATTGGAATTTATGATAAAATGTATTTTTTAGGTATTTGAGAGGTATATCTAATAACAATATATATTTTTGGGGATCTAACACTATTTTACAAGGTTATGTTGACTCATACTTGGTAGGAAATATTGATACGAGGTGAAGCGCTATAGGTTATGTGTTTGCTATTTGTGAGAAAACAGTGAGTTGGATTTAGAGGCTACAAAAGGTTGTTGCTTTATCAACCATGGAGGTAGCTCATATGTTACTACAATAGAGGCAACCAAGGAGATGATTTATCTACAATTTTTCTTAGAGAAATTGGGAACATGTTGATAATTATTTATTTATGGACAACCAAAGTGCCATTCATCTTGCTAAAAATTTTCCTTGCATTTAAAGACAAAACACATACAACTAAGATATCACTTCATCAGGTCAGTGTTGGAGGATGGAAAATTAAAGCAACCCAACATGAAATCTCATACTTCGTGCATGCTCCATTATTGCCTTATTCATATGCTCAGCCACTCCATTTTCTTGCGGAGTCCTTGGAACCATTTTCTGCTTATGAATTCAATTAGATGAACAATAATCCTCAAACTCTTTGCTGCAATATTTGCCACCATTATCCGGTTTGAGACGTTTTAATCTTTTACTTGTCTCATTCTCAACCAAGATTTTTAATTTCTTAAACGTTTCAAAAACATCATATTTTTGTTTAAGGAAATGCACCCAAGTTTTCCTAGTTGCATCATCTATAAATGTAATATAATAGCGAGAGCCACCAAGAGAAGATACTTGAGCTAGTCCCCATACATCTATATGCACAATCTCTGATTTCCCGTCTTTCTTTTGCTTCACATCCTTGAGAAATATCACTCTCTTTTGTTTTCCATACACACAACTTTCACAAAAATCCATATTAATACACTTCAGACCTGGTAATAACTTCTTATAATGAAGTAATTTCATACCTTTTTCACTCATGTTCCCAAGCTTGTTATATCATAGTGCTATCTCAAAACTCGTAGCAACTATTTATATCCTTGATGTCTAACCCTCAACAACTATTCCTGAGTTTGTTATAGAACCCGTAACAACTACTGTCAAACTCGTAGCAACTGTTGTAGCTATTTTTCTAGTAGCTTTTCCTATTTTATTTTCTCTACAACAACTAAAGTAGAAGGAGCAATATGACATATAAAAAGATATAAAGTACCTACTTTCACACCTTTAGCCACTATTAAGGCACCTTTTGTAACCTTCCAAATTTTATCAGTAAATGTAACAATCCAACCTTCATCACCTAGCTGCCATGTTGAAATTAAATTTCTACTCAGCCTTGGAATGTGCCTTACCTTTTGTAGTAGCCAATGATTTCCATTTCACAATTTAATCTTAATTATTCCCTTTCCAACAATCTAAGAGGGTTCATTATCTCCTAAATAAACAAACCCAAAATCTCCTTAGACATAATCAAGAAAATAATTTCTATGGGGTGTAGCATGAAATGAAGCTCCTAAATCTAAAACTCACAAATCATCAACACTATTTAGTAAAATAATTAAAGAATCATCTTCAGATTTACTTACCATAGTTGCTTCCTTATTGTCATCTTGTTTGTCTCCTTTATTCTTTTGAGACTAGTAATCTTTCTTTAAATGACCAAATTTTCCATAGTGCGAGCAATCCTTCTTTCCTCTAGATTGTCGCCTTTTTTTAATTTTCGTCATGATTTTCCATGAACTTGAAGGATTTTCTCTCTCCTTTGATCTTCCCCTATTTTATACATTCAAAAAATTGCCTAATGTAGATGTTTCACTAATTATTTTCCTACAAATTTCCTTGCTCAAAATCACACCAACAACATCATCAAATTTCAAAGTATTTGAACCAAAAACAAAGTTACTAGCTACCATAACCAAGCTATTCCAAATTTCAAGCAAAGAATACAAAATCAAGAGAGCTCTAACTTCTTCATCAAAATTAACATTTACAAAAGTCAATTGACTGGTAATCGTATTGAATTCATTTAAATGATTTGTAACCAAGCCAACTTCTACCATTTTCATATTAAATAAACACTCATTAAGAATACCTTATTCAAGCTGAAGGCTTTTCATATAACTTTACCAATTTCTACATTAGCTCTTTAGTTGTCTTTACTTTTGAAATATTAAATGCCATCAATGTTGCTAGGCACAATCAAACACTTCCCAATGTCTGTATGTCCATAATTTCTCATTCTTAATCTGGCAATATTTCTAGTTTATTTCCTTTCCCTTGCAACATCCACCATAAATTTTTCTAATATAAATAATCCTCCATCTGCATCTTCCATAATTGATAATTTCATACATTGAATTTATCAACCTTTAATTTCCCCTCTTCTAACATTTCCCCCACTCAATAGTGAGACTTTCCTACCAAACTATCAAACGCCACCACTTGGATACCAATTGTTAGGAATTGTCGGCAAGAATGAGGAGATCAAATTACCAATTAAATGTAGAGTTGAATACAAAAAAATTAAGGAATGAAATTCAGAGGGGGGATGAGACAAAAATAAATTAACATGGTTCACCCTTACTCTTGGGTTGTGTCTAAAAAAAATAGTTCATTATAATAAAATTATATAAAAATAAAATTACATTTACTTGGATTAATAAGCTACATATCCATTCACCCAAAAACTATTAATACACCCAAAATTATGTATTCTCAATGTCTCATGTGTTGTTGCATGTACCATCACTAAAACTGTGACTATCCACATTCATTTGGGCATTGTTCATTCTAAATTCCACAAGTATTCTTTGTCGCGAGTAACATATGCTACAACTATTCATTTCTAGTTCACATGACCATGGGAATTCAATCTGTAGCAGTTACAAAAACTTCTTAATTATGAGGAGTTACAAATTGGTTTTCAAACCGAAAAAATAATACAATTTGATAGAAAAATTTCTTTAATGAAATTAAGCCATTTTTGCTTTGGGGGTGTTGCCCCAAGCACCCCTGCTAAGGTTGTTTCCCCTGTGCACTCCCTCATTAATTAATTTATAGGGAAAACATGACAGGAAAAGTGGCCAAAATGTTAACACCAAGTTTGATCATGCTCCATAGACCAACACACAACCTATAATATTCTAGTATTACACATAAGAGGAATGTGATCATAGATACTAGATCCAATGATCAAGATGACAAATTCCCATATTTCAAAATTTATCCAATTACAAAATTGAAGGCACAAAGTTGAACTTGGGATCAATATCCTGAAGTACTATAAAAATTTAAATCATGTTCATGTGGCTTCATCTTAATCTATTTTTGTAATGACTTCTTGATTGTGCTTCCCTTTGATAGTGTCCATGTAAGATATTGATTCCTTTTTAATGACTTCTTTGTCAATATCTTGCATAAACTTGCATTTGAGTTTTTTTATTCCAAATGAAGATAAAACTCAAGTGTATTTAATAATTCATTTTTTATGAATTATTTTCATATGTTTTAATCAATATTTTCATATTGGTAATAAATAAAGTATGAACTTGATACTGTGAGGAGTCGTAATCTTTGATTCCATCTCCCAATGAGCCATTTTGATGGCATGGATCATAGTGGTGTTTGCTTCCGTGATTCCCGAACAAGTTATTTTGACATTGTAAACCTCGCTTCAAAACTTAAACTTGAAAGTTTGCTAAGTACAAAATGCCATGCAGAAACTTTAGTGCTGGATGCCACTCATGAAAAGCCAATCTTAGAGAGCCATTTTAATGTTTTGAAATTCATTGGCTTCCACTCCCATGGCACCCACATCGGTGAAACTTGCACTTGATTAAAAAGTTGAAAACGTTCACCCTTTGGCATGAATTTTCAACTTATATTTCACACAATTTAATAGATTCAAATTTTGGTGAAAAACTTAAGTGTGAATGTGTTAAGGAAATGGGAGTGTGGAATGTCATTTGTGGGATGCCACCAAATTTATGCCTTTTTGACGGAAGGATATTGAACAACATCCACTTTGATGGCTTCTGCATTGGCATTTTCGGAAAACCTTTAAATGAGACATAAATGATGATATATTTGACTTTAATGCTTCTACATCCTTCATTTGAGTTCGAAATGAAGATTCCAAGTGTTTGATGCCTTGCATAAATCTTTGCATGGGAAGCCATTTATGGGTTGACATATCCTTCAAGCCGTCTTAACAACATAACTTCAAATGGCATCCACATGCACGACTTGCACATGCTAACTTCCCGCAAAACTCAAGACGATGGAGTTCACAAGTTTGACGATTTGACATAAGGTTTGATTTAAATTTCCTACGTGCTAAATAACTTTACTCCAAAATTTGCTAAGTATAAAATGAATGCAGAGACTTTGATGCGGGAAGCCATTTGCAGAATGTCATCTCCTACAAGCCATTTTCTATGGCTTAGCTTTAACCGACATCTGCATTGATGGCTTCCACATGGCGATTTTTCGCAAAATTTTAAATGGAAAATTTCACGAGTGTGATGACTTTAAATGACTTTGATTCATATTTTTCACATGCTTAAATACCTTTGCATTGAAATGACTTAACAATTTGTTGATACGAAAATGCAGGTGTGGGATGCCATTGCACTGGTGTTGTTTCCAATAGCTTCTGCAAAGTGTTGGCCTGCAAAACTGTGAGACCCACAAACAACTAGAAATAGTGGGAAAATGGGTGAGTTTGATGATTTTTCTTGAACATTTGATACATTTATGGTATTTTATGATGATCTAACCAACATTTTTCTCTCCCTATTCCATCAAAGTACTTATTACGTGTTCTCTCTGCAAGATTTATGGAAAAGGTTGAAAAGGTTAAAAAAAATGGGAAAAACACCAAGGTCGTGAAGAACGAGAAGGAGAAAGTGGAAACGAAGTACGAATTTCATGAAGTTGAGTGTACCTCAAAAATCGTGACACAATGGGATAAAGAAACAGACATTGATTTAGGACAAATTAAGATTGATGAATTCTAACAACACATGTCTTGGTCCAACCAAAGAGTGAAGAAGCATGGAAGTTAAAGAAAATTGGTATTGCCCAAGCAATAGGCTTTCACTTGGCTCTAGTAAGTCCCAAATTAATCTTCAGATGCTAAGAATGCTACCACAAGGAAACCAGGAGAATAGTAACCTTTGATGGGAGGGTACTAGCTGATCTCACACCCATGTCAATTGGGCGAACGCTCGGGATTCATTCATTTGATAAGATGGAAGATTGCAAGAAGGGGTATGCAAAAAATGTATGGAAAGAAAACCCCATGGCTTGTAAGAAAACAATAAAACAGATATGGACGCTTGATCCTCACCCTAATGCAAGAGAGTTTCCCCAAAAGCTTTATCAAACTGAATTTGTAGAGGAAGTTAATGATTTAGTGACACTCCTCAATAGGATAATGGGACTCCCGACCTCTTTTATCTTTGAAGATTGTCCAGATGTGGTACTTTGTATAGCAAATCCTAAGGGGAGATATAAGGTTCCATTGGACTAAAATGATAAGTGATAATATTCACGCCCAATTTGTTACAGTAAAGAAGACTCGAGAATTTTACATGACTTCCTACATCGTCCATCTATTGGCATAAAATTTTCCTTATAAGGGGCTAACTTGTATTGGTGACCTCAGAACAAGGGACATACTATTGTTTATGATTGTTATCAACATCTACAGTACAATAATTACAAAAAGAACTATAGGCAGGTATATGATTCCTTTATCATGCATATTCTTCAAACATTAGCAAATGATTTCAACAAACTTGATTATCACATTGAGCAAAGGCGTTGATAAAGAACTTTGGGTATTGGTTCATCCAATTCCCAAAATTCACCTACTTAAGAATTGAAGGCTTCTTGGGATTCCCGTATCAATTGCCCAAATATCCAAGTGATAGGATAATCCTACTAGAACTCACACAAAAATTACAGGCTTCACATTTATTCTTGCAATCAAAGCACCACACATAAGTTCCTTACCAGGATCACATTTAGTCAAGGGTTATATTTGTTTCCTACTGCCCCTTGTGTAGAATATTTAGAAAGGTAGATTGCGGAATCTGATCTTGTGTTGCACACCAAGTGAGGAAGCATAGACCCATGGGGAAAGTTAAAGAAATAGGTGGGTAGACAACACACTCACAAAGCACATCTTGAAGATTTCTGGGGAAAATTATGATGATAATCAGGACGTCCATAAAAGGGCATATATGAGAATGACTACAAAATTCATAAGGTATCTTGATTTAATACCTATCCTTGAACAAGCGGTCAAGGATAATAACACTCTTGATGAGAAGGAATTTAGCATTGTTGCCAAAGCTCCCCTACCATTTATTGATTGGGCAGAGGAAGAAATAACTGACTTGGATACAATCATGCACCCTATGATGCAACACACAAAGAAGTGGCTAGATGATCATGTGGCTCAATTAGAGCAACAAGTTTTTGAGCTTACGTATGGAGAATGGGAAGAAGAAAGAGCCATTGAAAGTGAAATTGAGAGTGAGGTTGAGGCTGGTTCTTCAAGAAAAGAACCAAAACATCCACTGGTCAATAGATCCATAAAGAGGAAGTGCCAAAAAGTTAGCCAATAAGAAAAAAAGAGTATATACTAGGAAGATGGTGGAAGTCCAAAGACCACGAAAGAATTCAAAGAAGACAAGAACCTTTTTCTTGAAATGGAGATGATCAAAGAGAATCCCTCTCCCCTTGAGGAGGAAGATCAAAAACCACAATCACCTCTACCATCCACTACACCACTACCATTCACTTCCACTCCACCTCCACTTCTTGTGTCATCTTTGCCTATTGTGGACATCTCGATCCACCTCACTTTTTCCACTCCAACCACCCCTGTGGTTCTGATTGATTCTTCTTCATTGACCTCTTCTTCCCCATCCTCCTCTTCACTCTCGGCTCCACCACCTATTTTCTCCACCTTTTTGCCCACTATTTTTTGTCACTTTACCAAAGGCCTTTGTGGCCTATTTGCATAATATGCCTCGAAGATTGTCTAAGACCTTGTTGTCTCTAGAGTTTAAGCTATTAATGACTAAATTATTTGTTTCCCTACCAACTCCTCCTCTTCCTACTGAGCCACCCAAGATGGAGGATACTTAGAAGATATGGGAAGATATGTAGAGGAAAGGTAAGGAGTAGCTTGAAGAAGCAGCTGGTGCAATGGAGTTTGTAGGTTTTGATTGCAATGATTACTATGAGCATGTTGATGAGGAATTGAAAATTATCGACTTGGATGAAAAATCCTTAAGTGATGAAGGACAGTAAACCCAAAAGGATGAAGATCTTAGCAGGTTTGGTGAGTACTTTAACATGGGGGCATCTAATGAAGATCATGAGGAGCACAATGAAGAGGATATTGGGGATATAAACCTCGATGAAGGAGAACAAAAAAAGGATGAGAAAAATGAAGAGGAGCTCCAAGAAATAGGTCAAGATAAGGGTCATCATGGTGAGGAAATTCACTTGAAAAAATGAGGAGATGAAATGAGAAAGATGAGAAAGATGAAAATCTCAATGAAAGGGATACTAAACCTGCTCAAGAAATAATAGATGAACATGATAAAGGGAAAGAAATAGCACAAGAAGAAGAGCATACTAAAGAAGAGAAGAATGTTGAAGACACTCCAGAGCACATGGATGATAAGCCAATGAAGGATCGTGAGGACGCTGAAGATGAATTCAACACTACACCCTTCAACCAACAAGCATAAATTCCTTCATGGTTGGAGCAGTAGTTGAAAAGTAAGGCTACAATGTTGCAAGACCCAAAGAATCATTTAGAGGCCATATTGGCATGTTCCCATATAAATCCCAAGGAGAAGAAGAAGCCTAAAATTAGGTCACACCTCACTACCAATGCATCAGGTTCCCACATTTTATAGATTAAAACCCTAGTAGTTGATAAATATGTGGATACAATTCAGGATAGGGAGTATTAGGTTACATTCTTTAACATTGGGCCAACCTTGAGAGCACATAAGATAGGTGAATTCCAAGGGTATGTTACCAACATTTTGAATCAAATGGATAAATATCATGCTACAAAGGTAGAGTTAAAAGCGCAGGTGGAAAAATTGACAACTTTCATTTAATAATGGGCAACACCTGGGGATGAAGCCCCAAAAAAGTCGCCAGTGCCTGTAATTTTATCTAAAGAGGAAATAAATAAAATGGAGAAAGTGAGGACATGGACCAATTCTGCTTCAAACTGGTTCAAGAAGGTAACAAAGATGGGCAATAAAGCCATTCATTATGCTATTGATGTGCATAGTAATTTTCTGGTTGTAAAGAATAAGATCGAAAAGGAAATTCAAGAGTGCATAGATTTTCCTAATCTTTACAATATAATATATGCCCTAAATTACGTTACATCTAGAAATTGTCTATGGAAGTGTTAGAGCAAGAATTGGCTTTATCAAAAGATCAACAAGATTTTCCTGAGGCATGGTTGTTTAACTTTGAATTCAGAAAGGATGTCCTTGAAAAGGAATTACTAGAACTTGTTGCAATTAACTCTCATGTCATTGAAAATCTATCTGAATGAAATGAGTTTTTGGGAGTGCTAATAGGAGTGAAAATGCCTACCTAGAAGTTAGACTATGAATCTATAAGGTGGGAGTTCCAAAAGAAGATGAAGGAAGGAACCACTGATAATTTTTCATGGAACTTTATGAACTTTTTTGCTTACAGATCTTCAATCATTCAAAGCAAATGATTCAAATAGGGAGCCAATGTTTGGGGCAGCACAAAGAGCTAATGGACGAATTCAAGCTAGTTGCCTTCAAGATCAGTAGAACGGACTTGCCTCATCACTCCCAGCTTACAGAAGTTGTGAAGAAATTCATCCAATATGCCATTGTACAAAAAGAAGCTGGAAATATATTAATAGAAGATATTTTTTTATAATTTCCAACTAAAAGACAAAATAGTGCCTCAAAGTGCATGCCAGATTATTTTGATATTTCTTTAATATAAAATAGGCTAAGAAATATTGCACATTCTCCCAAGTTCACATGTGAACCAATTTTATATTAAGAAATATTGTACTTGCATTTAATATGATGTAGACCTTAAGTAGTTGTGAATTTGGGCCATTGAATGTAAATCAATCTTGGCCATTCATTTGAATTGTGAAAATCTATAAATAGAGGCATCCTTTAATTTGCAAAGAGAGATGAATTGTTGTATGAAGGAATTTTAAAGAAATATAAAGGCATTGAAGTTGGCTGAATTCCTTGTGTGTGCTCTCAATGTAGGCATGATTTCGTCTTCTCATTTCATTTATAGTTTAGTTTATTTTCAATATAGTTTTCTTTTAAGTTTCATGAGTTCTTGTTCAACTTTAATGGAAACAATGTGTTAAGGTATTTGATGCACTTCTAGCTCATGCTATTGGTGATTTTCTAATGGTAAATTATTGTGTAAAGCTAGTCTAAGCTCATTCTTTTAATTCACTCAAGTTCAACTATGTATGTTCATGTGTTAATGTCACAGTCTGAAAATATGAAGACAACCTTAGGAGATTGCACTAGCTCTGTGATACTATAGAAGCTTATTGATTAAACAAAATCTTATTTTTGAAGTCTTTCTACCTTAATACCTACCATTGTTACTGTTGTACTTACTTTTTAGAATTATAATAACTCTTCAACCCTTGCACCTTTTGATATTTCTTTGAAAATATGAGTTAGTTTTAGGATTCCAGCCTCACTATATTATTCCATCTAATGATTAAAAGTGGATTTCAAATTGTTGTTCAGAAATTATAGTCAAGATTTTACCAGTCTTCAAACCTCTGAAATTCTCGTTGTAGACATATAAGTTCCAGCCTTGCTAACGATAAATTCCCTTTGTGTTACCAAAAAAACACATCATCACTGAGTTGTTTACACATTGTCAAGACCAAACATTAGAGACCTTGGGGTTGTTTTTCTAAATTATTTCTATAGAAGGTTGCCTTTTAAGAGAGATAGAGTACTTGTACTTTATCTCTGTTGTACAATGCTAAAACAGTCATCAACAAGGAAGATTCTTCATGAGTATCAATTGAATTTCAAGGGTTTACATGTTCTATGAGGACAATTTCAAAGTAAAGGACAATCACAAGATGGTAGTCTTGGGGACAATCATATCATGCAAGGGACAATATGATGATTACATAAAGAAGTCATGAAAACCTTTGTTGATGTGAAGTGCAAAGAATTTTTAAAGTGGGGATAAGATTTATGGAAATAATGTAAAGAATGATAGTGAGATGAAAGAATAGAAGCAATAATTAGCACTACCAACTAAGAAAAAAATGATGTAGTGATAGTGAGAAATGAGGGGACTATAGTCCTAAGATCTTGATAACAATTCACACCTATAAATACACTCCATTATTTTCATAAAACCTCAACATTCTATTCACATTCATGGTTGAATCACAAAGAAAAGATATCTAAGAAATGGAGTGAGATATCTTCATGACAGTGGATAGTGTAATATTCACATAGGAAGAGTAATGAGCACAAGGAAAAATGATGAATAAAGGACAACTAATGAACAATAAAGGATATAGCATAAATAAAGAACTGTAATATGATAGTTACATTAGACTGAATATGATAGTCTAAAGTCACAAGATGTAATTGTTGAATGCACAAGAAAACTAAGAGGGGGGGTGAATAGTTATACCTTAAACCTTCAAAACCATCATACACATTTAGATCCACAATAGCTTAATTAACCTTTAATATGTAATGATAATTTAGCATGAAAGGCAAATAATAGAAACTAAAATAAATCAGCACCATACAAAAAAGAGCACTATATTTATGTGGAAAACCTGAGATGGGAAAAACCACGGTGAGGATTAGGTCACGATATAAAGCAATATCAACACCAAATATAATAGGGCTCACTACCAAAATAGAAAGAAGATAGAGAAGAATGTTACATAGAGAAATCAATATCAATATAACAGAGAAATCTACCTCAATATCATCAACACCTTCATAGCATAACTAAAGAATTTTAGACACCTTCGGCTCACTACATCCATCAATCTAACACATGAAATATCACATTGCACTTATCAAATTTACACTCTAATACTCTTTACTTCGCATCATTTGTATCATACTTTTCTACATTCACATCCCTCAACACCTCAACTCATATTTATATCATATTCAACCTTAAAACCCTTCTCCAAGGTCAACTATACACATCAATTATGCAAATTCAAATTAGGTTAGCACCAAAACACTTTTGTGGTGAATGAAAGTGAAAGTGGACCACACCACTCCTTATATGGGACCCAAAACTATAACACCATGCTACAAAAGGCTTCTACAAACAATAAGTATCTGCGACAATTAGTGTAAACACCAGGTCGGTTGTTACCCATGTAAAAACCATTAAAATTTTAAGTGCATGCTTCCTTTTATCTAATACCAACTCATGGACAATAAGTTTCACATAAACATAAGCTTGCATATTCAATAAACTCCATGAAATCCAAAAAACTCCTTTGTAACAACTTTCACCTAAGATTTATGTACACACCTAGTACATTCAAACAATTATGCCATACACTGTAACTTAAGAAATTGACTTCTAAAGCACCAAACCTCAAACAACTTTGACTGAAGGAAAATACCAACACTTTCAATACCCTTTCATATTTGCAAGAGCTGAAACCAAACTATAGAGAAAAATTTCTCCCAAACATCTTTGCAATACACTATTCATATACTGGTGAACACAACTTCTGCACAATGATCCAACACACCAAATTTTAAATACAACACCTTTGAACGCCTAATCAACATATCTAAAACTCACAAGAAAATATTTAACCTAGAAGAAATGTGTAGCAACACAAAAATACTATTCTACAACCCAGAACAACACTACAACACACTATTTCCTCTTTTTATCAAATTTTCTCAAAATCACTTAGAAACCAAGCACTAGAAATAGATCCTCATCATCTTCAATACTTACTTAACCATAAATAGAGGCTTATCAAAGCAACACTTGAGGTTGACACTAGTAGCTTACTAATGAAAACATAATGCAACTAATTAAAGCATGGATAACACCAACATACTCTTACAACCATCTTCTTCTTATACAGTTGACACCAATGACAACACCAGTATGATCATACTTGCAACACACTCTCCCTTTTTCATTGATGGAAACACATGATGTGAAAAACCATCAACAACAAACAGCTCTACTCCATACCTATTTCCTTTACTCTTTTCTCATTACTCACTCTCTCTTATATAGCTATACAATTCTCTCCCCCTTTCAACTGACAACTGAAATTTTTCACATGATTCTCTCTCCCCCATAACTATCTACTTTTTCACATGTCACATTCTCCCCTTTGACATCAATAGAAAATGACAAAAGATTTATATTACATGAGTTTCTCCTTTGACATTAATCAACCTTCTTACAACTCTTCTGCAAATTTGATTCCTTTACTACTCTGCAAACTCCTCCTTAGGAGAACACACCACACTATACCAATCAAAAATTACTACATAATGACAACACATACTCCCTCTGACTCTAACAACCAACAAATTCACCACCTCTCCCCCTGAGAGGTAGCCTTGAATATCATTCTAAACGAAAGAATGAATCTTGAAATCCATTAAACTAATGCATCTCCTTATGTATCTAATTCAAAGGAGGGGTAATGACCCCCAAATTCTCCCAGAGATACTCAAATGTATCCTTAGGAAGAGCCTTAGTGAATATATCAACAACCTAATCCTTTGTAGGAAAATATTCAAGCTTAACTTCATTTTCTACAACCTTCTCTTTCAGAGAGTGATACTTTATTGAGATATGTTTTATCATTGAATGCATTACCAAATTCTTTGAAATATTGATAGCACTTGTATTATCACAAAATATATAAATTGGTTCATCATATATACCACCCTAATGTTTGATGAAGGTATTTCCATGTATCCTTCTTCCAGAAGCAACCATAGTTTTGGATCCTTTTCCGCTCTCACATCCATCATCATGAAACATAAGATTGTATCCTTTGCTACACATTTTTCCAACATTCAAGAGGTTATACCTTAAACCCTTAACATAATAGACATCATAAGTATTATTCTTTCCATCAATATTGATAGAACATTTTCCACATAACTTAGCAGGTGTATCATCACCAAATTTAACACACCCTCCATCATATTTTTCAAGTTTAAAAAATTTACCTTTTTCACCGATCATATTATTAGAGCATCTACTATCAACGATTCAATAGTTCTTCTCCTGTCTAGCATGAAAATTAGATACCAAAGTACCTTCAGTCTTATCCCTTTTCTTTGAAGGGCTTCCCTTCACACATCTCTTGGAGTTAGCATAAACAGATTCATCTTTTAAATCCATGAACAAGCATTCATCATCATCATCATCTCCATAATCAGATTCATCATCATAAATACTTGCATCTTCTCTAACATAATAAATTTTCTTAATAATATTACCTTTTTTCTCCTTATTTTTTATTCAAAACTCTGTTTGGACATCTTGAAGCATAATGACCTATCTTTCCACAACTGAAACATTTGAAAGGTAGCTTACTATTGTACTTACCAGTACCTTTCTTCATTCTCCTTACAAAGCTAGCTTCTATATCATCAAGATCCTCCTGATCTGATTCCTTGATCTCCTCTAATTTTCCAGTCTTCAAAGTAGTCTCAACTTTTGCACCACAACTGATCTCTAGTATATTGATTCAAAATTGCAAATTCTTCAATAGCATAAACTTTATGACTTTAAGATTTACAAAGAGTTTTGAGAATTTTCTTTACCACTTCTGGTTCTTTGAGTTCACCACCAAGAAATTTGAAAGAGTTGACCACTTCACCTACCCTCTGCATATAGCTTGTGACATTTTCTTCTTCAAACATTCGCAAGTTCTCAAACAAGATCTTCAAATTCCGCATCTTAGCTTCTTTGGCCTTATCATCTCCTTCATAAACACTTTCTAACTTTTCCCAAATTGCTTTAGTAGTATTTATGATGATGAATCTGATTATGGAGATGATGATGATGATGAATGCTTGTTCATGGATTTAAAAGATGAATCTGTTTATGCTAACTCCAAGAGATGTGTGAAGGGAAGCCCTTTGAAGAAAAGGGATAAGACTGAAGGTACTTTGGTATCTACTTTTCATGCTAGACAGGAGAAGAACTATTGAATCGTTGATAGTAGATGCTCTAATAATATGACCGGTGAAAAAGGTAAATTTTTTAAACTTGAAAAATATGATGGAGGGTGTGTTAAATTTGGTGATGATACACCTGCTAAGTTATGTGGAAAAGGTTCTATCAATATTGATGGAAATAATAATACTTATGATGTCTATTATGTTAAGGGTTTAAGGTATAACCTCTTGAATGTTGGAAAAATGTGTAGCAAAGGATACAATCTTATGTTTCATGATGATGGATGTGAGAGCGGAAAAGGATCCAAAACTGTGGTTGCTTCTGGAAGAAGGATACATGGAAATACCTTCATCAAACATTAGGGTGGTATATATGATGAACCAATTTATATATTTTGTGATAATACAAGTGCTATCAATATTTCAAAGAACCTGGTAATGCATTCAATGATAAAACATATTTCAATCAAGTATCACTCTCTGAAAGAGAAGGTTGTAGAAAATGAAGTTAAGTTTGAATATTTCCTACAAAGGATTAGGTTGTTGATATATTCACTAAGGCTCTTCCTAAGGATACATTTGAGTATCTCTGGGAGAATTTGGGGGTCATTACCCCTCCTTTGAATTAGATACATAAGGAGATGCATTAGTTTAATGGATTTCAAGATTCATTCTTTGGTTTAGAATGATATTCAAGGCTACCTCTCAGGGGGAGTAGGTAGTGAATTTGTTGGTTGTTAGAGTCAGAGGGAGTATGTGTTGTAATTATGTAGTAATTTTTGATTGGTATAGTGTGGTGTGTTCTCCTAAGGAGGAGTTTGCAGAGTAGTAAAGGAATCAAATTTGCAGAACAATTGTAAGAAGGTTGATTAATGTCAAAGGAGAAACTCATGTAATATAAATCTTTTGTCATTTTATATTGATGTCAAAGGGGAGAATGTGACATGTGAAAAAGTAGATAGTTATGGGGGAGAGAGAATCATGTGAAAAATTTCAGTTGTCAGTTGAAAGGGGGAGAGAATAGTATAGCTATATAAGAGAGAGTGAGTAATGAGAAAAGAGTAAAGGAAATAGGTATGGAGCAGAGCTGTTTGTTGTTGATGGTTTTTCACATCATGTGTTTCCATCAATGAAAAAGGGAGAGTGTGTTGCAAGTATGAGCATATTGGTGTTGTCATTGGTGTCAACTGTATAAGAAGAAGATGGTTGTAAGAGTATGTTGGTGTTATCCATTCTTTAATTAGTTGCATTATGTTTTCATTAGTAAGCTACTAGTGTCAACCTCAAGTGTTGCTTTGATAAGCCTCTATTTATGGTTAAGTAAGTATTGAAGATGATGAGGATCTATTTCTAGTGCTTGGTTTCTAAGTGATTTTGAGAAAATTTGATAAAAAGAGGAAATAGTGTGTTGTAGTGTTGTTCTGGGTTGTAGAATAGTATTTTTGTGTTGCTACACATTTGTTCTAGGTTATACATTTTCCTGTGAGTTTTAGATATGTTGATTCAAAGGTGTTGTATTCAAAATTTGGTGTGTTGGATCATTGTGCAGAAGTTGTGTTCACCAGTATATGAATAGTGTATTGCAAAGATGTTTGGGAGAAATGTTTTTTCTTTGTGTTTCTCTATAGTTTGGTTTCAGCTCTTGCAAATATGAAAGGGTATTGACAGTGTTGGTATTTTCCTTCAGTCAAAGTTGTTTGAGGTTTGGTGCTTTAGAAGTCAATTTCTTAAGTTACAGTGTATGGCATAATTGTTTGAATGTACTAGGTGTGTACATAAATCTTAGGTGAAAGTTGTTACAAAGGATTTTTTTGGATTTCATGGAGTTTATTGAATATGAAAGCTTATGTTTAGGTGAAATTTACTGTCCATGAGTTGGTATTAGATAAAAGGAAGCATGTACTTAAAATTTTAATGGTTTTTACATGGATAACGACCGACTTGGTGTTTACACTAATTGTGGTAGATACTTATTGTTTGTAGAAGCCTTTTGTAGCATGGTGTTATAGTTTTGGGTCCCATATAAGGAGTGGTGTGGTCCACTTTCACTTTCATTCACCACAAAAGTGTTTTGGTGCTAACCTAATTTGAATTTGCATAATTGATGTGTATAGTTGACCTTGGAGAAGGGTTTTAAGGTTGAATATGATATAAATATGAGTTGAGGTGTTGAGGGATGTGAATATAGAAAAGTATGATACAAAAGATGTGAAGTAAAGAGTATTAGAGTGAAAATTTGATAAGTGCAATGTGATATTTCATGTGTTAGATTGATGGATGTAGTGAGCAGATGGTGTCTAAAATTCTTTAGTTATGCTATGAAGGTGTTGATGATATTGAGGTAGATTTCTCTATTATATTGATATTGATTTCTCTATGTAACATTCTTCTCTATCTTCTTTCTATTTTGGTAGTGAGCCTTTGGCAGTGAGCCCTATTATATTTGGTGTTGATATTGCTTTATATTGTGACCTAATCCTCACCATGGTTTTTCCCATCTCAAGTTTTCCACATAAATATAGTGTTCTTTTTTGTATGGTGCTGATTTATTTTAGTTTCTATTAGTTTCCTTTCATGCTAAATTATCATTACATATTAAAGGTTAATTAAGCTATTGTGGATCTAAATGTGTATGATGGTTTTGAAGGTTTAAGGTATAACTATTCACCCCCCCTCTTAGTTTTCTTGTGCATTCAACAATTACATCTTGTGACTTTAGACTATCATATTCAGTCTAATGTAACTATCATATTACAGTTCTTTATTTATGCTATATCCTTTATTGTTCATTAGTTGTCCTTTATTCATCATTTTTCCTTATGCCCATTACTCTTCCTATGTGAATATTACACTATCCATTGTCAGGAAGATATCTCACTTCATTTCTTAGATATCTTTTCTTTGTGATTCAACCATGAATGTGAATAGAATGTTGAGGTTTTATGAAAATCATGGAGTGTATTTATAGGTGTGAATTGTTATCAAGATCTTAGGACTATAGTCCCCTCATTTCTCACTATCACTACATCATTTTTTTCTTAGTTGGTAGTGCTAATTATTGCTTCTATTCTTTCATCTCACTATCATTCTTTACATTATTTCAATAAATCTTATCCCCACTTTAAAAATTCTTCGCACTTCACATCAACAAAGGTTTTCATGACTTCTTTATGTAATCATCATATTGTCCCTTGCATGATATGATTGTCCCCAAGACTACCATCTTGTGATTGTCCTTTACTTTGAAATTGTCCTCATAGAACATGTAAACCCTTGAAATTCAATTGATACTCATGAAGATTCTTACTTGTTGATGACTGTTTTAGCATTGTACAACACAGATAAAGTACAAAGTACTCTATCTCTCTTAAAAGGCAACCTTCTATAGAAATAATTTAGAAAAACAACCCCAAGGTCTCTAATGTTTGGTCTTGACAATGTGTAAACAACTCAGTGATGATGTGTTTTTTTGGTAACACAAAGGGAATTTATGGTTAGCAAGGCTGGAACTTATACGTCTACAACAATAATTTTAGAGGTTTGAAGACTGGTAAAATCTTGACTATAATTTCTGAACAACAATCTGAATTCCACTTTTAATCATTAGATGGAATAATATAGTGAGGCTAGAATCCTAAAACTAACTCATATTTTCAAAGAAATATCAAAAGGTGCAAGGGTTGAAGAGTTATTATAATTCTAAAAAGTAAGTACAACAGTAACAATGGTAGGTATTAAGGTAGAAAGACTTCAAAAATAAGATTTTGTTTAATCAATAAGCTTTTATAGTATCACAAAACTAGTGCAATCTCCCAAGGTTGTCTTCAGATTTTCAGATTGTGACATTAACACATGAACATACATAGTTGAACTTGAGTGAAATAAAAGAATGAGCTTAGACTATCTTTACACAATAATTTACCATTAGAAAATCACCAATAGCATGAGCTAGAAGTGCATCAAATACCTTAACACATTGTTTCCATTAAAGTTGAACAAGAACTCATGAAGCTTAAAAGAAAACTATATTGAAAATAAACTAAACTATAAATGAAATGAGAAGACAGAATCATGCCTACATTGAGAGCACACACAAGGAATTCACCCAACTACAATGCCTTTATATTTCTTTAAAATTCCTTCATACAAAAATTCATCTCTCTTTGCAAATGAAAGGATGCCTCTATTTATAGATTTTCACAATTCAAATGAATGGCCAAGATTGATTTACATTCAATGGCCCAAATTCACAACTACTTAAGGTCTACATCATATTAAATGCAAGTACAATATTTCTTAATATAAAATTGGTTCACATGTGAACTTGGGAAAATGTGCAATATTTCTTAGCCTATTTTATATTAAAGAAATATCAAAATAATCTGGCATGCACTTTGAGGCACTATTTTTTCTTTTAGTTGGAAATTATAAAAAAATATCTTCTATTAATATATTTCCAGCTTCTTTTTGTACAATGGCATATTGGATGAATTTCTTCACAACTTCTGTAAGCTGGGAGTGATGAGGCAAGTTCGTTCTACTGATCTTGAAGGCAACTAGCTTGAATTTGTCCATTAGCTCTTTGTGTTGCCCCACACATTGGCTCCCTATTTGAATCATTTGCTTTGAATGATTAAAGGTGCAAGCAAAAAAGTTCATAAAGTTCCATGAAAAATTATCAGTGGTTCAACACCAAATACAATAGGGATCACTTCCAAAAGAAGAAAGGATCACTAGTAGAATAGAAATAAGATAGAGAAGAATGTTACAAAGATAAGTCCATCTCAATGCAATAGATAAATACACCACAATATCATCAACACCTTCACAACATAATTGAAGAATTGTAGACACCTTCTGCTCACTGCATCCAACAACCTAACACATGAAAGCTCACACTGCACTTCTCAAATTCATACTCTAATACTTTTCACTTTGCATCATTCATGTCATACTTGTCTATCTTCACATCCATCAACACCTCAAATCATATTTATATCATGTTCAACCTTAAAATCCTTCTCCAAGGTCATTTATGCACATCAACAATGCAAATTCAAATTAGGTCGACACCAAAATACTTCCATGGTGGATAGAAGTGAAAGTGTACCACACCACTCCTTATTTGGGACCTAAAACTATAACATCATGCTACAAAATGCTTCTAGAAATAATAAGTATTGACCACAATCAGTCGTTCCCCATGTAAAAACCATTAAAATTCTAAGTACATGCTTCCTTTAATCTAATAACAACTCACGAAAAACAAATATCACCTGAACACAATATAGAATATTCTATAAACACCATGAAATCCAAAAAACTCCACAAAAACTTTCACTTGAGAAATGTACACACCTCGTACATTCAAACAATTATGCCATACACTATATCTTAAGAAATTGACTTTCAAAGCACCAAACCTCAAACAACTTAGACTAAAGAAAGATACCAACACTATCAACACCCCTTTAGATCTGCAAGACCTAAAAAAAACCACAAAGAAACATGGAGCAAAAACATTTCTCCTAGACACCTCTATAATTTACCATTCATATACTGGTGAACACAACTTCTTCTACACAATGATCCAACACACCAAATTCTGAATACAACACCTCTAAACAGCTCTGATCAACATATCTAAAGCTCATAGGCATATCTTCAATGTAGAAGAAATTCGAAGAAACACCTAAATACTACTCCACAACCTAGAACAACACTACAACACACAGTTTCCTCTTTTTATCAAATTTTATCAAAAGCACTTGGAAACCAAGCATAGGAAACACATCCTCATCATGTTCAATATTTCCTTAACCATAGATAGAATCTTATTAGAGTAAAAAGAGAGGTTGACACCAGTAGCTTACTAATGAAAACATAATGCAACTAATCAAAGCATGGATAATACCAAAATACTCTTCCAACCATCTTCTCATATAGTTGACACCAATGCCAACACAAGCTTGTTGACATCAATGACAACACTAATCTACTCATACTTGCAATAGTAATAAGATAGTCACATGTATTTCAATACCAAATAATGCTTCAAGGGATAATTGGGGAAGATGATTTTTTATCAGGAGATACTTTATATGTTTTCAACCAAGATACCTCAAGGTAAAGAGTGTATGACAATCATGAATGTGGTGTACCTAGTCACATGAAATCCAATGCTACAAGATAGTCTCATAGGAGAAGCGAAAAATTTAGTACAATGGTATAATAGGAGAATGCAAAGTTTATTATTAAAGGATAGTTTAGAGTGGCAAAGCCCTTTTAATGATCATATTCATAGCTCAGATAGTCCTTATGAAGGGATAAAAAGAGGGAATATCTTTCTAAATGATAAGTGGATAGTACCTTGTCTATGGAGTAGATATTATTGAAAATCATTGATAGAAGATGATAGTATATAGTCAAGAAAGCAAGAGAGAAGTCCTCTATGATGTCAAGCACTTCAAAGGTATAAATGAAATTCTAAAACCATAACATGAATGCAAAAACATCTAGTCATCATGATAAGTATTGTCAACATAAGACAAGGGTAGTAATAAGAGAAATATCCTGAGCAACATTCATGATCCCGACAATGAGCAGAGAGATGGTATGCTACAAACTAGTGATGACACAAAGGAGGATAAGAGTAAAATGGTATGCTACAAGATAGTGATGCCACTAGCCTATATTTTTGGAGGTCACAACATGAGAAAAATAAATTCATAGATTATGAAGTGCATAACAACCTAAAATCAAATTAATTACAAAGTACAAATCATACTTACAAACTATCTAGAACCTTCAAGTTATTAAACATTATTCAACTACAATACACTTTTTTTATTTTAAAATTACAAATACTATTTATTACCTAAGTGAAACTTTGATGACCACCTCCACTAGTAGGTGTTGTCATTGAAGCTCCAAGATTAACCTATTAAACATACAAAATGAGATATAATAATACCATTCATATTTAACGTTAAGTTATTCACAAGTAATATTTATAATTATTTACTAGTTACATACCTCTGTAGTAGATGTGGTCATGTAATATGGAGGTGAAGGACCGCTAAAATCATAGTGAATATTATGACCCTAAAATTTCATTATAATCATTCAACCAATTTAGTTAATATTGCATTTAAAAAATGAAATTTAATAAACTAAATTAAATGAATTTGCTAGCATTTACCTGACTATCAAGGTCAGATGTGTCATTAAGGAGGGCACTTGTCATCACCATGTCATCAGTTGTAGATGTATCCTAGGCACCTACATCCTGACTATCTGTGAGATCATAAACATAGACTAATCCACAAGCTTGAAAGAAATGAGGTGAAACTCTACTCCTCAAAGACTCATCTAGTTCACCCTATGCTACAGGATTGATATGTTGTATGAGGCTTTGGGTGAGGTAACTAATCAACTGGGTGATCCCACAATACTAGTTTAAAATTCCCTTTTTGAAGGAAAATTGCAAAAAAGCTCACAAAGAAAAAAATCAGGTTTTTAGGGGTTCACTCGAACCTCCTAGTTCGAGCAAACCCATTTTTGATGCCAAGATCACTTGAACCCTTTTGGCGGGATTTTTTTTAATGGAAACAAGGGAAAATGGAAAAAAAATGGGGGGTTCAATTGAACCCTCCTTCACTCGAAGCGGTCAAGGGGGGTTCGCACAAACCCCCCTTTTTTTCCCTTCTCCCCCTCTCTCATTTTACTACAAAATTTTGTGTTTCCAAGCTCAAGTTGAGGATGAAAATGAAGAAAAATTCACAAACCCAACTGGATAATGGTAGTCCTCAAAAAATCTAACCATCAAATATAATTTTAATATATTTTGGTTTTATTAAGTATTTTTTAGTTTAATTCAACATAGGTTTTCACTGAAAAATCAAGCTCTCTATTTTGCAAATGCGAAAAAATAGAAAATTATCAACAAAAAAATATATGCACTAGATATTGATGTCCTTGATCCAACAAAAAAAATTGAATTTTGATACATACAAAAAAAGTTATGTGTTAGCAAGTAAACCTATGTCTAAATTGTAACCGGTTTCACTTCAAAACTTAATTAAGAAAAAAATATTCAATAAAAGATTATGAAACCAATTGCATGCACTAGATATCATAGGTATGAATCTAAATTTGAAAAATATAGAATTTTTCCTTCATAGGAAAAAGTTGTGAACTAGCAAGTACACGTCACTCTTTAAAAATGGTTTTTATTGTTAAAAACTAGTTTTCGAAGGAGATGGAAAAAGAAATGCAATTTGATTCCAATTTAAAATATATATATTTAAAATCTACAGAAAAATGTCACAAATCACAAGTTTGCATCTTCTTCAAATTCCTCATGGTTTAGTATCTATAGGTGCCCAAAAGTGAAAATTTAGTTAAAAAAAAATAGTTCAATGTCTAGTTTGGCCAAAAAGTGTAAACCACTATTGTGGGATTACCCCAACTGCAATGTATCCACCTCAACACTCTCCTTCACAACAAAAGAGATAGTCACATGCTCATAAGTTGGTCTAACAAGTGCTCACTTTGTTAACCATTGTACATCGATGTGTGCCCCAACTCTATCATGTGTGGAGCCCTCAACTCTACCCTGGAAGTCCCACATGTCAAAATAGTTTGGGATTTTATTGAGGAAAAAATCATAGTAGAGTTTCCTTAAAAAATATTGTGGCACCTCATTGTTTTTGCATGGATGATGATAAAAAATTGTAGATTAGAAAAACGTGTCCCTTGCTCGATATGAGAATAATTAATGATAAATTAGACTTAATGTCACCTTGATCTAGTGTTGTGAGGTTTTCTACACGTCCACATTAGGTCTTGGGCCCTTTTAAAGCTGAATTAACTTAATTCAATTCTAATTTAATGTTGTAAAATGTATTTATTTACATCTTCACATTAAATTTGGGAGGCTTGTAAATCAAGTGGACCTAATCTAGTGTTGTAATGTGTTCTACACATTCACATGGGATTTAGGGCCCTTCTAAGCTAAATAGACCCAATTTTTCCTTAATTTAGTGTTGCAAAGTGTATTTATTTACACTTTCACATTGGGTTTTGGCTCCTATTGCATTTATGACCTTAATATAGGCCCCTATGACCCCATATTGTGCATCCCAAGGCATATTTTAATCAAATACCTGACAAAATCAACATAAAAGCTTAAATTCTTCACCCCTTGACACTTTAGCATGGGAAATAACCCTTGTGGGACCCATTCACCAACTTGGGAAAATGAATCCCATTTGGTCTATTTTAAGGCTTTGAGCAGGAAAAGTGGGTTTTTAATTCAAATTTATTCAATGTCGGCCTTGGGGATCAACTTAACGGTCATATGAGTGGATTTCCTATATAAAAAAGCTTCAAAATCACTATTTCATATAGGTTCAAGTCATCAAGTCAAGCAAGCAATATTTAAGCACTCCAAGTCTTCACAAGGTCCTCAAGATAGCATTCAAGATCAATTCTAACGCATTCAAGGGTAGAATTCTTCATCAATTGTTGCAACATTTCAAGATCTATCTTCATGGAAGGGTTCTAATTGTATTACTTCATGTTCATGATTCATTATCTTATTTCATCGTTTGGTTTAATTACCTACAAGGGGTTTGACCAAGGCAAACCCCCATTCCCTAAAAATCAACACTTTTGTTCTCTTTCTTTGTGTGATTGCAGATCTAGGTGCTTTGAAGGCTTGGAGATGATTGAAGAATACGTTTCAAACTTGTTGGAGTTGTCTGCCTACTTGAAAGGTCAAAATATTCACAAAAAGTCACTTATAGTCTTGAAAACCAAGGTTTCGGATCCAGACTCTT
Source organism: Sequoia sempervirens (assembly GCA_007258455.2). Taxonomy (NCBI): domain Eukaryota; kingdom Viridiplantae; phylum Streptophyta; class Pinopsida; order Cupressales; family Cupressaceae; genus Sequoia; species Sequoia sempervirens. The sequence goes on along the minus strand of VDFB02072274.1, from coordinate 2,543,701 downwards.
GGAGGTACAAATTGAGCAAACCAAGAAGAGAAGATCCAGACTTTGAATTTCCAAAAAATCCAAATTGGACGCATTCACCACAAGTGGTGAATGAGTCCCACTATAGGTGTTTTTCAAATATTTTTGCAGATTTGGATACCCATTTTCCCGAAACTTACTTTTGTACAAAAATCCAGAACTAGGACTATTTTTTCCAAAATGATGAAGGAGTCCCACCAACCTTAAAAATCAACATTTTTAGGATTTCAAAGCTCTATTCCATCTCCAACAAGTTTTCAAGTGCACACTTTCAGTTTTATAGCTTTTTGTTTTGTCTCATTTGAATTTCTAGGTCATTTAAATCAAGTTTTCATATCACACGGTGTTTTCCAACTCATTGTCTTTTTCAAGTTTACACTTGGTGGTGAACCCCTCATTGCACATCATTCAATCCCTTGAACTGTCCCTTTGCAAGATTTCTATCTCCTTTGCATAGAAATATCAAGGGTTTGTTCTTGAGTGAAAGGTTGGAAATTGGTCTTTCTCCTTTCAGATCCAAAACCCTAGAAGTGAAAGAAAGCACCCCCATTTTTCTTCATTTCATTTTGGTGAACCTACATTTAGAATACCTTATTTTCTTACTTGGAGTCCATCATCATCCTAGATCTAGCTTGCATTAGGATTTTCATTAGTTAATTGGCATTCTAGGATTTCAAATTTTTGCATTAGTGAAAGTGTATGTAGGTTGTATTTTTTCATATCAAATCATATAAAATCTACATTTTCATTTAGTATTCAATTCATACAAACTAAAAAGCATCAAAATCCATTAAAATTTATTACAAGTTTTGAAAAAAATCCTTGCTATGACTCATTTGCCACCTTGGGAGAATCACTCCCAGAACAGATTTGAAACAACCTTTTACAACACTAAAAACCTTGTCGTTAAGCTTCTATTTTCCGCCATTGGTTAGTTGTTTCATTCAGTTGAATTTTTGTTACATGAATTTCACTAAAACTAGCTTAAATTAGTCCATTTCATGCATTATTTCATTTCAACTTTGCATTCACAACATTACATTTTCATATCATTGCATAGTGTAATCAACAAATTACCTTGTTTCAAATCTAACTATTGCATTTCACTTTAGGTCATACAATTGCATTTTCTTTACTTTTCCATGATAACATGTTTTCTTTCAAGAGATGTGGATTTGATATGGGTAAAAATGGATTGCATAAGTACAACATCCCCTCTTATGAGTTCAATTTAGATTACAATAATGAAGTAATTAAGAGACATGCTAATTATCCTTCTAGTATCTTTCATAATTATGAGAACATCCTAGAGCAAGTGGATCAAACCATTCACACAATCCTTAACATTATATTGCTGATTGGTGAGGATGGTAGTGTAGACAATCATAACAATCATACTTGTTCTTCTCCTAATACCTCTCCTATTAGTGACAAAGGTATATTGGTGAAAGAAGACATAAGCATTGAGGGTCTTGATTGTCCCTCTCCTCATCCCCCTTTGGAAGATATTAGGAAACAAGAAGATGAGCTCATAGAAACATTTCTAAACGTCACCTTACCTAGTCTCCATTCATCCCTTGCTTGTGAGAATATTTTAGCAAAAGAGGATGATATCATAAATAGCCATGACAATCAAAATTTTCCTTCTCCTAATATCCCTTCTCAATGTGAAGAGGATAGGTTAGTGTTAGAAGATGCACCTATTAAGAGTTATGGGAATCTTGTTCCTCCCTTCCCTAATGCTCCTACCATTTGGGAAGATCTATTTGGTAAGAATGAAAATCATGGTTGTCCTTCTCTTGATACCTCCCCTACTTGTGATGAAGCTACTTCACAAAATCTAAACATGGAATGATGAACATCTTACAAGCTCTCCTACTAGGGTAGATAATGTGGCACAAGAGAATGAGAATTTAGAGAAAATGGACAATCAAATAGAGCTTTCTCCTAATATCCCACTATCGATAAACAAGAAAATACAACCATTGATAACTCCCTTACTTGTGATGAATTTATTTTAGAAGAACCAATCCTTGAATGTCATGAGCATTTGGTTTGTAGTTCTCCTAAAAACTCTCCTCCTAGGGAAGATATCATGGTGCAAGAAGAGGAAAACATTGATGAAGATGATGAAGTAGCATTGGACTCTCATTCACTAAGGGATGTTAATATTATTCAACCTCAACTCATCCTTTACCCCCCTTCACACAAACCGCAAACTCAAAACAAAACCGAACTTATCCTTTACCCACCTAAAAATAATGTGTCGCAACAACCGAGTCACAATACCATTGCTCATACATATAACACTAGACACAATCCACAACCAAGACAACCAACCCCAACAACATTATCTTTACCTAATCCAATCTTACCCAGTCCTCCTTATTTAACTTCACATAGTGGGAAGGAGTAAGATCTTGTTGAACAACTTAAAAACACTCCTACAAAGATATCCATATGGAACCTAATTCAAAATTCACCTAATTATCACACTATGCTTCAAACAGCCTTGCAACAAGTTCCTATCGCTTCTAATGTGTAGCCAAATGACATAGTAGCCATGATTCAAGGAATAAATGATGACATTATTTTCCACCAAAGTGACTCCCCCCTTTGGAAGTGCAAAAATAAAATGATGCTTTCATAATCATAGCTCAATACAAAAGGATAGGGATAAAGCAAACCCTTGTTGACAATGGCCTAGCCCTTAATGTGTGTAGCGTAAACCTCTTAGATAGGCTTTATGTGGATAAATCAAAAATTAAACCAAACTCTCCATCTATTAAGGGATTTGAAAATGTAGGAAAACAACCACTTGGTGCAATCACTTTGCCTATTACAGTTGGGAAGGCCACATTGGAAACACCTATCCATGTTATGCCACGTGATCTCTCATAGAATCTTCTCTTAGGCAGACCGTGGATTCATGCAATGAATGTGGTGCCTTCTGCTCTTCATCGTAAAATGAAGTATATCTACAAAAACAAATTGTACATGTTCAAAGAAGAACCCAATCCAAACAGTTGTTTAAACATTAAGAAAAACAAGGAAAATCCTTTAGCAGCATTAACACCAACTACATAAGTGGAGCCTGTGCAACAAAAAGACAAAGAAAAAAATATCGAGGAAGTCATGAAGCTATTAGATGATGATTGGGGTTCCTTGGATTTCACACCTACCTTTGATGGGCAACCAAAGATCATACTAAAGAAGCATGAAAAAGAGAAAGCAATACTGTCAACACAAAATTTGGACGATCCTTCAAAAGCATCCACCTCAACCACTCTAGAAGAAAAATAAAATTACATGAAAAACTTTAATGAACTCAACCACAAACAACCGTTGAATCCAAAAGAGATGAAGAAGCTTTATGGAAAAGATTATAAGCTTATGAAACAACTTGAATATAGTGGAAAAGGATTTGGTACTAGAGAACAAGGTATCTGTGTCCCCATCAAGCCTAACATGCAAGAAAAAACTCATGGTCTTGGTTATTGTCCTTTGATAGAAATAAGCAAGCCTTCACTTAACATCAACACTCTCACAAAAGATTCTTCTAAGCTGACTTTAATAGTAATCATCATGAACTAATAGACACTAGTGGTCTTCATTGTTATCCTTTGCAAGAAATAAAACAAAGACATCTTCACTTAATGTCAATGTCATCTAGCAAAACACTAATGATTTGAGTTTGTTAGATTTTACACCCTCTTGGAAAGGAGAGAAAAAAATCTCGCAATCTAAAGAGTCTTGTGTTGGTATGACATATGGTACTAATCAAGATATATCTTTGTCACATAATAAAGGAATATTTTCTACTATTGATCAAGAGGGTGTCTTGTCAAGACTCCTCCAAGATCACTTGATATCCCTTCCTCCAAGAACACGAAAGAAATTTTATTACAAGACTTCATTATGTGCATATCATAGAGTTCATGGTCATGCCACTAATGAATGTTGTTAGAGTAACAAGTCATCTCACTTAATTAATTTAATCATATTGGTTAATTAATTAAGTCACTTATTACTTTAGGTTTGCTTAAGCTAAACTTAGGCACATTAATAATTAATTATTTATTTATTAATTATTAAGTGTGCACACTAGGGTTTTCCTTTTAGGTTTTCTTTAGGGTTTCTTGATCTCCTTCATAAGGATTGATCTCATTGTAATTATTAGATTCTCTTAATGCATTTTTTGCTTGAGGTTTGCAGAACATCTTCTTTGGTTCTGAATATCTTTTGCACATGATAGGTTATTGCATGTAGGTGATTCTTGGGGTTTGTGAAGTTGGGTTTCTCAACTTCTTCATGGTATCAGAGCTCCAGACCTGTAGCTTCCTATGCTTCTTTCGAAGATATTTCCTCACAATGATTCTTTATGTGCAAGGGTTTCTTTTTAGGATTCTTTTCTATGGATTTGGGGGTAGCCTTTTTTTGGGAATTTTTGGACAAAACAGACCTTGCCATTAAGTCCACAACTCCCAAAAATCCATATTTTCATATAAAACTTGTCCATTTTCGACACAGTCGACCAAAGAGGCAAAAAAAATTTTTGCTCCAAGGCCGTACAACCTCAGGGCATGCTTCACGAGGTGATAAATTCAAAAAATATATAAAAAATATATTAAAAAATTAAAAAATCATGCGTAATATTTACACAGCCAGTTCAAAATGCACCTGCCACCTAGCAGCCACCCAACGGCCACCCAACAACCACCACCGCTCATTTGTTGTCGGTTCGCCACTCAACCATTGTGGGCTTACTTCCACCAACCCACGGTCCTATCAAGGACCTACCACCCATGCCTAGCCCCTTATGGGTCTCCATCCCTCGCCGAGGTCACGTGGGTGACTAGGGGCTCCGCCCCAACCCCAACGGACAGCCCCCTGGTCCTACATGTGACTAGGGGCTTATTTTTTTAGCCCCTGAGGGCTGTAAAAGGCCTTATTGGGTAGATTCGAGTAGTTTCATGAAAATAGGCTATAACTTTTTCATACAATGTTTTTTTTTCACAAACAAGATATCATTAGAAAGTTGGTTGGACGCTCTATCTAGTAGTGTAGGTGTTATTTTCTGGTTTTCATTTTTTGATGCTTTTTTTGGCCTCTGAAGTCAAAAGTTGTTGTTTTCACTCTGGGAGGCATAACTTTTACGTCTGGACTTCGTTTTGCGAAAACAAATAAACATTGAAAATTTGGTTCAGTGCTCTACATAGATCTTAGACCTGTTTTTCCAAAATATTTACTAGGTATCTGATATTATTATTTTATCTCATCTTTTTCCTTTCTAAGTTATTTTCTTGGGAAACATGTAATCATGCCATTTTTTTTAGATCAAAGAGCATTGTTTTTTTCTTTGAGAGTATATAATGTTGTTTTTTGTCATGGATTCACTTAATATTGCACCCCTTACTCCATTCAACTATTTTGGTTGGAAAAAACAAATGGAGATTCATTTGAAGCACAAAGGGTTGTACAGGGTACCATGGGTACAAAAATTGAACCTACAGGTGCTACTGAAAAGAGAAAATGGTTTAATAGGTGTGATGAAGCTTTTGGTACTTTGTGTTTGTCTCTTTCTTCTGATCTTCTTTTTCATGTTGAATCTTGCACTACACCCAATGAGATTTGGACTACCTTGGAGTCTTTGTTTGGGAAGCAGGTTACTATGAGAGGGTATTAGTTAGAGAATGAGCTTATTGGCTTAAATCCTAGGGATTTTGATAGCATCCAGGAGTTTTTCACTAAACTCAAGTCTCTTAGATTGCAGTTTTCACATTGTGGTGTTCAGAAGGAAAACTCTCAATTGATATTGTCCATTCTTTCTAAGCTTGGACCAGATTATTCAGTTTTTGTATCTACCTTTTATGCCACTAGGGATGCACTTGGTACTAGATTTACTATGCCTTCTTTTGATTATTTTGCATCTTCTCTCACTTGAGAGCAGGCCAAGTTGGCTAGCATGTGAAATTTGAAGCCCTCTTCATCACAGACACTTATTGCATCACAAAAGCCTAGAGATCAAAAGGCTTCTATAGGCAAAGGCAAGAAAAAAAAAAAAGATTATAAATCTCATGAGCAGCAAAAGGAGTCCTCATATTTATCGTCCTCTTCTAAGTGGAAATCATCTAGAAAGGAGAAGGTTCCATGTGCATACTGCAAGAGAGGACATGTAGAACATAGTTTCTATAAGAAGGACATTGATGAGTTGAAGCATCTTCTTTAGAAACATAACATTGATTTTCCTTCTAAGATGTTGTTGACGGCAATTTTTGCACCACAACAATGCAAGCAAAATATTGCCACTCTGCTTCTCTTGAAAGAGAAAGGCAACACATGGATGCCTTAGCTCCCAAGGTCTTTGTAGTTGGGTCTCAACTATGCTGATGTTACTCAGTGGCCAATGTAACAGTAATATTCAAGGGGCCTACTAGTGTTAGGGTTCTGGATTGTTCTAAGATCAAGCATGAAATGAAACCTACTTTAACTGTGGTTTTTAAAGAAATAACAAAAGATAGATCAGAGCTTTGGAACAAAAAAGAACAATAGTTCATCTAAATCAACTAGACCTGTTAACTTCAAGGAATTTGTAGACCAAAACTGTAGAACAAGATAAACTTTTGATTCACACATAACCTCTTTCATTCGCAGTGCTAATTTGCAAGACAGATTTTAATTACCATTCAAATAAAACACAAAATAATATTTCATTCCCTGAAGACTTCATAAATCAAATGATCAATTTAAGACAAATATCATTCAGGAACACAACATGAAGTAGATTAAACTCTGATTGCTTCTACTTTTATTAAAACAGATAAACAACATTTACAAGGCTGGTACAATCACCAGTGTACAGAGAATCTGTGGCTCCAGATTGTTTCCAACTACACTAAGAGAACTTAGAAAATACATTACAATCTATACTAAAATCTAACTGCTAACCAAGAAGACAAAGAAGCTCTCATTATTGAGAATCAAGATGCAACTCAATCTCCTTCCGTTAACTCACCAACTCCTAACTGTTCTAATTCTAAAAAGGGTTCTTAATCTAAAATCTTCTCAATCTATGGAAGTTCCAATCCCTTACTGTCTAACCCTTACAAAGAGGCAAGTTTGCCTTATATACAAAAATGTACCAACTTGAATGTGTTGTCCCCCGTACTAGGGTTTACAAAACTATCTACACCTAGGAGAGTCGGCGTCCAGATATTTTGCAGAAAGTCAATTGTACATTCAATGTGAATCCTCGCTGTCTGAGTCAGTGATGGCTTGTCCTCAGGAGAAACCCTTAGATCCTTTTGCAGCTGCAGCATTAACTTTCCTGTTTGCATGTCCGTACTTGAACTCCTTCTGAAATCAGTCTTGAATGCTTAGAATATCATCATTAATGTTGATCTGCCTCTGCCAGTGGACCTTACAGCTGTCCATTTGACTCACGACTTCATCTTCTTCATTCGGTGTTCTTTTCGCCCCTGATCCGCTATATGCAAGTTCATCGATGTAGCATGGTCCAGTTGGTGAGAGGTTCTAGCAAGCCACAGAGATCATACCGATCTCGCAAAGACCCTCAACAAGACTGCATTCTTTCAGCAAGACCACATGGCGAAATTGCATCCCCTCGGCGAACTCTATTTCCTCCAGTGGGCCCCTTTTCGGTCGGCAGGACATCCGCCCTCGGCAAGATGTCATGGTGGGCACTAAGAGTCAGAGCGATAAGTTCTTTCATTGGCGGGTTCATTCTGCATCAGGGATACCTTACCCCGAATTACTATTTTCTTACCGAGCCCCTCCTTGTTGTCAGCATGACCCACATGAGTCGGCGAAACCTCATGGCGGGAATGCTAACCTTCCTCGAAAACCTTCTTCAGCGTGATCTCCCTTAGTCGGCATGACTTCCCATGGTCAGGGAGACGTTATAGCGGCCTTTTGTTTTCTCAGCGATGAGCTCACTCTGTTTCGGTGTAGCTCCTCGTCGTCGCCCAGACCAAAGCCCATTTTCCCTTGGGGAGACTTTGCTGAGTCGACGAGATCTCCCACCGAGCCCAAAACTCTCGCCGAGATCCTGAGACATATGATCACGCACAGAACTTGACCCTGCAAAACAAGGTCTCCATTAGAACAATACACCAATATTATGCCTCTTACCAAAAAGAAACTTAACTCTGGCGGAAGCGGGATCAAAACGGAACCGGGGAGTAAAACATGAACAAGTCCCGGCGGAACCAGTACCGGGACAAAACATGAACCAGAAATGACATCCCCCGCCTTCAAAATTGGTGGGGGCAGGGCTGAAAGAAAACCGGAACCGGAACCGAGGTCGGGGCGAGAACGAGCTAGGGAAATAATCAACCTTCCCGAGTTCATACCCAATCCCAGCTCCGCGTCCATGAGGAAACCCAAAACGCAAAGGATGGGAACAAAACACCGGCGGAGCCGAAGCAGAGCGACGAACAAGGTGGAACCGGGGTTGGAACCAAAATCTGAACCAGAAACTTCTCCAAGTTTCGGGTTAGGATTTCGTTCCGAACCCGCCTCCGATGCCATCCAAAAGAGGAGGAAGAAAGGAACAAAAAGAGAATGAGGAAAGGGGGAGGACAACCCCACGACCAGGAAAAAAGAAACAAAAGGAAAAGAAAGAGACAAGCGGAACTGGGACCAGAACAGAACCCGAACTAGAAACTTTTTCAAGTTTCAGGGTTTGGTTCCGGTTCTGGTTCTGAGTCCATCAGAACAAAAACAAAAAGCAGAATGCCCAAGGCCGAAAAGAAAACACCAAAGGCAAAGGACATTCACCGACAAAGACCAACGAAAGAGCAAAGAAAAGGCGGGGTTGGACCCGAGACGGGACCAAAATGAGGAACTTGAGAAATTTCAACATTTTGAACCGGGCCCGGACACGACTCCAACAAAGACCAAAAGAAACGAAAACCAAGGTCTGTTGGAACTGGAACCAGGGTTGGAACAAGACCCGAATTTAGAAGGAAATTCCAAGTCCGGTATTGGTCCCGGTTCTACCTCCGATAGAACTTAGAAAGGAAAACACCTAAGGCAGAAAACCAAAGGCCAAAAGGAAAAGACAAAGGGGGACTTATTTTATTCTAGAATAAAATGGGGTGGTTATGCAAGGCATAAAAAATGTCTACATCATCTTGTTCCCCTTATTCTTCTTCTTCAGAGTAGCATGACAGGGGCACAGTTGGTTTACATACTTCATCATATATGAAGGGACATGCTTTTTTTAATTCTTCAAGTCTTGCATTAGGGAGATGGCTTCTAGATTTAGGAGCATCTCATCATATGGCATCTTCAAAGTCTATGTTCACTTCCTTTGAGCCTTGCACTATGTCTCCTATTATGATGGAAAACAATACTTACATGAGTGTTACAGGGAAGGGGTCTATTAGTTTTGGGGACAACACCTTTCAGGATTTCTTGTGTGTTCCTCACTTGAAAAACAACCTACTCTCCATATATCAAATCACACATAGAGGTAATGGGATAACTATGAAGTTCACACCTGATTCAGTTATCATTAGAGACCTGGAGAGTAGAGAATTTATTGCTATTGGGGTGGTGGATCACTCATCTCAGTTATATTCCTTTACATATTTTTCTATTGATGGTGCTTCTATTCCTACAACTGTTCATCACACTTCTAGTGTGAATTATCATTCAAAGGATACATTTGGCTTCTTGAACATTGGTGTTCTCACTTCGAATCCAGTTCTCAAGTTGTCCATTCCATCTCCTATACCTATTGTTGTAGTTGTTGATACTTTTATGACTACAGATGTGGTTTCTTCCATTTCAGTGCAGCAGGACCTAGTTGATCATTCATCTTTGGAGGTTTCTCTTTAGTCTTCACCTACTTTGACTTATTCATTGGTTGAGGTCACACTTGCTTCTGTGGAGACATCTTGGGCTACACCTACTTCACCTTCAGATATTTCATTCATGAGGCCTCTTCCCTCTCACTTCTTTTAGGAGATGCAGTTTCTTCAGTCTTTTTGGAGCTACTTCATTTTGGGGGGCTATGTGGTCTCTTCATTCCTCTCTTCTGGGGGGGTTCATTCATGTATGTTTGTGATGGATGGTGTCCTTGGGGGGTCTTATGGAGTCCTCCATCTTTCATCACTTAGTTGGTTTTTGCATTCTATTTTGGGGAGGAGTTTTTTTCCCATGTGGTTTTCTCCTTTACCCCGTTTGATTTAGTTTGCATTGCATTTGTACATGGGTAACTGATCAGGCCTTGTTGTTGGGACCCATCTTTGCTTTTATGCACCTTTTCCTAATTTTTTATCTACTCCCTAAGTTCATCTTAAGGGGGGGGTGTTAGAGTAATAAGTCATCTCACTTAATTAATTTAATCATATTGGTTAATTAATTAAGTCACTTATTACTTTAGGTTTGCTTAAGCTAAAATTAGGCACATTAATAATTAATTATTTACTTATTAATTATTAAGTGTGCACACTAGGGTTTTCCTTTTAGGTTTTCTTTAGGGTTTCTTGATCTCCTTCATAGGGATTGATCTCATTGTAATTATTAGATTCTATTAATCCATTTTTTGCTTGAGGTTTGCAGAACATCTTCTTTGGTTCTGAATATCTTTTGCAGGTGATTCTTGGGGTTTGTGAAGTTGGGTTGCTCAACTTCTTCAAATGTAAGGCTTTAAGTAACAAAATTCAACATCTTCAGGAGTGTGGTGCTATTCCTTGTGTTGAAGCACTTGATTCCTCTAACTAATACTTAATTTCATCCTATTCGGCTCACCCTTGTCCTACACTAAGTGGGGGCAAGGGGTTGGTTAGACTTGTCCATGTATGTCACTTTTCGTTGCCTCTTTTGGCTAGTTGATCACCTTTCATGAACATATAAGAGCAAGCTTCAGATGTGGATGACATGCCTTAAGTTGGCTCACAGGTGACACTTATTCATGACGTAGCTTATCAAAAACATATGACTTGGCATAGGGATTTCTAAATAAGCTCTCATATCTTCTTCTACTTTAAAGCAATTTCTCACAGTAATGGTGTTAGCAACTGCTTTAAAGTGAGGGCATACATCGACACTTATGTTTCACTGCACGATTTTTCTTTCTTCTTGTGATGCTTCCTTTTCTTACTGATGTCATTGAGCCTGATTTCCTCTAGGAACATGATATTTCTTCAAATTTTCCTCTCTTGGAAACATTAGGCATGATGTTCCCTAAGAAGATACCTTGCACAAATTAAGCAAAATCCCTTTTCAAACATTCTTTGCACTATTTTTCATTTACAATTTCTGTGAGTTTCAAGCATACATAGTCTTGCTTGCCTCATGGAGCTTGAAAATCATTTTTGTGTGGTGCCTTATTAAATTTATCAGGAGGTATAACTTTGGTATGGTTGAGTAGGAAGCCCAATCTGAGGCATAACTTTCCCCATAGCCACTTGCATGTGCATGAGTACATACTAGCCATGAGTGTATGTTTCTCACCTTTTTGGAATTCTCACTTGGGAAACAACCAAGAGTTTTGTCGCCTAAGAGTGAGTATGCATTTTTTGGAAAAACAACCTTGATATGATCCATATCACATTGGAAAAATGGTTGAAGCTCGATCCGCCTCTTTATTTTTGCTCATTTTTACTTCTCTTCCTTCTAGTTATTGTCATTGCATGATTGTGCATCTTGTTTTGCTACAAATCATTCACCTTGTGTGTGTCCTTTTACGTTGATGTCGGTTTGAATTCTAGGATCTCGGATCTTGGGGGCTTGACCACCTCCTTGATCTTTGTTATCCTAGACCATCTGCATTGGTATGATTGGACCCCTCTTGAATGTCTACTTTAGTGTGAGTTTGAAGCAAGTTCATCCTATCACTAAAGTGGGGGTTAAATGTAGTGTAGAAAAATGTGTCCCTTGCTCGATATGGGAATAATTAATGATAAATTGTACTTAATGTAGCCTTGATCTAGTGTTGTGAGGTATTTTACACATCCATATTATGTCTTGAGCCCTTTTTAAGCTAAATTAACTTAACTCTATCCTAATTTAATTTTGTAAAATGCATTTATTTACATATTCACATTAAACTTGGGAGGCTTGTAAATCAAGTTGACCTAATCTAGTGTTGTAATGTGTTCTAGACATTAACATGGGATTTAGGGCCCTTCTAAGCTAAATAGACCCAATTTTGCATTAATTTAGTGTTGCAAAGTGTATTTATTTACACTTTCACATTGAATTTTGGGCCCTATTGCATTTATGACCTTAATATCATCATTAATAGGCCCCTATGACCCCATATTTGGTATCCCAAGGAATATTTTAATCAAAGACCTGACAAAATCAACAAAAAAGCTTAAATTATTCACCCCCCGACACTTTAGCATGGGAAATAGCCCCTATGGGACCCATTCGACACCTTGGGTGAATGAGTCCCATCTAGGTGGGACTCATTCACCTAGGATGGCGAATGAGTCCCATTTGGCCTATTTTTAAGTCTTTGGTTGGGAAAAGAAGGGTTTTAATTCAAATTTATTCAATGTCGGCCTTAGGGATCAAATTAATGGTCATGTGAGTGGATTGCCTATATAAACAAGCTTCAAAATAACTATTTCATATAGGTTCAAGTCATCAACTCAAGCAAGATGGCATTCAAGATCAATTCTAAGGCATTCAAGGGAAAAATTCTTCATCAATTGTTGTAGCATTTCAAGATCTATCATAATGGCAAGGTTCTAATTGCATTACTTTATGTTCCTACTTCATTATCTTATTTCATCATTTGTTTTAATTACCTACAAGGGGTTTAACCAAGGCAAACCTCCATTCCCTAACAATCAACACTTTTGTTCACTTTCTTTGTGTGATTGTAGATCTAGGTGCTTTGAAGGCTTGGATATGATTGAAGAATAGGTTTAAAACTTGTTGGAGTCATCTCCCTACTTGCAAGTTCAAAACATTCACAAAAAGTCACTTACAGTCCTAAAAATCATGGTTTCAAATCTGGACACATAGAGGTACAGATTGAGTAGACCGAGAAGAGCAGATCCAAACTTTGAATTTCTAGAAAATTCAAACTAGACTCATTTTCCACAAGCAGTGAATGAGTCCCACTATAGGTTTTTTTCAGATATTTTTGTAGATTTGGATACCCTATTTCTAAAAACTCACTTTTCTATAGAAATCAAGAACTAGGACTAATTCACCTAGAATTGTGAATGAGTCCCATCGGGCTTAAAAATCAACATTTTTAGGATTTCAGAGCTCCATTCCATCTCCAAAAAGTTTATAGGTGCACACTTTTGGTTTTATAACTTTCTATTTTGTCTCATTTGCATTTCTAGGCCATTTAAATCAAGTTTGCATGTCACACCATTTTTTCCAACTCATTGTATTTTCCAATTTTATACTTGGTGGTGAACCCCTCATTGCACATCATTCAATCCCTAAAATAGCCCCTTTGCATTCAAATGTCAAGGGTTTGTTCTTGAGTGAAAGGTTGGAAATTGCTCTTTCTCCTTTTAGGTCCAAAACCCTAGAAGCAAAAGAAAGCACCCCCATTTTTCTTCATTTCAAAAACCATCCACCACCTTTTCCAAAAATTGTTCTTTATCTCTTGGTGGTTGCACCAATGGATAAGGAACCTCTTTCTTGAATGATGTAAAGGTTGATTCATTTTAGGGTTCATGAATAGTGCAAACAAGTGAAATTTTGTAATTTTTTCATCTTTACCTTATTTTTATGATAATTTATTTACATAAAATTTTCTAAATTCTCGTCTCTTCTCTGATCAACTAGTTATTTGCTTGCTAAATAAATATACATGTGATATTATTGATTCAAGTGATTGAGAAAGCATCATTCTATGTTAAGTTGTGCCTATAGGGTCTCTCAACCTTGCAATTAACTCCTAAATTTGTTTATGTTATTTTCAATTTACCCCATTAAATTTTCTTGAGTTCATCGAGCATGATGAGGAATTGTTGGAGGTGTTTGTTGGGATTTTGGCATGAAGTGAATCAAGATTTTGAGGAGGAATTTGAGGATTTGGAGGTGCATTATCATTTCCTAAAAATTAAATAAATTATCAAAAAACATATTAAATTTACGTATTTAATACCAAATTCACAAAAAAAGCAGAAATCACTTACTCCTTCGACCTCCTTGACGTCATGGCAACATTTTCAAAAAGATTCAATGAAAAAATTCAAGTGGTTGTGACTTTCCAAAAGTGGGAGTGTGTTATACAAAGGTTGGAGGGCACAAACGAGGCTATTTGCAGCTGTTGGAAAAAATTAGAATGAGCTTTTTCTCTTTTTTTTGTTTAAATAAAGTCTAGTGTGCTCACGTTATAATGCAAGTACATTATAGGCTTGTAGTGATCGAGACTAAGGTTCGATCACTCCAAGACATAATCTGAGAATGTTATAACATGCTCATATTTTGTATTTTTTAAAAAAATTAAATGGGGTGGCCACTTTTTGGCCCCCCACCTTTTTGCACCTGCCTAAAATTTTACCCCAAATAATTTTTTTTTTGAAAAAGAGACCAGATCACTAATAATGGAGCCCTTGAAACTAGAATTCCAAAATGAAAATACCATCTATGAGGGAGCTAGGTTGGGAGGAAGGATGGATGGCATCATTCTAACATCAACATCGACTCAACATAATCTTCTTCCCACTACAAAACTACCATTAGTTTGTCAAAAACTATCATATGGGTTGAAATTGCTATTTTTATCACCATAAGACTTTTTTTTGGGCTCGTGGAAAACTACTTGTCACCTATTGAGGTGGTTTGTAGTGTTAAACAATAGTTTTACAACAACCAAAGGTTATTTTGTGGCCATTTTTCATGCCACAAATACTCCAATTTACCACCAATGGTTGGTGGGTGAGGGACACCACCAATGGTGGGGACACTAATGGATGTGGTTGAATGTGATTGCACCATGTTGCATCTTTGGATCCATTGGTACCCTATATTCCTATACAAGGTATGACCTACCTATATAATTCTAAATAACTTTTTTTCTTTTCTTATTTCTATTTTTATTTTTAAAATTAGATTTTTTCATACCATACTAGAGCAACACAAAGATGATGCTAGAATAGGAGGCTTTTTACCATAAGACCGTATAGATGGTTGTACAATATATATGGTAGGGGGGATTTTCTAAGGGACTATGGAAAAATATTTAATTTTGATGAATCTTTAGGCTTTTGGGTCTCTTAGATATGATGGAAAGGTTAGATTTGAGTAAAAAAATCCAAAATTATAACTACCTTCCAAATCTAGAAACCACATCCTAACTTCAAACCCTTGCAAATCTAGCCTCACATACCCCATTTGAACAAATCAAAAGGATAAAATAACTTTTTTGACACCTCAAACTTAATGGTAATCTTATATTTGCACAAAAATATTCCAATATGAACCTGCAATACAAATTCACAAAGAGGAACCCCCAAAAATCTAGTATTACTATAGAATCAAATCTGATAATATAGGTTATCATATCATGCAAGAGAAGATCATAATCAAATTTTCAAGATTCGCCAAGATTTGAAACCTAGATCTCTCAATAAAACTAACAAGAAGTAATCTCATAAGCTCTAATGTCATGTAATAGTTGGTATAAAATCATCTGCACCATGTAGTATTTTTATAAATACATAAGCATCCAAGATCTAGGTTTTTAATAAAAAGATGATAGAGATCAAATATGAGATAATAATGTTATTCTATCAAAGGATGCAAAATTGTAATATGAGTACATGAATATGATTGAGATGATTGATTGGAATACAAAAAGAACCTCTTGTTTATATAGGACATGGTGAGACATAGGATTGTGTAAGATTGTGACATGTGTATTAATCTTAGAATGTAAGGAATAAAGTGATAATTATCTTATGTGTACCCTAAGTAAACTTAAGTAACTAGTGTGAATAGGACCTAGGTGGTAAACTAGTTAGGTAAAACACCTCATTCACACTGGAATAGCCTCACATATGATTTGAAATATAAATATGAATTTTGAGAGAATAACTTGATTACATGTGTAGTTAGGAACACAAAAAATTTAAAAGTTTCAAAGTAAAACTTTTAAAATTTTGAAGGATGTTCTACATATGTACATTATGGATTGATAGTCCCACTAGGAGGATTATATTTACAATGTTGAATTTTGTTACTACAACAATCATAGTTCCATATACGTGGTGCCTTACTAGTCTGATCACCGAAAAAGTATGTCTTTTCCTTTGCTTGATTTGGGAATAATTAATAAGAAATTGGACTTACTATCACCTTGGTCTAGTGTTGTGAGGTGTTTTACACATCCACACTAGGTCTTGGGCCCTTTTTAAAGCTAAACAAACCTAACTCTACCCTAATTTAATGTTGTAAAGTGTATTTATTTACACCTTCACATTAAATCTAGGGGTCTTGTAAATCAAATTGACCTAATCTAGTGTTGTAATGTGTTTTACACATTCACATGGGATTTAGGGCCCGTCTAAGCTAAATAGACCTAATTTTTCCTTAATTTAGTGTTGTAAAGTTTATTTATTTACACTTTCACATTGGATTTTGGGCCCTATTTCATTTATGACTTTAATATCATAATTAATAAGCCCCTAGGACCCCATATTGTGCATCCCAAGGAAAAGTTTGATCAAAAACCCAACAAAATCAACAAATGAGCTTAAATTCTTCTCCCCAACATCCCAACTAGAAAAATAATCCCTATGGGATCCATTCACCACCTTGGGAAAGTGAGTCCCATCTAGGTGGGAATCATTCACTCAGGATGGTGAATGAGTCCCATTTGGCCTATTTTTAAGGCTTTAAGCAGGAAAAGTGGGTTTTAATTCAAATTTCTTCAATGTTAGCCTTAGGGATCAAATTAATGGTCATGTGAGTGGATTTAATATATAAAAAAGCTTCCAAATCATTATTTCATCCATCTATCCATGTTTTCAAGTCAAGCACTCAAGGGTTAAGCATTTCAAGTCTTCACAAGGTCATCATGATAGCTTTCAAGATCAATTCTAAGGCATTCAAGGGCATATTCTTCATCAATTGTTGCAGTAATTCAAGATCCATCATCATGGAAAGGTTATAATTGTATTACTTCATATTCATGGTTCACTATCTTGTTTCATCATTTTCGTTTAATTACCTAAAAGGGGTTTGGCCAAGGAAAACCCTTATCCCCTAACAACCAACATTGTATCTCTCTTTCTTTTTGTGATTGCAAATATAGGTGCTTTGAAGGCTTGGAGATGATTGAAGAATAGGTTAAAAAAAAATTGGATTCATTTACCTATTGGAAAATTAAAAATCCTCACAAAAGTTCACTTACAACCCCGAAAATTAGGGTTTCTCATCTAGACACCTAGAGGAACAAATTGAGAAAATAGAGAAGAGTAAATCCAGACTTTGAATTTCTAGAAAAGTAAAACTAGACTCATTTTCCATTAGTGGTGAATGAGTCCTAATGTAAGTTTATTTCAAATATTTTTGCAGATTTGGATACCCATTTTCCCGAAACCTACTTCTGTGTAGAAATCCAAATCTAGGACTAATTCACCTAGAATGGTGAATGAGTCCCACCAGGTTTAAAAATTAGCATTTTTAGGATTTTAGAGCTCCATTTCATCTCCATCAAGATTCCAAGTTCACACTTCCAGTTTTGTAGCGTTTTGTTTTGTTTCATGGTCATTTCTAGGTCTTTTAGAATTAGTTTGCATATCACACTGTGTTTTCTATAATTTCATGTTTTCCAGGTTTACACTTGGTGGTGAACCCTTTTCTTTTCTCAATCATCTCCAAGGATACATTATAGTCATATCTCTCACATCCTTCATTGGGTTTAGATCTCTAAGGCATCCTTGAATGTGAATATTGTGAAATCATATCCCTCTCCTTATATCCATTTTGTGAACAAGTGAAGCATCCATTTCCATTGTCCACATTTTGGTGAACCTAAATTTAGAGCACCTTATTTTCTAATTTGGATTCCATCATCATCCTATATTTAGCTTGCATTAACTTTGCATTGCATTTTACATTAGTTAATTGGCATTCTAGGGTTTCAAAATTTTGCATTAGTGAAAGTGCATATAGGTTGAATTTTTGCATCTCAAATCATTGCAAATCATCTAAAAATTGCATTTTCACTTAGGATACATACCATAGAACATAAAAAGCATCAAAATACATTGAAAATTCTTGAAAATTTTGAAAAAAAATCATACTAAGAATCATTCTTCATCTTGGGCAGTCCCAAAACAAATCTGAAACAACCTTTTAAAGCACTAAAAACCTTATTTTTAAGCTTTTGTTTGTTTCCATTGGTTAGTTGTTTCATTTTGTTGGCTTTCTATGACATGCATTTCACTAAATATAGCTTAAATTAGTCCATTTCATGCATTTTCATTCACAACATTCCATTTTCATATCATTGCATAATATAATCAGAAAATTATATTGCTTGAAAACTAAAAGTTGTAGTTCATTTTAAGTCGCTACATTGCATTTTAAGTTTGCATAGATTAATTTTCAAAAATGTTAGTTTTGATCTTCTCCAAGTTTGAAAAGAAAAATTTAGTCAATAAGCATGTTAGTCATGCATTCAATGCATTCCCTAGTTATGATAATATCTTAGCGCAAGAGAGTGAAAATTTCAATGCTTTCCTAAACATACACCCCCTCCTATCTCTCCCATTTGTGAGGATGATTTGATAGAAGAGAATACAAACATAGATAATCATGATGATCATAATTGTTCTTCTCCCGATACCTCTCCTTTTAGTGATGAAGGTATCTTGGAAAAAGAAGGTACAATCATTGACAATCATGAAGATCTTGCTTGTCCTTCTCCTCATCCCCTTTGGGAAGATATTATAGCACAAGAGAATGAGATATTAAATGATGAGGATCATAGCCTAGTCTTAGATGATCAAATATTTAAGGTCTATAACAACCCTCTTTATAATCCTTCCCCTACTTATCCTATTTTGGAAGATATTAGGAACAAAGGAATAAAATCATAAATGATCATGAAAATCATATTGGTCCTTCTCGGGTGATCCCACAATAGTGTTTTACAATTTTTGGCCAAATTGGACACTAAAATAATTTTTTTTAACTAAATATTTACTTTCGGGCACCTATAGCGTCTAAACTGTGAGGAATTTGAACATGATGCAAACTAGAGGTTCATGAAATTTTTTCTGTAGATTCTAAATATATTTTTATCAAAAAATTTGGAATTAGTTTGCACTACTTTTTCCATCTCCCTCGAAAACTAGTTTTTTTTCAGAAAAACAACATTTTTAAAAAGTGACACTCACTGTATAACACATAACCTCTTTTCCATAAAGGATAAAATTCTAATTCTTTCTAATTTAGATTTGTAACTCTGATATCTAGTGCTTCCACTTGGTTAGATAGTTTTTTATTGAATATTTTTTCTTTAATCAATTTTCAAAGTCAAACCAATTACAATTCAGACATAGCGTGACCATATAACGTGTAACTTATTTTGTGTGTATCAAAATTCAATCTTTTTTTTGTTGGATCAAGGACTTCAATATCTGGTGAACTCATATTTTTCAAAAAAAAATTATAATCTACTATTTTTCCACATGTGTAGAATAGAGAGCTTAATTTTCAGTGAAAACCCTATGTTTAATAAAGCTAAAAAAAATACATAATTAAACCAAAACATATTAAAATTATATTCATTGGATAGCTCGTTCTGAGGACTACCTGATTCCTTTTGGGTTTGTGAAGTCTCCACCATTTTCATCTTCAACCTGAGCTTCGAAGTGCAAAAAAATAGATTCTTTTTATGTTTGGGGGGAGAATGAGGGATAAGGGGTGTTCGAACGAACCCCTACGGGTTCAAGTGAACCACCTTTTAATTTTCATTTTCCTTGGTTTTTTGGGAAGGAAATGGGAAGCAATCATTTAAGTGGGTTCGCTTGAACCCTAGTTTGAGCAAACCCCTTATGGGTTTGCTCGAACCTGTAGGTTCGTTCAAACCCCTAAAACCAATTTTTTTGACATGGGATCATTTTTTGTGAGTTTTCCTTCCTCCATAAAATTTTAAACCACTATTGTGGCTTCACTCTCCCCTAGTATCTCTCCTCGTTGTAAAGAAGATACTTTGATCAATGAAAATCATGAGAATCTTAGTTGTCCCCCTTCGCCTAGGGAAACCCTTATTGAGAAAGAAAATCCAACCACTGATCATTCCCCTACTTGTGATGAAGTCATTTGGGAATACCCAATCCTTGAATGTCAAGAGAATTTGGTTTGTAGTTCTCCTAAAAAATATCCTCCTAGGGAGAATATCATGGTGCAAGAAAATGGCAATAATAGTAAAGGGGCTTCTGTAGGTAATGGTAAAAGGATAATACTAGATTTCCCTTTATTAGAGATACATCAAAACAAGACCGTCGAGGTTATGAATGTGCAAACTTGTCCATTGGATCCCCCTTGACTATTGGACCTCCTACATATCCCGTGGGGCATCCTAAGAATCCTCTAATCCTTTACCCACCTTCACATAAACCTCAAACTCAAAACAAACCCAAACTTATCCTCTACCCCTTTTGTTTCCTAATCCTATCTTACCTGGTCCCCCTTGTTTTCCTGCACAAAGTGGAAAGGAGTATGATCTTGTTGAAAAATTTAATAAAACCCCCACTAAGATATCATTATGAGACCTTATTCAAGCCTCCCCTCACTATCACAACATGATTCAAAGTGCTTTACAAAAAATTCCTATTCCTTCTAATTCACAACCGAATGACATAGCAACCCTCATTCAAGGAATAAATGCTAACATTGTTTTCCACCAAAGTGAGCTCCCTCCTTTGGAAGTACAAAAACAAAATGAAGCTTTCATATTAATATCTCAATATAAAAGAATAGGGATAAAGTGAACCCTTGTTGACAATGGCTCTACTCTTAATGTGTGTAGTGTAAACCTTCTAGATAGGGTTAGAGTGGATAAATCAAACAATCAACCCAATTCTTTATTTATCAAGGGATTTGACAATGTAGGAAAACAACCGCTTGGTGTGATTACTTTTCCTATTACAGTTGGAAGGGCCACGTCGGAAACCCCGATTCATGTTATGCCTAACGATCTTTTATATAAAATCCTTTTAGGAAAACCGTGGATTCATGCAATGAATGGGGTTCCTTCTACTCTTCATCATGTAATGAAGTATGCCTACAACAACAAAGTGTACACACTCAAAGCTGAACCTAACCCCAACAATTGTTTAAACATTGAGAAAAGAAAGGAAAATCCCTTGAAAACATTAACACCAACTACACAAGTGGAACCCATCCAACAAAAAGAAAAAGAACAACATATTGAACAAGTCACGAAGCTATTAGAAGATGATTGGGGTTCCTTAGCTTTCGAACATATATTCATGGGAGAATATGCAAGATCATAAACAAAGACTCTGAAAAGGGAAAAGAAAAAGTGGTTATGTCAACACAAAATTTGGACGATCCTTCCAAAGCATCCACCTCAACCACTAAATAAGAAGAAGAAAATTATACAACAAACTTTGACTATCAACAACCATCGAATCCAAAAGAAATGAAAAAAAAATATGGAAGAGGTTATGAGCTTATGAAACAACTTAGCTACAGTGGCAAAGGATGTGGTGCTAGAGAACAAGGTATATGTGTCCCTATAGAGCCTCACATACCAAAAAAGACTAGTGGTCTTGGTTATTTTCCCTTGAAACAAATAACCAAGCCTTCACTCAATATCAACACTATTACAAAACATCCTTCTAAGCAAACTTTAACAGTAGTGCATCCTGAACTGATAGACACTAGTGGTCTTGATCATTATCCTTTGCAAGAAATGAAACACACAAACAAATCTTTGCTTAATATTAATGTTATCACACAAAACACTAGTGATTTGAATTCATTAGATTTTACATCCTCCTTTCAAGGAGAGAACAAAATCTTGCAATATAAAGAGTCTTGCATAAGTATGACATCTTGTACTAAGCAAGAGATATCTTTGTCGCATAATAAAGGAACATCTTCTATGGATCAAGAGATTATCTTGGTGAAACTCCTCCAAGATCATCTAATATCCCTCCCTCCAAGAACATGAAAGAAATTTTATTACAAGACTTCATTCTATGCATATCATAGAATTCACGATCATGCTACTAATGAATGTAAGGTTTTAACTAATAAAATTCAACATCTTCAAGAGTGTGGTGCTCTTCCTTGTGTTGAAGCACGTAATTCCTCTAACTAATACTTATTGTTATCCTATTTGGCTTACCCTTGTCCTACACTAAGTGGGGGAAAGGGGTTAGATAGCCTTGTCCTTGTATGTCACTTGTCTTTGTCTCTTTTGCCTAGTTGACCACCTTTCATGTGAATATAAGAGCAAGCTTGGGATGTGGACGAAATGCCTTAAGTTGGCTTACATGTGACATACTACCTTTTTCATGATGTATCTTATCGAAAACATATGACTTGGCATAGGGCTTTCCGAATAAGCTCTCATATCTTCTTCTACTTTAAAGAAATTGCTCACAGTAATTATGTTAGCAACCACTTTAAAGGGGGCATACATCGGCACTCATGTTTTACTACACAATTTTTATTTTTCTTGCGATGTGTCCTACCCTTGGTGGTGTCATTGATCTTGATTTCCTCCAAGAACGTGATATTTCTTTTGACATGTCCTCTCTTGGAAACATTAGACACAATGTTCCCCAAGATGAGACCTTGCACTTGTCCTCTCTTGGAAACAAGATGAGACCTTTTTCACTTGTCCTCTCTTGGAAGCATTTGGTATGATGTTCCTCGAGATGATACCTTGTATTTATCCTTTCTTGGAGATGTTAAGCATGATGTCCCCTAAGATTAAGACCTCGCATGAACTAAGAAAAATATCTTTGAACATACCTTACGCTCTTTTGGCACTTACAACAATATGGCCGCCTTGCATAATATAGCTTGCATGCCTGTAGAGCCATCCTGTTTGTTCATGAGCTCCAAGCATGCGAAGTTTTGCAAGTGTCTCATGAAGCTCAAAAATCATTTTTGTGTGGCGCCTTATTAAAGTTATCAGGAGGTATAAATTTGGTATGGTTTGAGCAGGAAGCCCAATCTAAGGCATGACTTTCCCCATAGCCACTTGCGTGTGTGTGAGGACATATTGGTTGCATGTGTCTCACCTTTTTAAATTACTCACCCAGTGGATAGTCAAGAGTTCCATTGCCTCCGAGTGAGTATGCATTTTTGTACAAACAACCTAGATACTATCCACATCATGTTGGACAAACGGTCGAAGCTTGATCCACCTCTTTATTTTTTCTCATTTGTACTTCTCTTCCTTCTAGTCATTGATATTGCATGATAGTGTATCTTGTTTTGCTGCATATTGTACACCTTGTGCATGTCCTTTTGTGCTTATGTGGGCTTGACTTATAATCTTAGATCCTAGGGGCTTGATCACCTCCTCGTTCTTTGTTATCCTAGACCATCTGCATCAGTGCACTTGGACCCCTCATGAATGTCTACTTTAGTGACATGAGTTTGAAGCAAGTTCATCCTCTCACTAAATTGGGGGCTAAATGTGATCACCAAAAAAGCACGCCTTTTCCTTGTTTGATTTGGGAATAATTAATAATAAATTAGACTTAATATCACCTAGGTCTAGTGTTGTGAGGTTTTTTACACATGCACACTAGGTCTTGGGCCTTTTTTAAAGCTAAATAAACCTACCTTTGCCCTAATTTAATGTTGTAAAGTGTATTTATTTACACCTTCACATTAAATTTAGGGAGCTTGTAAATCAAGTGGACCTAATCTAGTGTTGTAATGTGTTTTACACATTCACATGGGATTTAGGGCCCTTCTAAGCTAAATAGACCCAATTTTTCCTTAATTTAGTGTTGTAAAGTGTATTTATTTAAACTCGCATTGTATTTCAAGCCCTATTGCATTTATGACTTTAATATGATCGCTAATAAGCCCCTATGACCCCATATTGTGCATCCCAAGGAAAACTTTGATCAAAAACCTTACAAAATCAACAAATGAGCTTAAATTCTTCACTCCCTGACATCCCAGATGGAAAAATAGCCCCTATGGGACCCATTCACCACCTTGGGTGAATGAGCCTCATTTGGCCTATTTTTAAGGCTTTGAGTGAGAAAAGTGGGTTTTTAATTCAAATTTCTTCAATGTCGGCCTTAGGGATCAAATTAATGGTCATGTGAGTGGATTGACTATATAAAAAAGCTTCCAAATCATTATTCCATACATCCATCCATGTTTTCAAGTCAATCACTCAATGGTTAAGCATTTCAAGTCTTCACAAGGTCATCACGATAGCTTTCACAATCAACTCTAAGGCATTTAAGGGCATATTCTTCATCAATTGTTGCAACAATTCAAGATCCATCATCATGGAAAGGTTCTAATTGCATTACTTCATATTCATGCTTCATTATCTTGTTTCATCATTTTGGTTTAATTACCTAAAAGGGGTTTGACCAAGGCAAACCCCTATCCCCTAACAATCAACATTTTCTCTCTCTTTCTTTGTGTGATTGCAGATCTAGGTGCTTTGAAGGATTGGAGATGATTGAAGAATAGGTTTCAAACTTGTTGGAGTCATTTCCCTATTGGAAAGTTCAAAATCCTCACAAAAATTCACTTACAGCCCCAAAAATCAAGGTTTTGAAACTAGACACCTAGAGGAACAGATTGAGTAGAAATAGAAGAGCAGACCCAGACTTTGAATTTCCATAAAATTCAAACTCGACTCATTTTCCATTAGTGGTGAATGAGTCCCACTATAGGTGTTTTTCAAAGATTTTTGGAGATTTGGATACCCATTTGCCTGAAACCCGCTTTTGTGCAAAAATCTGGATTTGGGATTGATTCGCCCAGAATGGTGAATGAGTCCCACCAGGTCTAAAAATTAGAATTTTTAGAATTTCAAAACTCCATTTCATCTCCAACAAGATTCCAGATGCACACTTCCAGTTTTGTAGCTTTCTGTTTTGTTTCATGGTCATTTCTAGGTCATTTAGAATTAGTTTGCATAGCACACTGTGTTTTCCAGAATTTCATGTTTTCCAAGATTACACTTGGTGGTGAGTCCCTTTCTTTTCTCAATCATCTCCAAGGATACCTTATTGTCAGATCTTTCACATCCTTCATTGGGTTGAGAACTCTAAGGTGTCCTTGAATGTGAATATTGTGAAATTGGATCCCTCTCCTTGTATCCATTTTGTGAACAAGGAAGTGAAGCATCCATTTCCATTTTCCACAACTAGATGTTATATGGAAGACCTAAAACCCTATGTTGGGATTATTTAGAGGTCTAGGTCACCATGGGTCCTACCATGCTATAATAAATGGAGAAAAGATAAATTTGATCAAACAGTTTATCTTTGTTAAGCTCAAGATCACTAAAAGAAGTATTTTGATGCCAAAAGATTGGACTAACACTTCTCAATTGATGATAAGGTTCTTTCAAGAGTATATTCTCTCAAGATTCTTATTCATTATGGAAAGGACTCTAAGTTGAAATATAGATTTGTGAAGCCTTTTAATATTATTAAGTTGGTGGGTTTGGTAGCCTAGCATCTAGAATTGACACCAAGTCTATCAAGAATTGATTATTTATTTCATATATTTGTTTTGAGGAGATATATACCTAATAGTAACCATGTGTTAGATTGGATGGCCTTGTAGAGAGAGGGATATATGTTGCTAGTTTAGAACCCATGTGGATTGTGGAGCATCAAAGGTTCAACCTTTAACATTGAGAGTTGGACTAAGTTAGAGTCTAATGGGACAAATATAACAAGATGACAACCATTTAGGAAGAGGCAACACCTTTGAGAAACTTATCCACACCCTTTCAATGAATTCTAGGAGGAATTTTAGTGTTAGGAGAGGGGGATTTGGTAACCCAGTTCGCCATGCTTCTCCCCATTTTGTTACTTGTACACTTATAGATCCCAATGCTTTATAAGCATTATATAATTTGGATATCTATTATATCTTGCACATAGCTTTGGAGTTGTATAAACGCAGTACTATTATTCTAATCTTAACACTTTGCTGTACATATATCATAACCTATATTAATAGATTATTTCTGGCTATCTTTTTCAACTTAATAATCAAGTGATAAATGAATGATTTTGAATCATTGTAATAATATTACTACAAATATTAAATAAGACTTAAATTTAAATATGCAAGTTGATATTTCTATATATACTATAACTAACTATTTTCCTAACATTTTATTTAATATATTTCATTATATTATTTTAACTTTTTTTTATAATAAACCATTCATATACATATAAAATCATACCTAAATATACTATAAATACAATGAAAATGAAAGGTTCTTCTCAACCACACATTGGCCCATCACTTTTACTTTCTAACCCAAAGTGATTCTATCATTTTCATAAAACCCTAGATACACAACTAGGAGGTTGATGGGTAAGAATCCTAGGGGATCCCTTGGAGAACCCATGTCCTTGCATGTCATGTGATGGGGATTAAATAGCTCCCCACCACCGTCGTGTTCATCTACGTCATGTTGTTCCCTCCCATACACAAAACTCCACAGATCTACCCCACCATCTTAACCAAAACAAACGCAATTACGTTACCCACAGGACCAAAATGATAGAAAACTTGACTGCGAATAGAACAGGAATCAAATCTTTTAGATTACCGCATTGGTGCCGTGGAAAAGAGAAAGTGGTATATTTGGAAAACATGCGTTACAAATTTCGGCGCTTGTCTGGAAACGTAAGCAAATAGGATGGTACTTGTATAAATCTAAAGCACTTTCCGCTTGATATTATATGGAAACTATTGGAGAGAGGTGCATAGATTTCGTAGCAGTTGTTGTTCAGACGCTGTTTCAACACCAACTAAACCGACATCATTCTTTATAATGCACGAGAGGAGCTTTTGGATATAATTGTGTAGCAATTTTTAACATTATCAGAATGAAGATAAGCAAGAATACTTTGAATTTTTTTACTTTAGTCGTACTATTTCAGGCCACTGGTTATTTTAAATTGATGCTTGGATTACAATGGATTCCTACGTACCACGTACGTCCCTTCAATTACCAGCAACGATGGATAACCCTCTACAGGATCTTATCACATTTAGGGTCACAATTTCCAACTTTAATACATAGTAAAAATTCATTTTCCTACATATACACATCCATTATATTGGTTTGTTCAAATAAAAATAAACACACAAAAAGGTTAAATGTTGATTGTTTATTTAATTAAATTTAAAAACTTATCAGGAGAGTTCTGACAGAGGTCCCTAGCTTCTTAAAAGTGTACACCTCTCAATCAATAACATAAGACATGACATTCCATGCAAATCTAAGAGGTCCTTATGTAAATGATTGAAAGGAATAAGGTAACTTGGAAAGATGGAATGGTTTCACCTAACAAATGGAATCATGAACTTATGAAATTAACAAGGCTAACTAGTAACATATAAGAGTGTCCCATGAGATTTCAACTCCCAACCTACAAAGTAAATGCCAAAATGAACAATAAACCTTATGTTCTTGAATGATTAAAAAATAGATATTAAATATAAAAATTAGAGTGCTTCCACCTAATAAACCCATTTTTTCTAAATAAGGATAACTTCTAGAGACTAAAATGAACCTATAGTGGAAATCCATGCCTAAAAATGGGTTGTTTAGGGCCTTAAATCGACACATGGTAGCTTACTAAGTACCCTTGACCTTGTTTGACAGCCAATAAGGCATCCTTGACCTTGTCAGGTCATCGCCTCAAAACTTCTAGAAAGGGTTCATCAATTTTTTTGAGGGGTACTTTACATCTATCAACTTTTCTTGAAATCTGCAAAGCTCTTTTAAACCAATTTTCAATTTGACTTTATGAGTGGAAACTCTACACAAACAAGTGGTTAAGGAAGATCTTGACTTAGCTATTCCTCTTGTAGGATTTCAAGATCAATCTACATTAACATACTAATCAATAACATGCTACTAAAATCATCTATACAATGAAATCATTCCAAATCAAAGCAAAACCATATAAAATATTTATGGTAATGTGTGTTGATACAACATACATGAGTAAATACAATCTCCATTTATACTAAAAATAGAAATAGCTTGTTGTGAGAAAATATAATCCCCACTTACATCACAAAGGGTTTGTAATATCATACAAGAAGAGTTCCACATCATACAAAGATGCAAAACAAGATTGTGCAACACCACACCTAACACTATGGGGCTTGTGGTACCACATTTGAGCATTAAACACTTAGTAGCAGGATACAAGAGGTTGTGCAACATCACACAACTTTTGCAAATGTCATTTGGATCATTTATGGACCCATGTTTATGCATCATAAAGCCTTTAAATATTCTTAAATATGCCTAAACACCCCTAAATAAGTATACATAGCATAAAGGGAAAGGTAATTTTTTGAGAAAAGGGTAGTTAAGAGTTTTTATGAAAGGTTATAATGAAAAGGCATTAGGATACCATATAAGAAAGAGAAAATGAGGGAGAAAGGCATGGAATGCATGTGAACCAAATATAAACAACATGGATGAGTAAGAGGAAGCTATATAAGAAAATGAGAAGAGAATATATCTATATGAGAAAATGAGAAGAGAATATATCTATATGAGAAAATGAGAAGAGAATGTACCTATATGAGAAAATGAGATGGGAATATATCTGAGTAAGAGATAATATAGATGAATATATAGTGAGACTATTTGTTTGTTAGAGAGAGAGATCTATAATGGTGAATTAATTTGTTTATTTTATTTGATGAAACATCAAAAATAGGGGTCCTATCTTTTAGAAGATGGAACTTGGGTTTAGGACCTATTTCACTTAGTTCATTCAACGATACCTTAGAGATCTCAATCAAGGGATAGAATGAGGGAAAGAGATCTACAATAAGATGTCCTAGGGTGTAATAAAAGACTAAAGAGGGGTTCACCACCAAGCTAGGGCTTCGAAAGACAAGAATTGTAAATGAGATGAAAAACTTAACTAAATGACCTAGAAATGAATCCAAATCAGAATAGTGAACTAAGAGAGTACAGGGGTGCACCTGGAAACTTGAGGAGGCTTGGATGAAGATCTAAAATCTTGAAAATACTAATTTTAATGCCTTCTAGGACTCATACACTAGGTTGGGTGATTTAGTCCCAGATTAGGGTTTATGGGTATAAATTGAAATCTATCAGTGACAAGTCTGAATCCTCCAAAACTCAAAAAATCTACTATACCAAGACTCATATGCTACAAGTGGCATATCAATCCCATTCTACTTTTTTGAAAATTCAAGGTCTGAATTTGTTCTTCTATCTCTGCTCTTTCTTCTCAACTTTATTTCCAAATCTAAACTTATTAAAAAGCCTACAAAATAGAATATTGTATTGATTTTCTTATAAGGGGTTTGCCTCAATCAAACCCCTAGTTTGGTAGTTAAAACTTGATATAAACAATGGATCTTAAAAGTAAATGTGAATGCAAGCCCTAATCTTAAGTGCATCTAAGATTAGGAGATCTAAAATGCCATAAGACCCTATTCTAATGTGCTAGAATAAGATGAGTGAATGAAATTTAAAGATGATGACTCACTTTGGGAGATCCCTAATCACCCTAATAAGTCACAATAATGCATGTATCTTCCTTTAGGCTAAAAATAGAATGATAATGGAGGATGAAATCACTTAGGAAACAAGTCATTAGGCTTGGCTTGATGGTTAGTTACATCTCCCCAACCTAGAATCCATCATGATTCGCTATAGACAACCATCATCAATCCTTGACAATGCTAGATCTTGAATGAAAGTGAGCTTGAAGACCTACAAAAACACTATAATGTTGCTCCAAGGCTTCAACTTTGCTTGCTACTTTCTCTTGAATTCTCTTGTGAAAGTATTCTTGAGTGCTCAAGTTGATATGATGAATGCTTAGGCCTTGAATTTCTTTTCTAGATGAAAATAATGATTTGAAACCTTGTAATTTATACAGGCACTTCATCTAATTTACCATTTATTAGATCTCAAATGTTGACATCAACCAAAAATTTGAATTGAAAACCTTAATTTCCTACTCAAACCCTAAAAAGGGGCCACACGAGACTCATACACCACTTGTATCATATGGGTCCCACCTAGGGGGATGCATACACCCAAGGTGGCATATGAGTCCCACCCTAACTTTTTGGGGTGAGCAAATGTTGGGTTAGAAAATTGAATACCTTAGGGGCCTATTAATGATGATTTAAAGGGTGATAAGTGCAAGAGTGCTAAAATAGGTCCTAAGTATGTGTGAAATTGTACCGTCTCCAAGAAGGGAGTACAATTTTCTACACTTTGATGATATATGTTGGAAATTTTCACACCATGCTATAACTTACCACACTAACTTGTAATTCATCACACAAGTTCTAATCATCTTCTTACCCTTCACACCAAGGTATAAATACAATTTTAAATAGTGTATCCCTAGATCTTTGGTATGCACTCCCTCTTTTGTTAATATTTTGGTTTTTTGTCAACACCTTGGTAAAGGAGTAAAAGAAGGATAAAAATCAAAATAAAATTATAATTATTGGTGTGAATGGGGTTATCACCTAACCAATTTCCCTCTTGGGTCCTATTCACTCTTAATTATTTAAGTTTACTTAGGTAAAATTTAAGCTATTTACTTGTTATGTCCCATATAATATGATAATGACACTCAAGTTATAATTGTATGATGTCCTCTCATATTTCCTATATAAGAAAGGTTTCTCTTGTACATTATTATCCTATTGTATTTTGTATGCATTATATGATATTATAAATCTAAAACTTATTTCTTGCTACTTTATTGTGGAAGGTTATTTTTTATTTTACAAGTTGGTCTTGGCTCCTTGGTTCTGTTATGTGACTTTAGCATGGGGGTAAAAGTACAAAGTTGTGTCACACTTTTATAAAGGAAACGACCAACACTGATCTAACTTTTAAACTTCCATCACTAGAAAGTGGCATATACATGTTTTGAATTTTGAAATGATGTAAATTAATAAAATGTGTATTTTTAAGTATATTTTATGTTTGTAGTTTTTTGAAAAAATCAAAAAATTATTTGAATACAGATTTTATAAATTAACACTATAATTTAGTTGTTGATAAAATGCTAAAAAAATGATGTTGCATGAGACGTCAAGCTTTATATAGTAAATTTTCTTCTTCTTTTTTCCTTCAATTTTTTTGTGTATTTTTATAACTGAAAACTTTAGGGCATGGATATATTTTTTTGTAATTTTCATAAATATATATTTTTAAATAAATATTTAAATGTGTCTGAATTAAAACACGGTTGTTTCCAGTTGACATCAAATTTTATATTAAATATTTATCTAAAATATAAAACAAATTATGCTATCTTAATCTTGATTCTTTTATCTAAGGCATCATAATTTTTATTTTTTTAATAAGTTTTAGTATTTTTCGTGGCATGATAATCAACTTAATATTTTTTTGCTCATAACCTAATTTTAGTAAAAAATAAAAATAAAATATAAATAATAATTGGACTATTAAAATAAATATATATTTTAAAACTACACTTATCGATCTACAAAAAGGGTATTTTTACATTTTAAAAAAATGTTATTTATATGAGTAGTTGTTGAAACATTAAATTTTTCAAATAATTTCATTTTTTTCATAAATTGGCCTCAAAGTGGTGTTACAAATGCATTTTAAAGCCAACAATTTTAGTTACAAAAGTTACAAAAGTATTTAACTTATCTAGAAAGAATCTTACTAGATCATATGCTTGACCAAAATTGATTTTTAGTTATAAATACTAAAATGCACTTGTTCTCATAAGTTGGCTGAAAGTGTGACACAACTTTGTATTTTCACCCATGGTATCAAAGCTTTTCTTGTAAGATTTGTTATTTTTAGAAAGATTTAATAAATAATTTTTAAAGGGATAAGTTGATCTAGATCTAACCTCATAATTGATTCCAAAAGTTCAAAAAACCTATAAACAATTGATATAAAATTTGATAGGTTTTAGTGCATGAAAAATTTCAACCATGCTTTTGTAAGGTTTAATAGATTTGTGATTACAAAAATATATACAATTTTGTATAGTTGTATAGCTTGTATTTATAATTAAATAAGCTTGTATATTCAAAATCATGTAGGGTATATTTGCATGCATCATTACATCACTGACTATAAAATATATAGGATTAGAAACTTTTTATTGGTTAGGGGCTACAATAATGGATATGATACATCTTTGCATCAATGTAGGATGGGACATGTATCTATATACACCTGAAATCGGTCATGGAATTTAATTACTTAAATATTAGTTATTTAATTAACATTTTGACTATGTATAAATAAATTCTCAATTTATTTATATTGTTCATATTTTCTAAATTCTCCAAAACTAAATCATATTCTTCTAAATTAATTAAATAAACAAATTTCCATAAGATTGTTTTATTTAATTAATCTTCACTAATCTCGATTAGGAATTCAAACACATGTCTACAACTTTTTGTGCCACCTCACCAAGGTCACATGAAATTAAATAATTCTAATTTTTAAATTAGAATTATCTTCAACAAATTTTTAAGCACATGGCTTATTCCTCACACACTTCCACCAATTTTCAAACACATGGTCTTTTCTTCCCACACTTTAGTCTTCCATCCATTTGGCATGTTGCCTATTGGTCAAGAGATTCCTCCATCCATTTGGCATGTTGTCTTTGGTCAAGGGGACAACATCTTGATTCTCTCCATCTCCACCATTCATTCTTCTTGTTCGAATCTGGACCTTCAATCATTTCCACCTTACCAGATGCTTGGAAAAGGCTATAAATACAACCCTTTGGCATTGTATTTTGCATCCACTTTTGAATAGAGTCACCATGCAAAAATATCATTTGAGCTTGGGAGCATTTTGGAGTCTTATAGTTACATTTCATATCATGTTTTGCATCATATTTAGATCTTAGAGTAATACTTTGCTTCATAGTTGCATTTTATGTCATCCTTTGCATCATAGTTGCATTTTAGATTAACATTTCCATAGTTTGCATTTGAGCATATGTAGAATCATCCCATCTCAATACCATAGTATCTACCTTGAATAATCTAGCATCATCATCCATTCATCATAGTATCTATCTTCATTTTTTATCATATAGTTTCATGTAGGAATTTAATTGACTTGCATGTTGAATACTAATCTCGTTTCTTAAGTGTCATTCTAATAGTCTTTGTGCACATAGAAATTTGAGGGCCAAAGGGTTAAAGGAATCTTTAAGAATAGAGGACAAAAGAGACGTTCTTAAAAGATTTCTTTTTTTGTAAATTAGAGTAGCTTCTTTTCTTTGAATCTTTGATATAATTCATTTCATTAAGGTTTTTGTTGATTTAATAACTTCCACATTTCACACACACACAGAATGGCACCCACTATGGGGCTTACCCCATTTTTTTAATGTATTCTAGAAAATTTATGTTCCCAGGTTCATGCATTAGACTTTTGGCGCAAATGACACTTTCTCTAATGCACTTTGTAGCTCATTCAACACATATTGCACCTGTTTCAATGCATATTGCATGTGAAATAGCACATATTGCAAATTTTCAATAAAGTTCACCCGAGTTCTAGAACATCTTTTTTGAGTTTTAGAGCATCTTGCATGTCTTTTAGCGCATATTGTATGTGTTTTGGTGCATATTTCTTGCAAATTGGCGCATCTTGTCTCTATTCTAGTGCATATTGCTTGCAAATTGATGCATATTGTCTCTGTTATGATGCATTTTATCTCTACTTTAGCGCATAGGGTCTATGTTTTAGTGCTTTTATAGTCAGTTTTAAAATGATGATATCTTGGTCATACGAAGGTCTTTTTGAAGCTTTTTTTTTTGAAATGGGGTAGAATTTCATAAGCTATGCAATGGTGTAAGTGTTTCTCAATTTTTTTTAGAGTTAATATTTTCAATTTTACACCTAAAGTCAAATCGCATTGTAACTTGGTCTAAGTTTTATGGTTTTTATGCTTAATCATTCATCTAACCCTCATGTCTTCTTATTTCTTGATCTCATCTAACATTTTGAGCATTTATTGCAGGTTTTGAGAGGAAAATGGAGCATTGAAGTGAAAGAAAAATAATTTGGTATCCATTGTACTAAATACGCTAGTCAAAGACAAACTTATGCAACTATTAATGATTTATGCAGGGGCTTGAGTCATTTATTCTTTTGGTTAAGTTAGGAACATAGCTTAATTAAAAGGTTAATGAACACAATGTCTTTTGTGCTTGATGGATGGTAGGCATATTCTCTCTCATTAACTAGGTGACCAAAAATCCAGACCCATTCATGTTTATCTCCAAGTGTGAGTGGAGCATACAGCATGTGTTCTCTCTTTATTCATGTGGAATAAAGAGTGATCGAACTATGGGTATACTTGCTTGCTTTTGTTTATCTTAGAGGACTTGCCTTGTGTGAAAAATTAATCACCCAAGGGAACGACCCAACTGGTAACACGCTAAAGCCAAGCGACTTCCATCCAGTATATAAATGTCGGTACTTGAACAAAGGAAAGTATCACGAGGATAGTTTTGACAAGAAGGGTAGCAATGGTCTCTTGTCACATGGATTATCCCCCATGAATGGAATGTTCATAATAGAACCCTTGTTATAGTTTGGCCAAAAAACTTTATCTATTCTTTGGTGTAGCAACAGTCATTGCAAAGGCATCCACATTCTCACAATTTTTAGTAAAAATGATCAGCCTACCATGGGATTTTTATGGGGGCTAGAAGCTTGGTTGACCTAAGAAGTGAGTGCACTGTAAGAGGGAGCCCGTGTGGCCAACCTTCTGAATTCATCTGCTAAGAATAAGTGTGGTTGGGGTAAAACCCATGTGGAATTCAAAAGAATACAGTCTTTCATAGCCTTAGGATTGTACATTGCTTGATGTGTCTTTATCAAAGTGTTTTCAAAACAAGTTTCAAAAAAAACATCACATGTCGAAAGTGAAAACCTTGATTCAAAATAACATTCATTGAAACAACCAAGTCTCTAACTGGAAAATCCAAAGAATTAAACAGACTTTCAAGAAACAGTGTTTTTCTCCCAGTTTGGCACATCTTGGTTGCCTTCTAGTGCATCTTGCACCCATATTCATGCATACTGTCCAAGTTACCAGAGTTAAATCCTACTTATAGAGCCTTGTAAAACGTTCTAGTGCATCTTGCACCTATTCTAGCTTATCTTGCACCTGTTTTAGCACATCTTGCACCTGTTCTGGTGCATATTGCACCTGTTTTGGTGCATATTACACCTATTCTAGCGCATATTGCACTTGTTCTGGTGCATTTTGCACCTGTTCTGGTGCATTTTGCACCTATTCTGGCACATTTTTCACTTGTTATGGCGCATATTGCACCTATTCTGGCACATTTTGCAAACCAAAAAACCAGTGACCTAAGCTCATCTCCTATCTGATAGCCAATCTCATTATGGGAATTGTCAGCAGTGTTCAGTCATTCCTCAGTTTCACCAACAGTCTAAACTTTCCAAATAGGTCTAACAAGTGAACATGTCTAGCTATACCAAGATCTAATATCCTAAAGTGCCCAAAATCATTCAAAACATCTTTTATTTTCAAGATTAGTTTCCTCATCAGGATCTATCATCCTTTCATCAAGAAATGAAGCTTGCTTAATTAGATTCACCCTATTTCATGTCAATAGAATTTGTCATTCTATTTGAACTTGGGTAAACCCTTGGCACTCCCAAATTGAAGATCAAAGTTTAGTTAAAACTATAACACTTGTATGCCCATTCAAATAAGGTTACAAAAATGAAAAATCAAGGAAAAAGGACTTGAAAATCAAAACATTGAAGAGTCGAATCTTGAAACTCCAACCATTGGAACTCTAACCATTGAAACTCCAATCATTGAGACTCAAAACATTGAAACTCAAAATAGTGAGATGCAAAACTATCATGGATGAGACTAAAGAATACCCCCTTCACAAATTTTATCAACTTGAAATAGATGAGGATCAATTGAATGCTTTAGCTCATCAAATGAAAAACCTTCAACAACAAATATGGGATATGCAAAGGGAAAAAACCACAGAAAGATATTTGTTGTCAAACATATATTCTTATCCATATGACAAAAAAATGGACATGACACCTTCTCCACCAACAACTACATCATCCAAGTTCAATTTCTTTGAATTCTTGAAAAAGTTAAATGAGAAACCCAAATCAAAGTCTTCAAACACAAAGGATATTGAACAATCTTACTATGGCATGCATCTATCTTCATCTCCCATAAGCCAAAATATACCCCATGATTCTTTCACCCAAGTTAACGATTCAATCCAACCACCTTCTTCTATCATATCCTCTACATCCAATGATTCATGCCAATCTCTTGTTTCAAACCATGCTAGCATAAACTCCCTTACACATCAAGATCAAAGCATTCTTTCCACTTCATCTGACGATACCAAAATTCCACAAGTTCTTCCAATATTTGACCAATACCCCATCTCTCAAGGATTCTATGATGATCTCCTCCTTTCACTTTTCATCCACAATGATTCCTTTCCATTTCGAGAGAAAATTATCCTTCCAAGTCCTCCTTCCACTCCATCTGATGAATCCATACCATCTCAAGATTTCATTACATCCTAGGAGCATGATAATTCTTCCATCCTATCTAATGATGTTCTACCATCTGATGGTCAAGATATACTTTATACAAAATATCATGATTCCCTTCCTCATCAAGATCAAGATATGCTTCCTTCCGAGGATATCCCTTCATATCATGAGGATGTTCATCCTTCTCAAGATCAAGATATGCCTTTCATACCACCTCATGATGGTTCCATACCTAATGAAAAGCAAGCTACTCCATCTCCTACACCTCCTCATTCTTTTCCAAGTCAAGATCAAAACACCCCATCATCCCCATGTCAAGATCCTATCACACCTAAACTAGCCATTCATGAACCCCACACCTACAAATTGGGATCCTCCACCTCCAATCGATCCAGTTTACTTCCAACACCTATCCTTTCATCCATATCATATCCTCCCCAAGATGGACTTGCATCTTGTTTCACAAACAATACATATCCCATTGGTAAATGAATGTGTCAAAATATGAACTACAAAGGAAAAGGATTAGGCCTTCATGAACAAGTTATCCTAGAAACCCTTTTTGCTCAAGAAAATCCATATTACCATGGCCTTGGTTATACACCTAAGTGTCCTATCCCATCAAACCTACCATCTATCTTAGGTCCTCATCCTATTCCACCAAACCTTCCATCTATCCTAGGTCCTCATCCTAGTTCATCAAACCTTCCATCTATCCTAGGTTTATATCATATTCCTAGGTATGTGCAAGATCGTGGTGGGCCAAAAAGTGGCAATGAGGAAAAAAACACGTCTTTCATCAACCGAAAAATGCGAAAAGAATGTGTTGACTTTTTTTAGGCTCGGGTGTCACCATACCAAACACCAAACCTAGTTTTACAAATCAGATATTGGATTCAAATCGGATATCCGATTTGCAAAAAGCATATATAAACAAAGTCAGTCACTATTTTTAAGTTATTTGACAGTGAAGAACCCACAAGCGCACAATGAATTGCTTCTTTGCGTAACGGATATCCGATTTGGGAAAAATCTGATTTGAAAAGGTAAGTTTTTTTATTTTTATTTGATTTGATTCGATTTTGATTTAGATTTGAATAATTTCATATGGTTTTTTGTGGATTTTTTTTTAAATAGGGTTTTTGATTGAATTTTTATGAAAATTTTGTGTTTAGAATGGATTTTGATAAAAAAAAATTAATGTTTTTGTGGATTTTTTTTCACAATAGGGTTTTTGATTGAATTTTTATGAAAATTTTGAATTTAGAATGGATTTTGATTATAAAAAAAAAAACTGAATGTTTTTTGTGGATTTTTTTCAAATTAGGGTTTTTGATTGAATTTTTTATGAAATAATTGAGTTTAGAATGGATTTTTATTTAAAAATAGTGTTTCATTTATATTGTCTAATTTTAATTAGATTAATTATTTTTTAACTTTAATCAGGCATTATGGCTGTCGAGAATGAGAATGCACAAATTCCACCAATTGAGAATGAAAATCCACCAATTGAGAATCAAAATGTAGAAATGCCAAATGCTCCACCAACTCTACAGCCATCAATTGAAGACTTAATTAATGAAAAATTGGAGCAATTGAGGGGAATTTGTGATGTTTATAAGAAAATCCCTTGATTATCCTGTATGTCAACTACATTGACAAGAATAATTACAAATGTAGAAACCCTCTCCACTGAACATAATGCATTTCATTCATGGAGAGAAACCATGAGGCAATATTATGCATGTGGATTGTCTTATGGTGATGTGAAAGATCTCCAAATAACAAAATCCCAAATAGCCTCTTTATTTATTAACCCTAGCACTGGTTTTCTAGTTAATGTTAACAAACCAAAACTTTTTATAAAATGGTGCATGCATAGGGGCATAGTAGATAACTTTTGGGATCATTGGTGTATGGTTTTTGATAAACCACCCAACAATAATCTTGATGTACCTTTTTACTTTATTAAAAAATTATATTTTGAGTTTTTGTTAGGGCATCATGTCAATTACTTTGACATTAAACCCTTCCAAGGCATTGGTGGAGGTATGCCCCAGGATAGGCCAGGGGTAGCTAGAGTAGTCAGGTTCCCACATGTTCCCCGTCCTCCCCTTCCTCTGCCACCTCTAGTACAACATCCAGATATTATGGAAGATGCAGCCACACAAACTATCTAGGCCATTCACTCTTTGAGTGTTCTTTTGGTTTCCCATGCTTCTTTAGTAGCTCAGCCACAATCCGATGATCTTGGCAATGGATCTAGTGTTGTTGCATCATCCTCCTTAGGTCCACATATTTGTGTGCCACATATTTTAAATACGTTCTAGAAAATATGCTTGGGTC
The DNA here is from genome assembly GCA_007258455.2 of Sequoia sempervirens. Lineage (NCBI taxonomy): Eukaryota > Viridiplantae > Streptophyta > Pinopsida > Cupressales > Cupressaceae > Sequoia > Sequoia sempervirens. The sequence continues at coordinate 2,504,532 of VDFB02072274.1, read as the reverse complement.
CTATTATACAACCCCCCTGAGCAGCCATTAGACACTTCTGATTATGACATCCAGGATGTGGAGATTATAGCAGATCACACGCAGGGGAGTGGAGCACACCCTATAGAGTCCTCTCCTTCTAGAGAGGTGGACATTGGAGTAGTTATAGAGGTAACATTTAAGGTGTAAATTCATAACTTGCATTTTTTTAAATGAATATTAATAAGAGATAGTATCAAGTACTAATATTTATTTACATGGTCTATTTAACAGTTAATGTCTGAGGAGGAGCTCACACGGGTGACTGATAGCACCCTTAGGGCCATTTCATTTGGCCTCGGGATGCACACAGTATGTATTTTCGCACTCACTCATTTACATTTTTTTACTATATACTTTCTTGTCATTTGAATTGTCATTAATGAAATTATATATTAACTTATATGTTTATCTATATCTCTGCTTGTAGGAAACACCTAGTGCGAGTGAGGTGCAATGATCTCCAGACTATGGATGCACAATGTTAGATAAGGGAAAGGTAATTGAACTCAAATTTGATTGAATTAAGATTTATAAGATATTTTATTGATTATGCATACATTGACATAGATTTTTAGTTTCATATGTACTTGTCATTTTTATGTACAAGCGGTTGTGAGCTATACATCATTGTTGATAAGTGCCACAACACCTGAAGGAGTAGGTATTCGAACACCTAAAGGAGGAGGTGTTGAAACACCTCAAGGAGGAGGTGTTGAAACACCTCAAGGATACAGAAAAAGATCAGCCTAAAGAGGTATGTGTTTATTTTATTTTGTGCTTGGTAAATATGTTCTTATTACTGACAATTCTATGCTAACTTGGATCAATTTCATGTTTTTGTTCACATATATAGATTGACGCTACAAAAGTTGGTTTGGTTAGTTCTTTGAGAGGGGTATATTCTAGGACTCCTGACCCTTCAAAGAGATGTATATTTCAGGTAATCAAGATTTCAATTTTAGAGTTCAATTATAATTCAATGTGTATTGATTTTTATGTTAATTATTTGATTTTAAATTATATAGTATAACTAATCTCAATTGTGGTTTGACTTTTTCTTTTGCAGCTACCTTTAGAGCCAACAAGTGCTTCAAAGAGGCTCCATTTTGATGATCCACCAATAGTTTAGGATGAGATAGACATTTTGGCATGTAAATTTTGAATAGATACTGAGATGGCATATGCCACATATTGTAAAACTTTGTTTGAGTTGGTGTTAATGCCATTTTTGTATATGAACATACAGTTGATTATTGGATAATTTGATATATATAGAAGTTGACAATCAAAATTTAATTTCTTCCTCATGTGCATGGTTAAACTCTTTGAAAATTTAATCAAGTGAGCAATGGTTAAATATCAATGTACAATAGCATAAAAAGAATGGTTAAATATATTATGTAGTTTATATTCATATTGTTGATTACATTGAATTGCACATCTTTCAAACTCAAAGCATTACTTCACATTGCATAAGTAACAACTAGATGTTAATAGATGAAAAAATTTCAATAACAATATAGTTTTTATAAAGTCAACCTAAGCAGTTATGCAATTACTTCACATTACATAACTAATAACTAGGGGCAGCTATCAATTGCATTAGCTTGTCATGGAATTCTATGAGACCACATTTCTTTGAGGAAACTTGGCACAAAACTCACAAAAAATGAAAAGAAAGCACTCAAACAAACTTTAAAGGGGTCTCAGGCCTGCTACCCCCTCATTCCACATGCTATGCAGCCATTTACTTGTGTTAGTTTTATGATCAGATTTAATGCACAGAAAATTAATTCTAAATCAAACACAATAACATAGCAGATACCCTAGGAAAACCCTCCTCTTGAGGGAGAAAAAACCAACCAATAATATCACTTATATTATTGAATCACAATAGAAACTCATTTACAATGAAGGCCGATAATGAGGCCTAATAATATGCACCACAAAATGATGCCAACATAGCAATACAATGATGCAATTCTCAAATGATAATCCTCAGCCTTCTCACAATAACTCGATCTACACTTGAAGAGTTTCTCACTAACTCGCACTTGATATGAAATGGAATGTATGAAAAATGTATGTCTCAAAACAATGAAATGTATCTAATATATATACAAGCTAAGAGAGATGCGACTCTTCACAATATAGGTCGGCCTCCAAAAAGAATGTGCCTCCTCAAAGATTGCACCTCCAAGATAGAAGTCGGCCTTCATAAAATTAAAAATATTATTTGACATAAATTGTGCCTCAAGAATGTCGGCCTCTTCATAAATGCACCTCTTCATTAAATCGTATCTCTTGATGAATCAGCATTAATCACAAATCGATATATATATATATATATATTAAATAGCTTTGGCTATATTTAATTTATTCTTATGTAGAGGAGATCGGTGGAAAGATATGACTGACGCTGCAATAATCATCAACACTCCCTCTCAACTAGGGAGGATACTTCTAGCTACACAAGGAAAATCACCTCATCGTGACGCCTAGTACTATGGCTACAACCATAAGTGAAAATAAGAATATCATCTCATCGTGATATTAGATATCGCCTCAACACGATATCAACCATAATGGCTACAACCATACTATGGTGTGTACAAGTGTTCATCACTTGTGTGATGTTGTCACCTCAACATGACTTTCACCATGACTCTCCTAGAGGGTGAAACACAAGTACAAAATATGTCATGGAGTCACACACATGACATCCACCATGACTCTCTCAAAGGGTGGAAACAAAGGCTTTCACCTCAAATCTCAAAGAGAAATGCATTAACAAGGGCTTGCACCTCAAATTCCTCCATCTCAAAGGAAAATGCATTAACAAGGGATTTCACCTCGAACTTCTCTCACAGAGAATAACTCATTACGAAGGGATTTCACCTCAAACTTCTCTCAAAGAAGAACTCATTATCAAGGGATTTCACCTCAAACTTCTCTCAAAGAAGAACTCACCTCAAATTCCTCCATCTCAAAGGAAAATGCATTAACAAGGGATTTCACCTCGAACTTCTCTCACAGAGAATAACTCATTACGAAGGGATTTCACCTCAAACTTCTCTCAAAGAAGAACTCATTATCAAGGGATTTCACCTCGAACTTCTCTCAAATAAGAACTCATTATCAAGGATCACTGATACCAATTATCACAATGAATGATAGTAGGCTCCATTGATTGTCCAAACAATCCTGCAAGGAGCTTACGAAGCCACACTGCTTCTCGAGCTGCCACACAAGCTGCAATAAACTTGGCCTCTATTGTACTCAATGCCACTGAAGACTGCTTCCTGCTACACCAAGAAGTCATCGCAGACCTCAATTAAAACAACATCCATATGTTCTCTTCCAATCAGAAACACAACCATCTTCTTTAGGTTTAGTAGGCTCCCTCTGAATCTTTAAGTACTTGCATCAACCTTCTGACCTCATTGTCCAAGATTGTCTACAATGCTTGCCTTAGATAAATGTTTTCCAGTGCACACCTTTGGTACTATAGAGAGTTCAAGGTAGACTTCCTCAACCTCATAGTAGATCATTGTATTCTAAATAGGTTTGCGAAGCTACCAATATCAAATCCAGATGACAATCTTTGAGCAATTCTGATCTCAGCAGCTGAAGGGATCCTCTAAGGATTTAGTAACTAGCCTTGCAATACACTAATGCAATCCTTGATGGAATCAACCAACAACTTCTTCGCCTTGATTTCTTTCTTCTTCCATTGCAACTTATCTTCTTCCTCTTTAGTTTCGGGAACTTTGGTCTCCACAAACTTTGCCAAATCATTCTCCTCCAATGTGAGCATGATTCTAAACCTCCATGAAGTGTAGTTTGATGCTCCCTCAAGTCTATCGTCGATCTTCAATCCAATCACCATCTTGATTGATGTAGAGATAGAAAAAGAATTAAGACGAAGAGAAAAGAGTATCGTTGTAAATCTAATCACGATCTTCTCAAACCCGCTCTGATACCATGTTAGTTTTATGATCAAATTTAATGCACAGAAAATTAATTCTAAATCAAACACAATAACACAACAGATACCCTGGAAAAACCCTCCTCTTGAGGGAGAATATCACATAACATCATATAAATAAATAAAAACACTATAAACTTGAATGTCATTTAAAACATGCATGATAAATATTCATCATTGAAACTTGAATTGTGGTAGCTTGATATACAAAGTCTATTGATGCCAAGGTTCAATTTGTATGATATTGAAAAAATAAGACAACTGAGTAGAGTTATCAGCATTCTTCAAAAATCATAAGAATTCTTTTAGTACACTCAAGAGTTATCAGATGTCTTATTGCAGTCTCAAAAGTTATTTTGTATCAAATGTGTTACATTGGTACTTGAGAGTGGTAGCTTAATATAGTTCCACAATACAAAACTTGGTTTACCTATGCAGTGTAACATTGGCATAGGAAGATTTTTCTTTGAAAGCAAAAATGAAAGCTCAGGCTCTTGGAATGAAAATGCTTGTTTGCAAAACAAATGAATAAGAATGAGGTAGTTAAGGTGTTTGAAGTGATTTAGAGGTCGCTTTTAGGGTTGTTAAGGTGTTTTAAGTGATTTAGAGGTCGCTTTTAGAGAAGAGAGATGTTGAAGAGTACATCAAGTCAGTGAGAACCGAAGTGTAATGTGTTTTAGTTTGTGGTACTCCTTTGTTTCTCAGTAGATGTGTGATAATTTCTTAGCTCAATGATGTTGAACAATTTTTGAAAAAAGAAAGTTGTGTCACAGTCCGCATTCAATCCAACAAGCAAAAATGAAAGCTCAACCTCTTGCAATGAAAATTCTTGTTTGCAAAATAAATGAATAAGAATGAGTTAGTTAAGGTGTTTAAACTTATTTAGAGGTCACTTTTAGGGTGGAAGGATTAAAACTCCATTTAAATGCACAAAAAAGAATGAAATTACTTCAAACCAAGTTTGTGAAGAAGTTAACTATGTTGCCCACTAGTTTCCCTTAAGAGGCCAAAGTGCTAAAAGGAATCAATCTTTGAAGGTCTATTTCTTGGAGATCGTGATGCTTATAGACTCTTTGTCTAAGGCTATGGGATTGTGTTGGGACCATCTATAAAAACCTCTCTCAGTTTTTGCTATCTCAGAGGTGTTTTCCTGTGGTGATGAATTTTCAGTGGAGGGAAAAGTTGCTAGATGCAAGCAGTGTAAAGTTGCAAAGTGGTGTAACTTTCATTCTGCAACTTGTACGACCAAACGGATTGTTCCAACACATCCGGATGGGTACGTTTACACTAGGGATGGTCCTCTCTTGCACCCAAATACGTCGAATCACTCTGAGCTACATTGGACTGGCGATTTCCCTTAAGAGTCCAAAGCGCTAAAAGGCAGCAATCTTTGAAGGTCTATTTCTCGAAGACCGTGATGCTTACAAACTCTCCATCTAAGGCTATGGGATTGTGTTGGAACCATTTACAAAAATCTCTCTCAGTTTTTTCTATCTCGAAGGTGTTTTCCTATGGTGATGACTTTTCAGTGGAGGGAAAAGTTGCCAGATGCAAGCAGTGTAAAGTTGCAAAGTGGTGCAACTTTCATTCCACAACTCGTACGACCAAACGAATTATTCCAACACGTCTGTCTGGGTATGTTTACACTAGGGATTGTCCTCTCTTGCACCCAAATACGCCGAATCACTCTGAGCTACATTGGACCGGCAATTTCCCTTAAGAGTCCAAAGTGCTAAAAGGCAGCAATCTTTGAAGGTCTATTTCTCGGAGACCATGATGCTTATAGACTCTTCGTCTGAGCCTATGGGATTGTGTTGTGACCATCTACAAAATATCTCTCAGTTTTTGCTATCTCGAAGGTGTTTTCCTGTGGTGATGACTTTTCAATGGAGGGAAAAGTTGTCAGATGCAAGCAGTGTAAAGTTGTAAAGTGGTTCAACTTTCATTCTGCAACTCGTACGACCAAAGGGACTATTCCAACACATCTGGATGGGTACGTTTGCATTAGGGATGGTCCTCTCTTGCAGCCAAATACGCTGAATCACTCTAAGCTACATTGGACCAGCGATTTCCCTTAAGAATCCAAAATGCTAAAAGGCAGCAATCTTTGAAGGTCTATTTCTCAGAGACTATGATGCTTACAGACTCTCCATCTGAGGCTATGGGATCGTGTTGTAACCATCTACAAAAACCTCTCATTTTTTGCTATCTCGAAGGTGTTTTCCTGTGGTGATGACTTTTTAGTGGAGGGAAAAGTTGCCAGATGCAAGCAGTGTAAAGTTGCAAAGTGGTGCAACTTTCATTCCGCAACTCGTACAGCCAAACAGACGGTTTCAACACATCCGGATGGGTACATTTACGCTAGGAATACTCCTTTCTTGCACCCAAATATGCCGAATCACTTTGAGCTACATTGGACTGGTGATTTCCCTTAAGAGTCCAAAGTGTTAAAAGGTAGCAATCTTTGAAGGTCTATTTCTCGGAGACCGTGATGCTTACAGACTCTCCGTCCAAGGTTATGGGATCATGTTGTGACCATCTACAAAAACCTCTCTTAGTTTTTGCTATCTTGAAGGCATTTTCCTGTGGTGATGAATTTTTAGTGGAGGGAAAAGTTGCCAGATGCAAGCAGTGTAAAGTTGCAAAGTGGTACAACTTTCATTCCACAACTCGTACGACCAAATGGATTGTTCCAATACGTCTATATGGGTATTTTTACACTAGGGATGGTCCTCTCTTGCACCCAAATACGCCGAATCACTCTGAGCTACATTGGACTGATGATTTCCCTTAAGAGTCCAAAGTGCTAAAAGGCAGCAATCTTTGAAGGGTTATTTCTCGGAGACCATGATTCTGCACTCTCCATCCAAGGCTATGGGATCATGTTGTGACCATCTACAAAAACTCTTTCTTGGTTTTGCTATCTTGAAGGCATTTTCCTGTGGTGATGACTTTTCGAGGGAAAAGTTGCAAAGTGGTGCAACTTTCATTCCGAACTGCATTTCACACCAAAACGTAACTATTCCAACACATCCGGATGGGTAAGCTTTAGCTAGGGATGGTTCTCTTGCACCCAAATATGCTGAATCACTCTGAGCTACATTGGACGGTGATTTCCCTTAAGAGTCCAAAGTGCTAAAAGGCAACAATCTTTGAAGGATATTTCTAAGACCTGCGGATGCTATAGACTCTCTTCCGAGGCTATGGGATCATGTTGGGACCATCTACAAAAACCTCTCTCGGTTTTTGCTATCTCAAAGGCGTTTTCCTATGGTGATGATTTTCAGTGGAGGGAAAATTGCCAATGCAAGTAGTGTAAAGTTGCAAAGTGGTGCAACTTTCATTCGCAACTCGTATCGACCAAATAGACTATTCCAACACGTCGGATGGGTACATTTACACTAGGGATGGTCCTCTCTTGCACCCAAATACGCCGAATCACTCCAATCTATATTGGACCTAGTGAAATTAGGTGAAAAGATGATGCAGACACAAGGGCACAATCACAAATTCTTTGCAACCTACCTATTTGAGGCATCTAACAAGATTATTCTAACCTCTTTGGACAGTCCAAAACTCCCTTAAAACTTGACAAGCAGCTAAATACACATTTCCCTCTTTAACCCCCTTAAACCCTTGTAATAGTGAGAAACTAGTTTTTGTCCAATTACTCCACAATCTTCCAAAACACCAGACGAACACATGACTGATTCAAACACCCATATCCAAGTTACACAACATATATGAGAAACAACATAGACTCCTTTGGACCACCCTTGACTTCATATACATTCACCCTTCAACAGGCTACTTAATTAGCCCAAAAATGAAAAGCAACATACCTTCAAACACCACACAGACCCCTGAAACCTTGGGGAAGCAAATAAATTGCCAAGAAAACAAAGATTCTACAATTGGATTTCATTTGTACAGACCTGTAACTGTCAAATCAAAAAACCCTTGTTTTTAGTGTAATTCTTGAGGGTTTATTGGATGTAGCACTTCCACAACGTTTCAAACTCTTCCACCACCTTAGACACCTTTATTTAGGCCCCAATATTCTTAGAAAACAAAGAAACTTTTGGTATCTCAGAGATTTTTGCAAACCCTAGGGTAAAAACTCTATTTTCAAGTGAAAAAAACCACCATTTTTAGACCTTTAACTCTTCATTTTATTTCAAAACCGAGTTCTCCCCACCTTCCACTCTTGAAATAACGTCAAGACATGTAATAACGTTTCTACATAAAAAATTTATACAAAAATGCTTGAATGGCTTGTGCACAAGCAAAAAACACAAGAAAAACAGTAAAATATGAACTGAGCAATTAAAATTTTATTGATTCAAAGAAAAAAACTCCTTCAACCAAACTTGTCTCGAGCCCTTGAAGGCCTTAAGTACACCTGCATAACCCATGAAACCTCCATATAATTCCTCCAATTTACAAAGCAATCCCCAAAAAGTGAAATGAGATTAAAAATAGTTGGCAAGCACTCTAGATGTTCAAATTTGTTACTCATTTTTATTGCATTGAATCAAAATGTCTCACTATTAATTGCTCCAATTCTATAAGATAAATGAATGTTTTCATGATTATAATGAATATATTGTATGTTATTAATGCTATCGTATATCATCAAATTATGCCAAACATGTGTTTAGTCAACTCAAAGTGGGTGAATGACACCACTTAGCCAAAAGTTTGAATTTTGAATTTTAAAATGAAAGGGAATAGGTTTGTGACCATGAGGTCACCCTTGCAATTGAAGAAGTGTCCTAGAATGGGTTAATAGTTAAATCTAAGTGGCTAACAATCAATTCCAAGTGGCTAATGGATAAATGAGGGCATACCCATTGGTGAATGTGATAAATGGGAAAATAAGGTAAATGTATAGATGTGTGTGAATAAGAATAGGATAGGGCTAATTGTATAGTGATTTAAGTATGAAAATTGATAAAAGGCTAGAGAGATGAGCTTGAATTTAGATGTTGAGTCACTACGTACATGTATCAAGACATTTCTTCAAAATAGACACAAAATTGTGTGGGAAATGACATGGTATGCACAAATTTTACTGTTACAATTACACACATATTGATTTACAAATGCTTTGCATATAGATTAAATTTACTTCAAAATTAATACCTATTAATACTTCTTCTTTAAGAAAACATGATTATGTATTCTCTAATCTAAACAACCTGAATGATGATGAGTTGGTGATGCAAACTATAAAAGATGCATACCTCTTCGAAAGGATCGATCTCGTTATTGTTACAGAGGTCCATGATCAATCATGCCAGGAATATCGCAAAAGTGGGAAAATGAGAAATTTATATTGTCACAATAGAAAAGATGCTTAGACTAACATATCTATATTAATCTAAACAACTTGAATGATGATGATTTGGTGATGAAAACTATAAAAGATGTATATCTCTTCAAAAGGATCGAGCTAGCTATTGTTGCAGTAGGTCCATGATCAATCATGCCAAGAATATCGCAAAAGTGGGAAAATAAGAAATCTATATTGTCACAATAGAAAAGATGCTTAGACTAACATATCTATATTAATCTAAACAACTTGAATGATGATGAGTTGGTGATGCAAACTATAAAAGATGCATACCTCTTCAAAAGGACCAGAGTGGCTATTGTTGCATCAGTCCATGATCAATCTTGCCAAAAATATCGCAAAAGTGCATACAAAATATCACTATTAAAGACACCTGCATTGCAATAGTATATAAAATATCAGTATTAAATAAAGAACACTAATGAACTTAATCATAATGAACATAAGCATTCTACCTTCCACTCTTGAAAATGTTATTCAAGTGTGCCTAAAGGGTCATCTCTTTGCTTAAGAGTATCCAATATTGCTTCATGATCAACATTACTAAGTGTCCATAGTTTTTGTCTTTGTTCTGGCATGATGCTTCAAAAACTTAACATTTGTTTCTATAACAAGGTGCGAATACATGAGAAAGGTTTTGTGTTTCTTGTAGTCTTCAAATGCAGGTATGCCATTCTTTCTAATCATGTATGTTTGCAACCAAGTTCCCGCAACCATAACTGAACCTGTAGGATACATGAAACCACATCATCTTCCATTGGTTGTGTTAGCTTATGCTTTACCCACACACATCAAGCCAACCAATAGTCTGATCTCTCTTCATTCCCCTGTGGTGCAACAACTATAAAAATATGTCCTAGCTATAGTAGATCTGAAAGCAGGTTGTAATCAACTGAACTTTCCATTATGTCATTTTTCATGGATATTGTTTGAGATAAAGGAGTTAGATACTGTGGTACCCATGTATCCACCCACTCACTTGACTCGCATTGAATACAACTCTGAAAAAAACAAGCCAACTCTCATGTCCAAATGGTCCATGTGCCTGCATCTGAGCTTCGAAATGAATGCATCTTTGAAGAATCTTTGATTGCATGACAATCCAATCTGCCTCCCACTGTACCCTCCTCAATGAACCAAAAGAATTTACACACTGTTGAATCAAGTGTCCCTCCCTGTGACAATGTTGAACTACACCAATCAACTATAGAACGTGCATCGCTGAATTTTGCTTCTGAAATATTCAATTTCTCCTTAACTAGAGATCTCTTTATGCATGCACCTACTCCATCATGCTCCCCTTTCCCATGTACAGCTTCAAAAAAACTCCAAATATGAGGTAGACCCCTCTCTACATGCATTCTAATCAACCAATAAAATATACGAGCACTCTTGAATTGACCTGTGCAATTATCTGACCAAATTAGATATCGTCCCAATGCTATATGATGCTCCTGCAAGAACTCAAAAAAAATCTTGAAACAATGTTGGACATACTCAAACGAGTGAGATCTATCATCACTCATATAAAAATGATACTCTTTTATTATCTTTCGATCCTCCTCTGTACTATCAGGTGCATGTCTAAACGTTATGTGGACAAAAATAGCAATCTGAATGGAATTGTAATACTAAGATTGTACCTCATTTTGTGGTTGCAATGTGTAGTTTTCTGCAAAATCAACCATTGATATAATAGTGCCAATCGGAAAAGAGTCCTTACACATCCTAAATTGTTGATCCAACCACTAAGACCTATGACTATGCCTTGCATACTTGTAGAAAAGATTTTCCTTAAAATCTGAAATAAAATTAGCAACACTGCATTCTTTTGTAACTGTGGATGTGAAAATCTGCATATGGTTAGCATTTTAAAACCAAAATAATCCTCAACATCCCTATGAGATAATAAAACATGTTAGATATGCTAAGTAAGATATTAAAACAACAAAAAAAACTAAATAAGCATACAAACAACATGAATCAACTTCATCTCATAGTGGATTGGTGTCACATGTGCTAGTGACCCTTTCCCAATCCTTGATAAAAGCTTAAAATGATGTAAATGCAATGGAGATGATGAGAAAAATCAGTTCTCCAATGGAGAGTGACTTTGCATGAGTGATTGTGGAGACCTTGCTCAAAGTTGAAGCTTCTATTTAAGGATTTTCAAAATGCTAAGTGTTGAAGAGGGACCAATGTGGGACTTAAGATTGGACAAATGAAAGAAGGACACTTGTCAATTGGTGATTGGTTGATGTATGTGCAAGATTTGGGAAGAGTGCCCATGAGAGGGAGAATTTGAATTCAAATTTTGCATTAAATTTTGAGAGAGGGACAAGAAAAACAGCAATTAATGCAATGTTGGATGGACAAATCAACTTGTCATGTTGAGGGAAAATGAGGGTTTTTTAATAAATCAATAAAATTGATTTATTTGTGCAAGTGGAGATATCTAGAGAATACAAGTGGGTGAGATTAGTATTTAATCAGGGTTAGATTAAATAGATGATGATTATGTTAGTTTAATGATGATTGGGTGAGTTGACTTTTAGACTTTGATATTTGATTTATTTAATTCAAAAAAGGATGAAGTATGATTTGGGATTTGAATTAAATAAAGTCCCCATTTATTTGATGAATGGAATATGATGCAAGATGAAGGTTGAATGATTTATAAGAGATGAAATGGTATTATTTGATTAAACCTTTAGATTGACCCGATTTACCTGATGAATGGATTTGTTGCATTCGATCAATTCAATGAGCGGATGAATATGCATAATGCTAATTTGACGTGTCTACATTTTTCCCCTCTTTGAAGCAATGTCCTTGTTGCATTGGTTCAAAGAATAAACTTGCCGTGATCAAAATTCAAAAAATTTCTGATTTTTTGGATGCCCCAGTGGAAAGTACACTGGTACATTGTCCCCTCGAGAGATCGAGCGAAAAGATTCAATTTGAGGGTCAATCTCACAATAAAGAGGTTCAAAATGGATGGTTATGGACGATGATGCAAATGAGATGATTTTAAGATGCTTAGAATAACAAATCTATATTATTTTAAACAACCTAGATGATGATATGATGTGATGATGGATGACATGGATGATGTGATATGCTATGATTATGCAACAGATGATTTATGCAAATGCTTAGACTAACAGATCTATATTATGATGATGATTATGCAATGCATGTGAAATGATCGATGTTTCCTATGATGTATGAAATGGATGATATGCAGTATGTTGACAGTTTGTGGATGCAGGATGGATGCATTGGTGATGTTATGTTAGCACAGAAATGAGATGATGACAAGAGGATCCAATAAACCAACATCATGAGAGATGATGATGATGATGATAGATGAGAAAAGATAGATGGATAATTTGCTTATCAAGGATTGGGATTTTCAAAGGGTCACTTACTTTATGTTTGATAGCATGCCTAAGTACGATGCATCAAGGTATGAAGGACCAGGATGGCGTTGTACTTAGTGTGATGGACTTTGACTCGACAAATAGATAGGAGTATTCTTGTTCACACCTGACATACATAAACCTTGCTAGGATGCACTTTAGAATTCTCAAACATCTCAGACCAAAACACGGAAAGGTATAACCAATCAATGCAATAGTCAACAAGCTATCTGAAACATCCTCCATACATATCTAACAAAGCAAGTATTTTCCACGTTATTTTACAAGAACGTCCAACAAGTACAGCAAACAAAAGAATGATGATCGTTGCCCCATTCCTATCTCTCTAAATCTTTCTTTCAGATATCATCGAGAGGTCCTTGGACTAAGCGCAATAAGATAAGTCAAAAGAAAAAGACCAAGCACACAAACAAGCTGATGTTCTTCAATACCGCTAACCAAAAGGGAATGTGTTTTTAAGGATAAGAACTGAAACTTATTGCCAAAATATAATGCCCATTGTAGGAAGGATACATCCTAGGACATGTTAGTGGATGGCGGCACGTCATTTCGTTTATCCAAAGTGTTCTTTCTGATAAAAAAAGCCCCTTGTAGGAAGGATTCATCCTAGGACATGATGTTATCAAATGATTGATATGGGACTGTTTGGATGATGGACTATCGACACAAAGACTTGACCAACATGTTTACGTACTGACTGAGACTTGAGACTTGACGCTTTTGAGATTTACTTTTAACCTACTAGACTTGTTTCTAACTGTTTCACCAAAGGTTGAGGATGATGATCAATTTATTATGAATGGTGTTTATTGCGGGTGCAAGCGAGATGAGGCAGATGGATTTTTTCAAATATTTGGATTTTTTGACATTTTGAAATGTTTTGAGGCTATTTTTTAGTATTTTCAAGATTTTGCAAATGTTTGATTTTTCAAATTTTCAAATGCTTTTGGGATTTTCTGAGATTTTGACCAAGATACTAACCTAAAGAACTATCCTAGGGGCCTCAGGGGCTGATCAATAGATTAGCCTTGCCTATGTTATACACGCAGAGACCACGTAGTTCGACTGACAACTTGACCAATTTACAAATGAAGATATACATGATGAAATGTCAGTTTATTATGACAGACTCCTATAGGACTGACCTAAATGTCTCGGGGGATGATCAAAGATCAACCTTGCCTACGTTCAAGCTCAGAGACGACGTAGTTCGACAAGACAACCTTGTTTTTGGCTTTTTGAATAACTTTTTGACCTGTTTTTGGATTTTCTGATGTTTTGATGTTTTTGGATTTTCTAATGTTTTGATGTTTTTGGATTTTCTGATTTTCTGATGTTTTGATGTTTTTGGATTTTCTAATTTTTTAGGACTTTAAGACCATACACAAATCCGATCCGATGAGAACGTGCCCCCAGCGTGATGCAATAGACTACTTTGATAAAGGCAGGACAAACTAACCTTGAGAATGGACAGAGTAGTACTAGGAGGGATCATGATACGAACACAGGACCAAGCTATGGTGCGGAAGCGAGTGGATGAGTGATGAATGGAGATATGGATGCGATGGATGATGGAAGCGAAATGGAGGGATAATGACGAACAAGACATAAAGGTCCTAATGGATGGAAAGTGCTTATTTACACAAGGCGCCTATTTGCCAGGTTTTCACCGAGGTACCTACCCAAAGTGCCACCAAAGTGGTTTTCACTAGAGGATGATTTTATTGGATTTTTTTCTTTTTTTAATTTTTTTTGTTGTTACCAAGAGGCCTGTTTGCCAAGTTTTCGCCGAAGTAACCATTTTTAAGGACTTTTCTAATTTTTTGGATTTTTTGCTTTTTTATTTTTTTTTTGTTGTTACCAAGACGGCTGTTTGCCAGGTTTTTGCCGAAGTAACCATTTTTTTAGGACTTTTTCTAATTTTTTTGGATTTTTGGTTTTATACCTGAAAGAATTAGGCATAAAACTTTTTGAGATGGGAGCTATTTATTGGCTCTTGCAGAGGTTCCCCTTCGGGTTTTGATAGCTGATATGCCCTTGATTTATAGCTTGATGTGACGATGAAAGGCCCTAACCAATTAGGTTTGAACTTGCCTTTACTATTGGGATTTGGGACATTCTTCTTATTTTCTTTTAAGACCAATTCTCTGACTTGGAAAGTCCCGCTTCTGATCTTCTTGTTGTAGCTTCGTTTGAGTCTATTTTGATAGACTTGTAAGTGATTCAAAGCATCGATCCTTCTCTCATCCAGTAACTCCAGCTCGTTTAGTCTTGAAACTCGATATTCTTCATCAGTGATGAGATTTTGCAGTGATATTCTCAAGGATGGGAGCTTGATCTCAATGGGGAGTACGGATTCTGATCCATAGACCAAGGAGAAGGGGGTGGCACCAGTGGGTGTGTGGATGCTAGTTCGATAATTCCAGAGGGTGGGATTAAGTTGTAGATGCCAGTCACGACCTATGTCATTGACTGTTTTCTTGAGGATTTTGAGGATGGTTTTATTCGTGGCTTCTGCTTGGCCATTGCCTTGGGGATAATACGGGGTGGAGAAGCAATGCTGGATTTTGAATTTCTCACAGAAGTCGCAAACCTCCTAGTTCTTGAAGGGTGTCCCATTATCTGAGATAATGGCTTGTGGGACACCATAACAACATATGAGATAGTTCAAGATGAATTTTAAGATCTGCTTCCCAGTGATATAGGTCATGGGTATGGCTTCCACCCACTTTGTGAAGTACTCAGTTGCAGTGATAATGAATTTATGGCCGTTGGATGAGGTGGGTGAGATTTTCCCAATGAGATCGAGTCCCCACTATGAAAAAGGCCATGGTGTAACGATCGGATGAAGCTCTAGGGTTGGAGCATGGATGAGGTCCCCATGTTGCTGACATTGTAAACATCTTTTAGCATGATCATATGCTTCTCTTTCCATCGTGGGCCAGTAGTACCCTAGCCTCAGCAGTTTCTTGGCAATGGTTATTCCACTCGAGTGTGAGCCACAAATGTCGTTATGAACTTCGGTTAGAGAGGTTAATGCCTCCTCAACATTTAGACAATGTAGTAAGGTACCCTCTATGCTTCTACAGTATAAGGTATCACCTAGGATGACAAATTTGGATGCCTTTTTTATAAAGGTTCATTTTAGGCTCGATGGTAGGTCAGTAGGTGTGACTCTTATGCGAAGATATGTATAGATGTCATGATACCAAGGATCACCAAGACCAACGATTTGACACACATTTTTTGATTCTGGTACCTTGAATGTGGGAACGAGAAGTTGCTCGATCAGAAATTCGTATTTTGACACATTGTGAGGGATATCTACTAGAGACCCAATTGTAGCCATGGCGTCAGCAGCTCTGTTGTTGGTTCTTGGAATCTGCTCAAATGTTATGTCGATGAAGGATTCCTTTAGAGTCTCTACCAATTTCTTGTATGGGGTTAGCTTGTCATCCTTTTTTTGATATTCATTATTGACCTGATTTATGATCAACTGAGAGTCTCCATATACCTTGAGAGCTATGATATCCCACTGCACTGCTACTCTGAGACCTATAGTCAAAGCCTCATATTTCGCTATATTGTTAGCGCAAGGAAATGTCAGTTTGTATGATCTTGGTATGCAGTCCCCCTATGGGGTGATGAAGAAGACACCAGCTCCTGATCCATGTTGTGTATATGACCCATCGAAGTATAGTTTCCAGTGATCAGCAACGTTGAGGTTAAAAATAGACTCATCTGGAGACTCTGAGACAAGGGGATTCTCAGAATACATAGGTGCTTCTGCTAATTGGTCTGCAATAACTTGACCCATGAAGGCTTTTCTTTCAACATACTCGATGTCATATTCTGATAATATCATGACCCATTTTTCCATGCTGCCAGTGAGCATTGCCTTTGATAGTAAATACTTGAGGGGATCAATTTTTGCAATGAGCTTTATCTTGTGTGCCAACATGTAGTTTCTAAATTTTTGGGATGCAAACACTACTGCAAGGCATGATTTTTCAATGAATGAGTAATTTAGCTCATGACCCACCATTGTCCTACTGATATAGTAGATGGCCCTCTCCGTTTTGTTTTCATCATGCTGAGCCAAGAGAGCTCCTAGGTCTACTACTGTTGCTGACACATATAAGATCAATGACTTTCTCGGGATAGGTGGCATTAACACTAGAGGTGTCAGTAGATTTTCCTTTATTTTGTTGAATGCCTCTTTGCATTTTGTATCCCATTTGTATGATACCCCCTTGTGGAGAAGGTGCGAATATGGGTTCTGCTTGTCTGCTAGTTGTGCTATGAACCTTCTAATGGATTGGAGCCTGCCTTGGAGGCCTCTCAATTGCTTTAAGTTCCTTGGTGCTTCCATCTCAAGGATTTCTTTAACTTTTGTTGGATCCACTTCGATACCCCTCATAGACACTATGTATCCTATTAATTTTCCTGATTGTACGCCGAAGACACACTTCTTGGGATTTAGTCTGACTTTGTATTCCTCCAATCTGTTAAAGATAGCACTTAAGGTTGCTATATGATATTTTCTTTTTCTTGATTTGGCTAGGATGTCATCGACATAGTCTTCAACTGTCTTGTGAATCATGTCATGGAAGATTAATGTCATGGCTCATTGATATGTTGCTCCTGCATTCTTTAAGTCGAATGGCATCATGTTCCAGCAATAGGTCCCCCACGAACAAGTAAAAGTTGTCTTGTGTTGATCTTCTTTTGCTATCATAATTTGGTTGTATCCTAAAAATCCGTCCATTAGTGATAGCATCTCATGCCCTGCTGTCATGTCCACTATCATATCGATATTGGGAAGTGGAAAGTCATCCTTGGGACATGCTTTGTTCAAATCTCTAAAATTTGTATAGATTCTAATAGCTCCATCAGGTTTTGAAATAGGTACCAAGTTTGATGCCCATTCTGGATAATCAATTGGTCGGATGAATCCAGCATCTAATAGCTTTTTCAGCTCCATTTTGACTAACAGAGCGATTTTAGGATGCATTTTGCGAAGCTTTTGTCTAACAGGTTTTGCATCTGGATACACTACTAGGTGGTGGACCATGGTATTTGGATCAAGTCCTAGCATATCAGCATAACTCCATGCAAATTTTATTTGTCTTTCCCTTAGGAATGCTGCTAGGAGTTCTTGCTCTTTTGATAATAGTGATTCTACATAGAATGTGATATGTGGGGTCTCCTTTGTTCCTAGGTTGACTGGGTTACATTTTTCGGCCAAGACTGCTGACTTCTCTTGATGAATAGATCTTAGGGGAAGATTGAATCCTTCATCCTTAGGCACCTCAGAGAGGTTTTCACCATTGGATATGTCCTTTCTTTTTACTATTTTCTTGTCAGAGAGTGCCACAGTGTGGTTTTCACTCAATGACTTGGATATGATTCTTAGTTTCTCACTTTTGCGACTGAAGGATTCAATCGTTTCCCCATAATAGGCGTGTGTATCCAACTCCATTATGAATCATGCCTTGTGATCTCCATCTGAAATGTTATCCCTCAACCCCATGAATTCTAAGAGCACTTCATCATTTTTGAATGTATCAAGAACTGGTGGTCCTTGTTGGTCATAGTCGATCAGTTGGGGGTAGACTAAGCGGATCTCATGATTTTGACTATCTGGTTCAAAGGATATGGTACTAATCATACACAGGGTGGTATCTTCGAATAACCTAGGTAGGTTGGATAAGGTATCTTCGTCGTCGCTACTAATGTAGGGCTCAGTTATAAAATTATGCATGTCTATCCCTATGGGTATTAGGGAGTGCACTTGTACTAGGACTGGCTGAAGAGAAACATTAGCAGCTCTAACTAGAGGGCTTCAGCCACGTATGCTTATTCTCGGAGGGGTACATCCAAGACCAAGATTTGTTATAGGTCATGTCTCAGGCATGATTGCTATTAAGAGCCCATTGTCATTTTGTCCCAGTCTTTGATTTCAGTCATAGCCCATCGCAAGCATCATGTGTAGGCCTCTGCTTCTTTCATCCATTGGTAGATTAGCTACTGGTCTTTCATCTTGATATAACATGTTTGATGGATCTACTTCAATTACCTCATGGCCAAGGTCTCCCCATCTTGTGAATTTAGGATAATTTTGAGGATAGGTTTGTGATGTGGGAGCTTGATTTTCTTGTGGGCGTCCTCGTGATCTTGGAGATTGTGGTAACTCTCCTATCACAAAAGCATTGTTAGGGAGCCTATAACTTCCACAACCATCCTCCTGGATGATGAGCTTGATATCGACTATGGTGGGAATGGCGGGTGTCTCTGTTGCAGAAGTGAGAATGGTGGGATCGATGTATGATGTGGATGGGCCCTCATCATTTTTTGGCACTTGGGGGATTTTGTAATATTTGGCTTCAAGGTTCTTGCAGTATGAAAATGGCTCAAGATCTCCATGGACGGTAACCTCTTATCCATTATGTGTGAATTCCATGCATTGGTGGAAGGTTGATGCTATGGCTTTCATGGCATGAATCCATGGGCGTCCCAGGAGGATATTGTATGGCAATTTGAGGTCCAAGACCTAACATGTGGTTTCCATGAGTGTTGGCCCTACTTGGATAGGGAGCTTAATTGGGCCTTGAGACACTCTTTCTTGGTCATCATATGCTCTGATTGTGATGCCCTTGCCTTTGTCGATGGAATCTTCTAATATTTTCAACTGTTTGATGAGGCTAAGAGAATAGATGTTCAAACCTGCACCTCCATCCACCAAGACCCTTTTGATTTTTCTCTTGTTCACAATGATCTCCAAGTGAAGTGTGCGATTGTGAGATGGTTGGGCGGGAAAATCTTGGTTAGAAAACGTAAGGAGATTAGGTGTTATGATGTTTCCGACCATAGCTTGGAATTGTTCTGCATCGAGGTCTGCGGGGATAGTGGATGAGGCTAATGCTTCCTCAAGGATCTTTTTATGCGCTGATGAGATTTTTAACAACTCCATGATGGAGATTTGTGTTGGCATTCTTTTGAGTTGGTCTACAACATTGTAGCTATACAGAATGGATCTTGATGTAGGGACTCTATTGGGTTGGGATGATCCTGCAATGGTGACTTTTCCGCCTCTTGTGGTGACTCCACAGTCTTCGGCATGAGTGCCCTTGATGGTGATACCATGCAGTCTTCATTTAGGGAGGCAATGACTATTTTGTAGACATGATTTACACTGCCTTTTCCTTTATCCTTGTTATTCCCTTTGTTGCCATGATTCGGCATCGGATTCGTGTAGATTTTAAGATCCTGATTCCCAATAGGTGCTTCCACATTTATGATTCTTTTGTCGATGAGATCTTGGATGATGTTCTTGAGTCTCATACAATTGTTTGTGGTGTGGCCTTTGATTTTTTGGAACTCACATAGTTGATTTTCATTGTACCAAGGAGGTTTGACATCAGGTTCTTGATAATTCTCAAATGTAGGAGCTTGGATGAGTTTTTCGTCGATTAGCTTTTTCATGATGTCCTCAAGTGGTTCCCCCAAAGTAGTGTATTTTCGTTTGGGGTATGTTTTGCATTGAGGTGGTCCTCTTTGGTTGTTGACATTATTGATGGTGGGATTATTGGGTTGGTATGTTGTGTGATGAGTGTTTTGGCGTGGACCACTAATGACCACCTTGGCATCGACGACGCCATCATTAGTGATGTTTTTGTTTCTCGCCCATGTATGAGGTTTATCATTGTAATTTGATGATGGGCGATTGTTTTGTTGTTCATGATATGGTGTTGATTCGACGGGTTGGCTTGCAAGGGCTCTTTCGATGCTAAGCACCTTGGAGATCAGTTGATCATATGTAGTGATACCCTGAACCTTGAGATGAAATGACAGGCGGCTTTCAAGGTTGGCGATGATTGTGCAGACTTGTTGCTCTTCTAGCATGGTCCACTTGCTCTGATTGGCCTTGGATCGCCATCGTTGAAGAAATGAAGCAAAAGATTCATTTTTTCCTTGTTTCAGAGCGTATAGTTCTTTGAGACTAACATCCATTGTAATGTTACATGCATAGTTTTTAATGAATTCATCTTTGATTTCCTGGAATGTTCTGATGCCTGAGGGTAAGCAAGAGAACCATTCTATAGTGTTGCTTGCCAAGCTCCTAGGGAATAGCCGCATCAGATAAGTATCGTCATATGCAACCTCCATACAATGAACCTGGAATTCCCTGATGTGATCCTCAGGGTTTCCCGTCCCTCGATATTTGTCAAATTTGGGGATTTCAAATCCCTTAGGGAATGGTTTCATGTCTAGGCTCCTATCAAATGGATAGGGACACAAGTTGCTTTGTGTTTTGGTTGTTCGCCCAGATTGAAGTTCAAGCACTTGTTGTGAGAGCAACTTGAGTTGTGTCGTTACATCACTTTGCAGATCAGGGGGTGGGATGAATGTGTTTTGAGGTGTTTCAATCGTGGTTTGGATGGATGGATTGTGATGCATTGTTCACTGGTATCGGTATGTTGTAGCAGGCGAAGTAGGCTTCTACTTGCTTTTGGATGAACAATGCTTGTTGTTGCTCTTGTTGTTGCGCTAGGATTTGTGCTTGTTGTTGTGCTTGTTGTTGTTCCAACAACACTTTTTGTTGTGCTTGCTGCTGCGCTTGTTGCTATTCTAACAACACTTGTTGTTCTGCTTGTTGTTGTTCCCACAACGCTTGTTGTTGGGCTGTCAATTCTACTGCTTCTTGCTACTCTTGGTATTGCTTTAGTGCTTGCCGATATGCTTGCATTTGTGCTGCTTATGCAAGAAGTTGTGCTTGAGCTTGTGCTTGTTTTGCTTGCACTTGAGCTTGTGCTTGGGCTTGTGTTTGTGTGGCTTGTTGCTGCAATAATAGTTGTGCTTGAGTGACCCTTTGTTCTTGTAATGCTTCCATGGCTTGGGCAGCTTGAGTGGCTTGTTGTTGCTGTTGTTGTTGTTGTAATAATGCTTGAGCTTGTTGCACTTGTTGTGCTTGTATTGCAGCTTGTGCAGCTTGCATAGCTTGAGTGGCTTGTTGCACAACTTTTTGTTTCTGCACTTGTTGGTATCCTCTTTGAAAAGCGGCTTGTAATGTTGTGTCGAATTGGTTTGATGTGGTGAACGTTGGTGGTGGTGGGGGTGGTGGTGGATTTGGTATGGTGGTAGATGATGATGTTGTGTTGATTATTTGGTTGGTGGATGGTGTTTTCATCTTGATTACATGATTGGTGGATGGTGTTTTTGATGTGGTAAGTGGCATCGTTGATGTGATTGGCCCTTGAGAGACCAATATGCTTTGCAATGTTGTGGGGGTGTTTGATGATGTTGCCATTGCTTGTGTGTTTTTTGTTTGTTGTTTTTATGTCAACAATAAGTTTTGAGTATTTGGAAAAATGTTTTGATTGATGGTTGGGATAGCGGTTTGATTGATACTTGGTAGGGGAGGCAACCCCAAGCCAAGGAGTGGTGTGGATGATAATGGTAGTGGTGGGATAGGTGGAAATGTGAGGGGGGTGAATCCTTGCGAAAGTGTTGTGGTATCGAATATGCCCCCTTGTCCAAACATATCCCCTTCTTGTAAATTTGTGAGAAGAGGTGTTTGTGGTGCTCCGTGAAAAGATGTTGATGATGGGTCATAATGTAAAGTGAGAGGAACATTTTGGTGTAATGGATCTTATGGGGGATGTTTTTTTCCAAGGTGGTTTTTGCGTCCAAGTTTTAGTTATTCACAAGGGGATGTGATTGAAGTGCATTGAGGAATGTGTTTCCCTTGTTAATGTTGGGTTGAGTTGGAGCAAATGATGTTGTGAGTTGCGGGATGTTTTGCATGATAGTTTGGGATGGGGGTGTATATGAAATGGGGATGGTGGGTGAGATTGGTGGAAAAGATGTCTCTACTATAGTGCTCACATCAAAATCTGAAGGCAACTTGGCCCCTTGTTTTGCTAGTTCAAGCATGTACAACGAAGGGTTAAGTCTCATCATGATGTTGATGATTCTATGGTTGTCCAGATTTTGGAGCATTTCCATCATTTCTTCATGAGACATTCCAAAAGTGAGGTCCTCTCCTTGGTTTTCTTCTTGTGGGTTTTGCGATGATGTTGGAAGGCTAATTGTGAGATTTCCATCCCCAATGGGGTTCATTTCAGGAGTGGTTTGGCTAAGATCACTTGAAGCGGGTGTTTCTTTGTTGGCTTCCATACTCTTCTTGCATTGAGATCTAGTTAGAACCATAAAACGGGGATCAATCTTTGAGAATATGGGAGATGAATCTCTTGATTCTTTGGATTAATCTCTATTTTATGTCCCAAAGTGAAAGTTTTTAGGATGCTTTTTAGGATCAAATGTGATGATGATATGATGGTGATGTTTAAAGATGGATGTTATGGATGTTTTTGGCTTTTGATAAATCTTGAATGAAATACTAGGCTTTTAGGATTTTGGATTTTGAGATTTTGAGGTTTTGTCCTTGATCTTGATTTGGATTTTGATTTTGATTTTGAACAAAAAGACCCTAAGATGTTTGATAATGATCTAAAGGATAGTTTTGTTCAAAGGATGATGATTTGGATATGTGTGAGGAGAAGGATGCATCTACCCACACCTACCCAAACAAGATGATTATTTCACTAAGTATATGAAGAAGGATTCATCTACATACACTAAGCTAGACAAGATGTTTTTTGATAATTTTGACTAAGTATATGCAAAAGGATGCATCTACACATGCCTAGTCAAAAGGTGTTTTGATAAATGTTTCAAGGACTTGGTCTCAATGATTTTGGTGTTTGCTTGATTTTTTCATAAATCCTAGCACTTCAAGGATGATTTCAAGGTTTTCCAAAAGATGATTTATGAGATGATGTTGTTTTGGAGGATGGATGAAAAGTTTTTGATATGTTTTGATCCCTAGATGAACCTAAAAAGACCACTTTGTTTTCCTAGACCTAGGTATTGAAGAGCATGCATATGCTTCCTAAAGACCTTTGTAACCAAGGATTGATTTCATTTGAACTTTCATTTTTAGATTTTCAATGATTTTTTTGCTTTGGGATTTTGTGAGTTTCCAATCACACATGAAAATTCATTTTTCTTAGCTTTGCTTAATGGCTTTATTTTACCAAAAACAATATCTTTGATTAAAGTTTAAAACTAAGATGTCCAATGTCTCAATTTCTTTAAACCCCACAAGATAGTTTATGTGGAAATTTAATGAACTTAAGGCAAGGGTTTTCCTATTGTTTACTCAAGAAGACAAATTGAGATATAATCCAATGCTTAGAAACCTCTAAGGACATAAGTCCCAAGGGAAAGCAATAACATATGGATTGAGTCAATGATATTTGTCTTCAAAAGGGTTTGAAATTTTGATGATGATGTTGAATGTTGGTTTTCCAATGTTTTCGATAAACGCACTATGTTTTCAAACAAGCAATGTAACATCCTAGCTTAGTGGGTACATTTTTCTTAGTGGGCTTGCCTCATGCCTTTCATAGAAGAGATGATTTTACATGAAACCAAGGAAAAATATAAAGGTATGATGAAATCCTAACCTCTATATTTCAACCAAGATCGGACATGGCAAGTAACTTCTTGGAATCTAAGTTCCAATGCACCACTTTGATAAACTCGCTCAATGGATAAATAGGCCATTAGTTACAAAACAAGGGTTCTAGTTCGGACTTTCCGTTCATAGGAGTTGACCCAACATGGCAAGAGTCCCCTTTCGGATCCATCTTGTCAGAGTCAACCGCGTGATGTTGGCATTTCTTCCAATATCCACATTTATATCCCGGCTGGAAATACTTTCGGGTTCAGAGTGTTACCGGTTGAGCCATTCCCTTGGGTGATTACTTTTTCCCACAAGGCGGGCCCTCTAAGATAAACAAAAGAAAAAGAAGAACAAAATTCATAACTCGATCAATCTTTGATAGCAACAAAGAGAGAGAATATACGCGAAAATTCCCCCCACTCACACTCGCACAATAGTTTGTTCAATTTTAAGCCCAAATTGAAGTGTGAATCTTACGCCAAAATCACCAAAAAGGCCTTTTGATTCTCAAGATCGCTTGGAAGCATGAGAGAAGCACATACGTCCTTTTTAATGACTTTAGTTTAAGTAAGTAACCACAAAAAAAGGCAAACATACATTCATTTTATCCTTCCAAAGCAATTGTTTGATTTGTTTTAAGCACCAAATGAAATATGAAGATTGCTTGTCCAATTTTTTAGCCCAAAACGAAATCTAGTAAGTGTCTAAGCTTGAATTTTAACCTTTTGCAAATGGAAAAAATCAAATTGTTCTTTTTAGACCCAAACAAAAATTATTGTCCTAGGAGCGAAAAGGTAACAATTTCGTAAAGAAGTGTTGAACAAACACTTAAAGCGTTTAAAAACACTTTGAGTTTTCAAAAAAAATCCTCCTTTCGTTTTCTTTTGCTAGCCTTCTCCTTGCTTTCCTTCGTTTGCACCTTTGTTAACTTTTCACTTTCCTTGTACCTATGAGAGAAAAGGACACAAAAATCAAGTTATCATTTTAAACCTTTACTTTAAACCATAAAATGATTTTAAATGAAAAAATAGTAATGCTTCTTTTAACTAATGAATGAAGAATTGATTTCCACCAAATTTTTAAAGCAAATATTAACCAAGAATAAAAAACTTTGTTAAAAAAAAGATCAAAGTTTCTCTTAATGCAAATATAGTGTTAAATCTGCTTTTTGAAAGGAGCACAAGAAACGACATTCTTCATTGTAAGACTAAAGATTTTTGAAAAAAATCAAAACATCATATCAAAGGTGCAAGTCAGCACATTAATGCAGCTTTGAGGGAATCCATTTGAAAAGGTCCAACTTTCAAGCAAATACATTTAACAAGTATAAAAGATGTGCCCAAAAGTCAAAAGAAAGTAATTGCACCACTCCTTCTCCTCTTAAATACGTTGCCCCTGCCTTCCTGTCTTGATCCTTGCACAAAATGAAAGAAAAAAGATCTTTGTTGGTCTATATAGCATTTATTTCTCCATAACATTATACATCAATCACCAAAGAGAACGCAAACATTAAATGCAAATATTAGGTGTGAAGCCAGCAATCACCAAAGAGAATGCAAATTTCTGAACATGAATAGCCACTTTGTCAGGAGTTTTCAAATTAGATGTCATCGATGGAATGTAATGATTGTAAAGTTTGAACAGATGTAGGAAATTTGTCAGACGTTATAGTTTGGAAACATTATGGCAGACATGTATGAAAATTTAGGAAGAAAAATAATGCGCCTCTATCTTTATTGAAATTTAAAGCCCAAACAAAGCACGTGATGCATCCTCAAGTCACGATCCAAGCCAAAGAAGGCCCACCCAAATTGTCAACCATAATGAATTACGCCCAAGTATGTCTTATCTAAACAATTTAAGAGACGTGAAGATGAGGGATTTTGTAGAGTAGCGGTGCTTCTCACCTCTCTAGTTGACATCGACCAAGTGTCTGGGCAACATTATTGGACAAACACAAGGATATCACCATCAATTAATGACCATTCAAATCAGTAGCGTAATCTTCCAAATCTTCAGCCAATAAAATATAACTTACCAATAATCAACAGTGATCTTATTGATCAGGCTAAAATGCGAAAATCAAGAAGAAATAGCTAGCAATTACAGTCTTCAGCTAGGTCTCAAGAATATGCTTAGGTGACAAATCCACATTTCTAGGATGGACACACGTGTTCATCAACATTCTATGGCTATGCACACATCCCCAACAAGCCTATCTGGTCAACAATTTAATTTTAATTCAGGTAATCATTCTAATGTTGGTATATCAGACACTCAAGACTTGCCTATTCATACGCTACCAACTCAAGCAAAAATAATTCAAAATACACAAGACATGATTACAGGTAAGATAGGTCCCAATCATTTTTATCAAGTGGCAGGCAGTAAGCAGCAGTTATGTTTAGAAGCTGCAATTCAAGAATCCGCCTAATCAAAACAAAGAGAGAATTTCATGATAAAATCAACTGCTTAAGAATTTGACCAACCCATGCGAGCATCTACTCCATCTGGTGACTATCTAAACAAGTCTTATTAGTTTTTTGTTAGTATGCGATGTACGAGGCAGACAGAGCACCCGTACTCATAAACAAATGGCTTTTGATCAATAGGCAACGTATGAGGTAGACAAAATACCTCTAAATCTGTGAAATCAAACAAATATTTTAACAGGTATGCTCCAGAAAGAAATTTAATAAACCAACGAACCACAGCCCAGACATGAAGCGGCCAAAGGAGTTAAAGGGACAAATGAATAAACAATAAAGCATTCTCCTCTAAATTTTTTCAATGAACAGTTTGACCACAGAGGCCAAGGAAATAGTTCTTTTCAATGGGAACAAAGAGATTCAAGACTCATATCACACCATTTCAACATAGGCATTTGTTTGCTTAAAGCTGATAATCACATAACATCAGGGAAAAATCATTGCAAATGAAATGACTGGTTATGAGCAATACGCAGAGAAGTATAACCGATGGGGTTGTATGTCAATAACTACAATCTCTGGATGATAAGATTCTAATCTCATGACTTAAATTCCTGACATTAGTACTCCCACACTTAAATTCCTACAGAAATTTATAGACATTAGATTACTTTCAAACATTAAATAATTTTGAGAGTATAAATAAGAGTGCGGGCTAGCTCACAACCAAATGTTTGAAAAAATGATGCTATTTCATGGAATGTAGTAATTTCAAAACCTACGCAAAAATAAATGTTATATATGCACTTGGAGGATTTGAACACATTTTCCAACATAATGTGTTTCAAAACAAAAAATAAAGACATACAAAACTCTTCCAGTGCCTGTCACTTCATCTTGATAGTTATAGCAAAATGACTTTCATTAAATAAGTAAAGAATGTGGCCCGTAGACTAGATAAAGAATACAACCAGCAAAATGACAAGTTTGGAAAGGAATTTGAATGTAAAAGAACAAAAATCATTATATGAGCCCTCCTTCTAGCGCCATTATGTGGATGTGAAAATCTGCATATGGTTAGCATTTTAAAACCAAAATAATCCTCAACATCCCTATGAGATAATAAAACATGTTAGATATGCTAAGTAAGATATTAAAACAACAAGAAAAACTAAATAAGCATACAAACAACATGAATCAACTTCATCTCATAGTGGATTGGTGTCACATGTGCTAGTGACCCTTTCCCAATCCTTGATAAAAGCTTAAAATGATGCAAATGCAATGGAGATGATGAGAAAAATCAGTTCTCCAATGGAGAGTGACTTTGCATGAGTGATTGTGGAGACCTTGCTCAAAGTTGAAGCTTCTATT
The DNA here is from genome assembly GCA_007258455.2 of Sequoia sempervirens. Classification (NCBI taxonomy): domain Eukaryota; kingdom Viridiplantae; phylum Streptophyta; class Pinopsida; order Cupressales; family Cupressaceae; genus Sequoia; species Sequoia sempervirens. The sequence goes on along the minus strand of VDFB02072274.1, from coordinate 2,476,391 downwards.
TAAGGATTTTCAAAATGCTAAGTGTTGAAGAGGGACCAATGTGGGACTTAAGATTGGACAAATGAAAGAACGACACTTGTCAAGTGGTGATTGGTTGATGTATGTGCAAGATTTGGGAAGAGTGCCCATGAGAGGGAGAATTTGAATTCAAATTTTGCAATAAATTTTGAGAGGGGGACAAGAAAAATAGCAATTAATTCAATGTTGGAAGGACAAATCAACTTGTCATGTTGAGGGAAAATGAGGGTTTTTTAATAAATCAATAAAATTGATTTATTTGTGCAAGTGGAGATATCTAGAGAATGCAAGTGGGTGAGATTAGTATTTAATCAGGGTTAGATTAAATAGATGATGATTATGTTAGTTTAATGATGATTAGGTGAGTTGACTTTTAGACTTTGATATTTGATTTATTTAATTCAAAAAAGGATGAAGTATGATTTGGGATTTGAATTAAATAAAGTCCTAATTTATTTGATGAATGGAATATGATGCAAGATGAAGGTTGAATGATTTATGAGAGATGAAATGGTATTATTTGATTAAACCTTTGGATTGACCCAATTTACCTGATGAATGGATTTGTTGCATTTTATCAATTCAATGAGCGGATGAATATGCATAATGCTAATTTGACGTGTCTACAGTAACCAACTCACATCTAGAACCTTCACCTCCACTTTGCAAAGTATATTTGACTATCTCATATCTCTTTTTCTCAACAAGCTTTTTTCCAAATTCATGTTCGGAACTCTCATGAAAACATTGAACAAACTTGACAAGCCACCACATTGTGAGCACTTTTCATTTAAACAATCATTTCTATAGAAAAAGCAACCATCATCTCTAGAACATAAAAATAGATCTAGCAAGTCCCTTGATGATTTCAAAAAATGCATTGCACCACACTCCTACAACATTTCATTAGTATGCAAAGTAGAACGGATATAGCATAATAGTTCATGGTACATTGAAAACTCCACATGGCATTTGCAACAACAAATATTACGAACAATAAAATGGCTTCAAACCCTCAAAAGTCTTTT
>VDFB02072274.1:2450991-2475245 GCA_007258455.2 Sequoia sempervirens | reverse complement strand
GATGTACATGTATCATAACCTATATTAATAGATTATTTGTGGCTATCTTTTTCAACTTAATAATCAAGTGATAAATGAATGATTTTAAATCATTGTAATAATATTAGCTACAAATATTAAATAAGACTTAAATTTAAATATGCAAGTTGATATTTCTATATATGCTATAACTAATATTTTCCTAACGTTTTATTTAACATGTTTCATTATATTATTTTAGCTTTTTATAATAAACCATTCATATACATATAAATCATACAAATATACTATAAATACAATGAAAATGAAGGAGTTCTTCTCAACCACACATTGGCCCATCACTTTTACTTTCTAACCCAAAGTGATTCTATCATTTACCTCATAAAAGGAAACCCTAGATACACAACTAGGAGGTTGATGGGTAAGAATCCTAGGGGATCCCTTGGAGAACCCATGTCGCCTTGCATGTCATGTAGCAGTAGAGGATTAAATAGCTCCACCCGTCGTGTTCATCTACGTCATATTTAGTACACCATATACAAAACTCCACAGATCTACCCCACCATCCTGCTTAAAACAAACGCAATTACGTTACCCACAGGACCAAAATGATAGAAAACTTGACTGCGAATAGAACAGGAATCAAATCTTTTAGATTACCTCAATTGGTGTCATGGAAAGAGAAAGTGGTATAGTTGGAAAACATGCGTTACAAATTTCGGCGCTTGTCTGGAAACGTAAGCAAATAGGATGGTGCTTGTATAAATCTAAAAGCACTTTCCGCTTGATATTATATGGAAACTATTGGAGAGAGGTGCATAGATTTGGTAGCAGTTGTTGTTCAGACGCTGTTTCAACACCAACTAAACCGACATCATTCTTTATAATGCACGAGAGGAGCTTTTGGATATAATTCGTGTAGCAACTTTTAACATTATCAGAATGAAGATAAGCAAGAATACTTTGAATTTTTTTTACTTCAGTCGTACTATTTCAGACCACTGGTTATTTTAAATTGATGCTTGGATTACAATGGATTCCTACTGTACCACGTACGTCCCTTCAATTACCAGCAACGATGGATAACCTCGACAGGATCTTATCACATTTAGGGTCACAATTTACAACTTCTATACATAGTAAAAATTCATTTTCCTACATATTCACATCCATTACATTGGTTTATTCAAATAATGGAAATAAACACTTAAAAAAGTTGAATGTTGATTGTTTATTTAATTAAATTTAAAAACTTATCAGGAGAGTTGTCCCTAGCTTCTTTAAAGTGTACACCTCTCAATCAATAACATAAGACATGTCATTCCATGCAAATCTAAGAGGTCCTTATGCAAATGATTGAAAGGAATAAGGTAACCTGGAAAGATGGAATGGTCTCATCTAACAAATGGAATCATGAATTTATGAAATTAACAAGGCTAACTAGTAACATATAAGAGTGTCCCATGAGATTTCAACTCTCAACCTACAAAGCAAATGCCAAAATGAACAATAAACCTTGTGTTCTTATGATTAAAAAATAGATATTAAATATAAAAATTAGAGTGCTTCCACCTAATAAACCCATTTTTTTCTAAATAAGGATAACTTCTAGAGACTAAAATGAACCTATAGTGGAAATCCATGCCTAAAAATGGGTTGTTTAGGGCCTTAAATTGACACATGGTAGCTTACTAAGTACCCTTGACCTTGTTTGACAGCCAATAAGGCATCCTTGACCTTGTCAGGTCATCACCTCAAAACTTCTAGAAAGGGTTCATTAATGATTTTGAGGGGTACTTTACATCTATCAACTTTTCTTGAAATCTACAAAGCTCTTTTAAACCAACTATCAGTTTGACTTTATGAGTGGAAACTCTACACAAACAAGTGGTTAAGGAAGATCTTGACTTAGCTATTCCTCTTGTAGGATTTCAAGATCAATCTACATTAACATACTAATCAATAACATGCTACTAAAATCATTTATGTAATGAAATCATTCCAAATCGAAGCATAACCATATAAAATATTTATGGTAATGTGTGTTGATACAACATATGAGTAAATACAATCTCCATTTATACTAAAATTAGCTTGTTGTGAGAAAATATAATCCCCACTTACGTCACAAAGGGTTTGTAATATCATACAAGAAGAGTTCCACATCATACAAAGATACAAAACAAGATTTTGCAACACCACACCTAACACTATGGGCCTTGTGGTACCACATTTGAGCATTAAACACTTAGTAGAGGGATACAAGAGGTTGTGCAACATCATAGAACTTTTGCAAATGTCATTTGGATCATTTATAGACCCATGTTTATGCATCATAAAGCCTTTAAATATTCTTAAACATGCCTAAAAACCCCTAAATAAGTTATAATAAGTATACATAGCATAAAGGGAAAGGTAACTTTTTGAGAAAAGGGTAGTTAAGAGTTTTTATGAAAGGTTATAATGAAAAGGCATTAAGATGTCATAGAAGAAAGAGAAAATGAGGGAGAAAGGCATGTAATGCATGTGAACCAAATATAAACAACATGGATGAGTAAGAGGAAGCTATATGAGAAAATGAGAAGAGAATATATCTATATGGGAAAATGAGACAAGAATATATCTAAGTAAGAGATAATATAGATGAATATATAGTGAGACTATTTGTTTGTTAGAGAGAGAGATCTATAAATGGTGAATTAATTTGTTTATTTTATTTGATGAAACATCGGAAATAGCATTCCTATCTTTTAGAAGATGGAACTTGGGTTTAGGACCTATTTCACTTAGTTCATTCAAGGATACCTTAGAGATCTCAATCGAGGGATAGAATGAGGGAAAGAGATCTGTAATAAGATGTCCTAGGGTGTAATAAAATACTAAAGAGGGGTTCACCACCAAGCCAGGGCTTGGAAAGACAAGAACTGTAAATGAGATGCAAGACTTAACTAAATGACCTACAAATGAATACAAATCATAATAGTGAACTGAGAGAGTATAGGGGTACACTTGGAAACTTGAGGAGCCTTGGATGAAGATTTGAAATCTTGAAAATACTAATTTTAATGCCTACTAGGACTCATACACTAGGTTGGGTGATTTAGTCCCAGATAAGGTTTTTTGGGTATAAATTGGAATCTGGTAGTGACAAGTCTAAATCCTCTGAAACTTGAAAAATCTATTATACCAAGACTCATATGCCACAAGTGGCATATTAGTCCCATTCTACTTTTTTGAAAATTCAAGGTTTGAATTTGTTCTTCTATCTCTGCTCTTTCTTCTCGACTTCATTTCCAAATATGAACCTATTAAAAAGTGTGCAAAATAGAATATTGTATTGATTTTCTTATGGGTGTTTTCCTCAATCAAACCCCTAGTTTGGTAGTTAAAACTTGATAGAAACAATGAATATTAAAAATAAATGTGAATGCAAGCCCTAATCTTAAGTGCATCTAAGATTAGGAGATCTAAAATGCCATAAAACCCTATTCTAATGTGCTAGAATAAGATGCATGAATGAAATTTAAAGATGATTACTCACTTTGGAAGATCCCTAATCACCCTAATAAGTCACAATAATGCATGTTCCTTTCTTTAGCCTAAAAATAGAATAATAATGGAGGGTGGAATCACTTAGGAAACAAGTCATTAGGCTTGGCTTGATGGCTAGCTACATCTCCCCAACCTAAAATCCATCATGATTCACTATAGACAACCATCATCAATACTTGAAAATGTTAGATCTTGAATGAAAGTGAGCTTGAAGACCTGAAAAAACACTATAATGTTGCTCCAAGGCTTCAACTTTGCTTGCTACTTTCTCTTGAATTCTCTTGTGAAAGTATGCTTGAGTGCTCAAGTTGGTATGATGAATGCTTAGGCCTTGAATTGTTCTTCTAGATGAAAATAATGATTTGAAACCTTGTTTATATAGGCACTTCATCTAATTTACCATTTATTAGATCTCAAATGTTGACATCAACCAAAAATTTGAACAGAAAACCTTAATTTCCTACTCAAACCCTAAAAAGGTGCCACACATGACTCATACACCACTTGTGGCATATGGGTCCCACCTAGGGGGACTCATATACCCAAGGTGGCATATGAGTCCCACCCTAACTTTTTGGGGTGAGAAAATGTCAAGTTGGTAGAAAATTGAATACCTTTGTTGATTTTATCAGGATTTTAGTCGAAATAAGCCTTGAGATCCAAAATAAAGGGTCTTAGGGGCCTATTAATGATGATTTAAAGGGTCATAAGTGCAAGAGTGCTAAAATAGGTCCAAAGTAAGAGTGAAATTGTATCGTCTCCAAGAAGGGAGTACAATTTTCACACTACATTTGATTAATGCTGGAAATTTTCACACTATGTTATAACTTACCACACTAACTTATAATCCATCACACAAGTTCTAATCATCTTCTTACCCTTCACACCAAGGTATAAATACAACTTTAAATAGTGTATGCCTAGATCTTTGGTATGGACTCCCTCTTTTATATATTTTGGTTTTTTCTCAACACCTTGGTAAATTAGTAAGAGAAGGATAAAACTCAAAATAAAATTATAATTATCGGTTTGAATGGGGTTATCACCTAACTAATTTCCCTCTTGGGTCCTATTCACTCTTAATTATTTAAGTTTACTTAGGGAAAATTTAAGTTATTTACTTGTTATGTCCCATATAATATGATAATGACACTCAAGCTATAATTGTATGAAGTCCTATCTCTCACCTTTCTTGTATAAGAAAGGTTTCTCTTGTACATTATTATTCTATTGTATATTGTATGCATTATATGATATTATAAATCTAAAACTTATTTCTTGCTACTTTATTGTGGAAGGTTATTTTTTATTTTACAAGTTGGTCTTGGATCCTTGGTTATGTTATGTAACTTTAGCATGGGGGTAAAAGTACAAAATTGTGTCACACTTTTATAAAGGAGATTCAACCAACACTAATCTAACTTTTAAACTTCCATCACTAGAAAGTGGCATATATGTTTTGAATTTTGAAATGCTGTAAATTAATAAAATGTGTATTTTTTTAGTATATTTTATGTTTGTATTTTTTTGAAAATAAAAATAAAAAATTGAATATATATTTTCATAAATTAACATTATAATTTAATTGTTGATAAAATGCTAAAAAAATGATGTTACATGAGACATCAAGCTTTATATAGTAATTTTAGTAATTTTTTTGTGTATTTTTATAACTGGAAACTTTAGGCCATGGATATATTTTTTTGTAATTTTAATAAATATATATTTTTAGATAAATATTTAAATGTGTGTGAATTAAAACACGATTTTTTTCCAGTCGACATCAAATTTTATATTAAGTATTTATCTAAAATAGAAAACAAATTATGATATCTTAATCTTGATTCTTTTATCTAGTGTCTCATATTTTTTAATTTTTTTAATAAGTTCTAGTATTTTTCTTGGCATGATAATCAACTTAATTATTTTTTGCTCATAACCTACTTTTAGTAAAAACTAAAAATAAAATATAAATAATAATTGGACTATTAAAATAAATATATATTTTAAAACTAAACTTATGGATCTACAAAAGGGTGTTTTTACATTATAAAAAAATGTTATTTATATGAGTAGGAGTTGTTGAAACATTAAATTTTTCAAATAATTTCATTTTCTTTTAGTAAATTGGCCTCAAAGTGGTGTTACAAATGCACTTTTAAAGCCAACAATTTTAGTTGGAAAAGTTACAAAAGTATTTAACTTATCTAGAAAGAATCTTACTAGATCATATGTTTGACCAAAATTGATTTTAGTTATAAATACTAAAATTCACTTGTGCTCATAAGTTGGCCAAAAGTGTGACACAGCTTTGTACTTTTACCCATGGTATCAAAGCTTTTCTTGTAAGACTTATTATTTTTCGAGAGATTTAATGAAGAATTTTTAAAGGGATAAATCAAGATCTAGATGAAACCTCACAATTGATTCCAAAGGTTTAAAAAACTATAAACAATTGATATAAAATTTGATAGGTTTTAGTGCATGAAAAATTTCAACCATTTTTTTGTAGGGTTTAATAGATTTGTAATTACAAAAATATATACAATTTTGTATAGTTGTATAGCTTATATTTATAATTAAATAGGCTTGTATATTCAAAATCATGTAGGGAATATTTACATGCATCATTACATCACTGACTATAAAATATATAGGATAAGAAAAAAATTTATTGGTTAGGGGCTATAATAATGGATATGGTACATCTTTGCATCAATGTAGGATGGGACATGTATCTATAGTGGAAGGTCATATGGGGCCAAAGCCTTTGGTCCTATGCGACCCTATACTGGCTATTTTTGAGAAAGTGATGACCACCACTACCCCACTACCTCACTACCACCACCAACTCAAACACCATCCCATCACCCTTTTAGAAACCACCACCCAATTTTATTGTTTAGGCAATCATCCCACTAGCAGGCCACCCAAATTCCCCACCTTCACCTAGTCTAGTTGACAATGTCACTTGAGCAATGATAGGGCAATCAATTTTGTTCTCTTAAAGGAGCTATTTTTCCTAAAAGGCATAAAATTCTCCCATGGAGTTATAGTTTTATGTTCTTATAGGATTTAGAAATTTTGTTATGAGTAGCTCATTGTGGTATAGGTGAATTTTTCATATTTTTTTGTAGGTGACTATTTTTTAGTATGAAGCCTATTTTTCCTCACATTTCTTGTATCTTGCACACATAGTGTCTATTTTGGGAAATTTCTATATTCTTTCTCAACTATTTAAAAGTATTAGTTTGAGGTTATTTTATGTACTTTGGCTCATTTGTTAGAGGGTGATCCCACAATACTGGTTTACAATTTTTGGACAAACTGGTCACTGAAATAATTTTTTAACTAAATCTTCACTTTCGGGCACCTATAGCGGCTAAACCGTGAAGAATATGAAGATGATGCAAACTAGTGATTTGTCACATTTTTTTTTTAGATTCTAAAATATTTTTTTCAAAATTTTTGGAATTAGATTGCACTTCTTTTTCCATCTCCTTTGAAAACTAGTTTTTTTCAGTAAACAACATTTTTGAGTGATTCTCACCGTATAATGCATAACTTTTTTTCCATGAAGGATAAAATTCTAATTATTTTGAATTTAGATTTGTAACTATGATATCTAGTGTTTCCAATTGGTTAGATAGTGTTTTATTGAATATTTTTTCCTTAATCAAGTTTCAAAGTCAAACCAATTACAATTTAGACGTAGGTGGACCCCATAACACATCTTTTTTTGTATGTATCGAAATTATTGTTTTTTGTTGGATCAAGGACTTCAATATCTGGTGCACTCATATTTTTTAAAAAAAATGATAATCTACTTTTTTTCCACATGTGCAAAACATAGAGCTTATTTTTTGGTGAAAAACCTATGTTTAATAAAACTAAAAAAAATACATAATAAAACCAAAAAATATTAAAATTATATTTGTTCGATAGCTTGTTCTAAGGAATACCATCATCCAATTGGGTCTATGAAGTATCTTCCATTTTCATCCTCAACCCGAGCTTCGAAGCGTAAAATTTTAGACTTTTTTGGTGCCAGAGGGTGAGAAGGTGGGAAAAGAGGGGTTCAAGCGAACCAGGAGGGGTTCGAGTGAACCCCCAAGGATTCGTTTGAACTTGGGTTCATTTAAACCCCCTTTCAAAAGTTGTTCTCTTTGTATTTTTTGGTGGGAATGGTGGGACCCTGCATTTAATTGGTTCACTCAAACTAGGGTTCATTCGAACCCCTTTTTGGTTCGCTCGAACCAAAGGGTTCATTTGAACCCCAAAAACCAAAATATTTTGCATGGGGAATTTTTTGCAAATTTTCCTTCCTTACTCAAATTGTAAACCACTTTTGTGGGTTTACCCTAGAAAAATTGTTGAAATTGACTTAGTTGTTTTTACTAGGGGCCCTTCAATTTTAGTATTGATTCATATTTGGGAGGTTTTAAAAATTATTATATGTATACATATATATTTTTCTCTAATGATGCTTATTTATCTAATATATATTCTAATTTATCTAAGATCCTCACTCCTCATAATTATCACACATGAAAAAAAAAATGTAATGGTTACTCCTATCTAAGGGATTATGGTCTATGTTGGATGATACACAACATTATTTCAATAGGGACTATATGAGAGATTTTCTTATAGGAACAAACTTGATGAGGCTATGGGTTCAATATTTCTTTACATGTTTATGATAGTTTATTGTTCCATATTGAGGATTGTATAACACTTAAGAAAGTATGAGAAATTCAAATATCTATTTAGTATAATTATTGAATTTTATTCTTTGCGAATATAGGTAGAATTGAATTCTCTTTCTACTAATTCATTTAATTCCATTAAGGATTATTCAGTTAAGTTTAAATACTTGAGATCTTAATTGACTAGTTGTGAAAAAGATAATTACAATTAAAAAAATGTAGTCTTGGTTTTATCTAAGTTAAAAGGACCATATGTACAATATTTTTTTACACCATGGATGCCCTAGTTGAGGAATTTAATATGCCTTCTTTTAATTTGTTTTGCAACCATTTGACTAGAGAGCAAGCTAAGGTTATCTATTTAGATGCACTTCCCAAGAGTTATGCATTGGTAGCCTAGTCACCTATAGGTAAATGAAAGAAGAAACCAAAAGCTAAGATAGAATCTAATGAGCCTCCAATCTCTTCTAAAAATAATGCATAGGTATAAGAAGGAGAAACCCATTTCATTATTTGAAGAAATTATGCATGATGAACAAAATTGTAACAAAAAAATAGATTGATGATTTGATTCCTTATTTAAAATAATAATATTGAATTACCCTCAACAATTTCATTTGGTTCTTCTTCTTATTCTTTACCATCATCATCTACATAGTCAAAGGGATATTGAACCCCTAAGTATTGAACCCTAGATGAACATTCTCCTTCTTGTTGCATACCTTACAAGAGTAAAAAGGAATTTAGAACAAATCTAGAAATTGCTAAGGGTACCACCATGTTGTCCAAACTAAAATTAATTTTTTTCACAAGCTTCACAGAAGTATCTACAATAATGAATTTTGGAGCATTCTTTAGAGCACACTTTAAAATAACTTTGAATAACACTCAAAATTAACTTCAGATTAGATGAGGTTTGATAACCAACCTCAATGCATTTATCAAAACACATGCCCATAAGTCGAATTTCCTCAAAAATAGGATCCATCATGTAACACATATAGAAATTTATTTGAAACACAAACCATAATAAATCACTCATATTTAACTAACCCCAAAAACTGATAGAGACATGGAGATAGAGAGGGTGATCCCATAATAGTGGTTTACAATTTTTGGCCGAATTGGATACTGAAATAATTTTGTTTAACTAAATCTTCACTTTTGAGCACCTATAGCGGCTAAACCGTGAGGAATTTGAAGATGATGTAAACTAGAGTTTCTTAAAAAATTTCTATAGATTCTAAATATATTTTTTTCAAAATTTTTGGAATCAGATTGCACTTCTTTTTCAATCTCCCTCGAAAACTTTTTTTTTCAGAAAACATTTTTAAAAAGTGACGCTCACCGTATAACGCATAATTTTTTTTCCATGAAGGATAAAATTCTAATTCTTTCTTATTTAGATTCACAACTCTAATATCTAGTGCTTCCACTTGGTTAGATAGTTTTGTATTGAATATTTTTTCTTTAATCAAGTTTCATAGTCAAACCAATTATAATTCAGACATAACGTGACCATATAACACGTAAAATTTTTGTATGTATTGAAATTCAATTTTTTTTCTTTGTTGGATCAAGGACTTCAATATTTGGTGCACTCCTATTTTTTAGGCTTTTTTTTTATAATTTTCTATTTTTCCATGTGTAGAACAGAGAGCTTGATTTTTCGGTGAAAAACCTACATTCACGAGAAATAAAAAAAATTAATATAATAATTAAATTAAATTTATTTAAAATTATACTTTATTGGAAGCTTATAATAAGGACTACATAAATACAAAAAATAAATTTTAAATGAATTTATTTGATCCCCCAAAAGGTAAATCAAAAGTGGTTTTTTATCAGCATTTTTATAGGTGTAAAGGAGACTTCGTTATAGGTATGGTTTAAAACTAGCAGGGTTCTATCCAAGGGGGTTTGATTTAAGGTAGTTTGATCAAACCCTATTCAATTGGAATGCTTTAAATGGATCTTTTTAAGGATTAAATCATTAAATTTTCTAAAAATATGTGATTTCAGCAAAAATCAGATCCTCCCAAAAATTGTAAACCAACTTTGTGGGATCACCCAGAGAGGGAGGGAGAGATAGTTATAGAGAGGTAGAGAGCAATGTAGAAAGACAAAGATAGAAAGAGGGAGAAAGAGGTATAGATCTAGAGAGATAGAGAGAGGGAGATAGGGGTGAGAGGGGAAGGGAGAGATAGAAAGGAGCGATAAAGAGAGGTAGAGATATAGAAATTTAGGAAGATATTAATAGAGGGAGTGAGAGAGATAGACACTCATATTATTAATTATTTCACATAGTAAGTTTATTGCTAATCATTTTTTATTTAGTGAGTTTATTGTTAGTTTTTAAAGCTTATCTTCACTTCAATAATATAAAATTATGTACCAAAACACACCAACCACATGAGGGTGAACAATTTCTTAACACCAATAACCTACATTATTAGCAATAGATAGATAAGAGAAAGGAAAAATATAATCAAACCATAAACTTGAGAACTTGACAATATACTTACAAAATGAAAAACTTGCATGGTATTGTACCAATTCAATATAATGAACCATGTCAATTGGCTTTACTCTTTATAGTGTCAAGTATTGCTTTGTGATCAAAATTATAAAATTTTGAAATAAATTCTTATTTTTTTATCAACCCCAATATTGGATGAAGTATATGTTTAATGCAACATGTTCAAGGTTAGAATAATGAAGAATATTTCTATATGTGTTAAAGTCCTCGAACAACCACACATTAGACTTCTTATTTGGTACCTTTTAAGAAGGTTGTTTTTGTAACAACAATAAACCTTGTAGGATATTCATTAGCATATCCATCAATGATTGTGCTAGATAACTTATTGTTTAACTTTTCATTTTGAAACAAGACATAATTTTCTCCATTATTATTATCATCAGTAATAACTACATAAACATGACATGCATTGAAATGTATGAATAAATTTATTTTATTAATTAATTTAATATATAATAAAATGAGCTAAAATATTAATTTAAGCTAAATAATCAATCTATAATACCTATTTGCACTAGATCCCATTCATAGTTGAAGTCAACTAATACTTCCATTTTATTGAGTTATATTGCTAAGGAAAGTCATTATGTCTCAAGTGAAACTAAAGTTCTAGAAAATATTTTTGTAATTCACTCCTTTGACTAACACTCTCTCTAAATAGAATAAATACATGAAGAACACAATTGTAGTACCTATATTATATAACTATTCCATGAACATGAATTTGAGATTCTAAATGGGTGGAATTCAATCAGTCTTATTACTAGTACAACCAACCAAAAAAATTAAAAAAAGTAGACTTCCCTTCATTAGTTGGACCTATTATTTAGTTAGATTGTTACATGATGGTTTTTATATCTATGAAATTAGCACCACCTTGGTACTTCAACTCTTCTTATGGTAGGGATATTTTAACACATTCTCATATGCTATCATGCTCTAATTTTTATATCTAACTTCAATGAAATTTAAAATATGTTGAACACCATTCATCACATGCATCCTACTAAACTAGTATAACATCTATGAATTCTTAAATTATGAAATATAATTATATAACTACATGAAATATTGATAAAATATATGGTATTTATGCCAAATTATTATAGAGTATTCAAAAAAACTTGTGTACTAACTTATTAGAATGAGTACAATTATAATTGATGTTAAACTATACTGCCTCTTAAACTTTCTATCTTGGACAAGTTTTATGTTTACAATTGTATCAATGAATACTATATGCACAAATATTGTAATGTATAATTCTCTACAAAATATATAATAAACATAGTGGTATGAAAAGGGAATATGTTCTTGACCTTTGATCCAAAGTCCTAAAAATCTATAAATAAGACCTCTTAGAGGCCATTTTCATAGAGAATCCTTATTCTATTGTTATGTAGTTATTTTTTAGAGAAATTTCATCCTTTTATCACTTCATTCCACCATCAAGAGAACATCAAGAGGAAACTTAGGGTGAATTATTCTTCATCAAACTCTAATGTAGGCTGTAAAATAAGGTAATGTATAGAACCATTCCTTTATTTATGTTTCTTCCTTTATTGATTTGTTTTATTTAGCATACAAACACAAATTTGAAACATAGATATTAGCCTAGAGAAACATTAAGGGTGAAAACCCTAGCAAGAGTAGCTCACATTTTATTCCTCTTTTGACTATCTCAATCAAACACACAAACATCACGACGTTAATGAGGCTAATTTGATCCATTATTACAACTCCAAAACCATTCTTATTTCACTTTCAATCACTCTTAGAAAATGTAAAATATAGTTACATGAAGAGACCAAGCTCAACACTTTGTGGAAAATTAGCATATAACTTCACCCAACCTTCCATGGTGCAAGAAAGGAAGATAGAAAGTTCAAAAAATTGATTCAAGAGCCAAAATACATTGAATTGCACTCATTATCTATTTATTCATATTTTTAAAACTTATGATAGACTAGTATTTATGCAATCATCATGATGTTTGCAATTTTGATAGGGAATTTGCAATTTCACTATAGTAATTGATTTTTTTATTACCTATATGACAAGTAATAAATTCATCACTCTTAATTTTTCACATAGATAAGTCTTATAACTTTCTATGGAAAATATTGATTTTTTTTGGATCACCTCAAGGACACCCTTGCTTGTATCAAAACACAATGGTTTTTCAATTCCTTGTCTCTAAGTCACTAGTTACCTCAACTAACATGGTTCTCCTAGACCCCATTGGTCCAACTTCATTTGACCCAATTTATTAGATGAAAATGAAGCTAGATTGTGATAATTTTTTGCATCCACATGTTACCGGGAGCTTATTTTTTAATTTTTTATTTACTTTATGTCTAATGCTCCCATAAATTTGAAAGATAGTTAAACTAGATTTATTTACATTTTTGGTTCTTGATTTTTAAAGACTAATATTTTGTGCATAACCCTAGACCTTGTGAAATTTTTAAATGTGTTTCATCATAATAACAATATGTTTTTAAGTGTTTCTCTTGAAATTCTCCTATTTTGTTTTATTTTACTTGATGTAAAGCCTATATTTGAATCCAATTACAACATGTTTTAAAAAAATTATACATTTGGATTCCCTCAAGGTATTTTAAGCCATTCGACATGTTTTGTATAAGATCTTCTAGGTTTTAAAATTTCATTCAATAGGACTTAATTAAAATTCTTCACATTTAAATTTTTAACAAAATAGCAAAGATGACTTAGAAACTTTTAATACAAATCTAATTTAAACCTAAGATTTTTTTGGCATGGTAGAGAATTGATAACTTATTGTCGATAATGGATGACACCTAATACCTTAAAGTAAAAATATAGTTGTGAATTATGACTTAATAACCTTGACAAAGTAGACATTATCAAGTTTAGAACCCAAACTATGCTATAAGAGGTATGAACCTAATAAAAAATATCATTTTTAACCCTAACACATAAGTTTTGTAGCCTAATGATACAAATGATTCCTCTACTAAATAAGAAAATTAGCTAATGAACCTAATACAAGAGAATCTAAAAGAAAACTAAAAATGACTTTTCATTCCAATTTTTCTTTCAATTGGGTTAGAAGTAGATTTAGCTTGTTTCCTTTTCACATTTATTTTGATTTTATTGTAAAATCAAATACTATGTTTGCTTACTAGATATGGTTAGAATTGATAAATCTTGATTTCATGTTAAGTAGATACAAATCTTGAGAATTTATCAATTGGTACTAGTGTGTGTGTGTCCATATTGGGCCTTAATATATTAGTATTCTCATGTGGAACTACATATTCTAGTGACATGCACAAATCCTAAACCATGAATCCAAAGTCTTGTGTAAGTAAAATTATTTTCAAGTAGGAACTTTGATTCCACCTAAATTGATGTGTTACATATAAATGTTGTACATACTTCATTGTTTCAATCATCTTGTTTTCACCAAAATATGTAAAGTAAGAATTTTGTTCAAATCGAAAATGTGAATTAAATATTCTTCTTACAAACACTAGATTGGATTTCCTGGCTAAAATTTACAATCTATATTTAAAATGTTTGTTTTGGAAAAAGAAGATTATATTAGTAAGAAGAGAAACTAACCTTGTTTTTCATATGATAGCTTACTAAAACTTCTAATAAGATCTCATATTGTTCAAATGATTTCCCTTTGCTAATAAAAAATAGTTTTGTTAGATTCCCCTTCCCACTTAACAATGTTAAATTATAATTATTTATGTATAATCAACATTTTCTTTATTTTCAAATTTAATTTGCATTTATGTTTATTCATTTTATATTATTAAATTAAAAAAATTATTAAAAATAAATAAATTTGAATTATTAATCATTATATTAAATATATATATTTTATTTTATTTTTTAATAAAATATTAGAAAAATATATACTTTTAACATTAAATTACATTTCTAATAATCATAAGATATACCAAAAGACAGCTGAAATCACATGGCAACGATCATATTTTATCTTTTCACTTCTTCAAATTAAGAATTTATAAATTGGCATCAATCATATCATAACTTCGCACATTTTCAAAATGGTCTTCAGAAACAAGGAAAGAATTTATAAATTAAATTTTAAATTAAACCAGTTCTTATCTTACTATTAAGCAGGATGGAAAAAATTATTTACAATTTTATAAAAAAAAATGGAGCCGTCACAACTCTAGGCTTTTAAAATGTAAAAATCAAAATCAGTGCCACAAAGAATTGTCGCTTTTTAGCATAAAAGTGGTCCTCCCTGGTTTTTGGTCTGGACTAGGGGTGCCTCTGGGGCTTTACGGGATTTGCATATGCTTTCATACAATTTTTTCATTCGAAATGTGAGGAGAACATCCCAACAAACAGACGCCAGCCATGACCAAGAACGCCAACCTGTAACAATGGCCCCCCACACAAGTCTTCCCATTCATCAAATATTGTGGACTCCAGAGCCTATACACGTTCGCATACGACCATCCCCTGGCGCCGAATTTATCAGCTTTGGAAGCCTCAATGTCGTGTAAAATCCCAGCCAAAAGCCCGGAGAAGAGGAAGGAGCCAATAGGCAGATTCAAGATCAGAATGTTGTACATAACTTTCTATGGAAAATATTGAGATCCTCAAGCACACCCTTGCTTGTATCATATTAAAATTATTTATGCCAATTCCTTGTCCCTGAGTCACTAGACACCTCAACTGACATGGTTTTCCTCGACCCCATTGGTCCAACTTCATTTGAACCAATTTTTTGAATCAAAATGAAGCTAGATTCTAATATTCTTTTTTTCATCCACATGCTATCAAGAGCTTATTTTGGAATATTTTATTCACTTTACATCTAATGCTCCCATAGATTTGAAAGACAATTAAACTAGATTTATTTATATTTTTGGTTCTTCATTTTTAAAGATCAATATTTTGTGCATAACCCTAGATCTTGTGAAATGTTTAACCATGTGTCATCTTAATAACAATATCTTTTCAAGTGCTTCTCTTGAACTTCTCCTATTTTATTTTTTTTATTTGATGTAAAGCCTAGATTTGAATCCAATTACATCTTGATTTTAAAATTTTAAACATTTGGATTCCCTCAAAGTATTTTAAGCCATTTGACATGTTTTTTATGAGATCATCTAGATTTTAAAATTTTCTTTCAATAAGACTTAGTTAAAAGTCTTCACGTTTAAATGTTTAACAAAATAGAAAAGATGACTTAGAAATTTTTGATATAACTCTAATTTAAACCGAAGATTTGTTTAGCATGGTAGAGATCAATAGCTTATTATTGATCTTGAATGACACCTAATACCTTAAAATAAAATGATGATTATGAATTATGACATAATAACCTCAAGACGAAGTACAAATTATCAAGCTTAGAACCCACACTATGCTATAAGAAGTATGAACCTAATAAAAAAATATTATTTTTCACCCTAACACATGAGATTTGCAGCATAATGATACAAATGATTCCTCTATTAAATAAGAAAATTAGTTGATGAACCTAATATAAAAGAATCTAAAAGAAAACTAAAAATGACTTTTCATTCTAATTTTTCTTTCAATTAGATTAGAAGTAGATTTAGCTTGTTTCTTTGCCACGGTTATTTTGATTTGTATTGTAAAACCAAAGACTATGTTTGCTTACTAGATATGGTTACAATCAATAAATATTGATTTTGTGTTAAGTAGATACAAATCTCAAGAATTGATCAGTTGGCACTAGTGTGTGTCAATCTCGAGCCTTAATATATTAGTATTCTCTTGTGGAACTATCTTTTATCTTATTCTAGTGACATGAACAAATCCTAAACCATGAATCCAAAGTCTTGTGTGAGTAAAATTATTTTTAAGTAGGAACTTTGATTCCACCTAAGTTGATATGTTACATATAATTTGTGTATATACGTTATTCTTTCAATTATATTGTTTTCGCCAAACTATCTAAAGTAAGAATTTGATTCAAATGAAAAATGTGAATTAAATATTCTTCTTACATAGAGTAGATTGGATTCTCTAGGTAAAATTTACAATGTGTTTAAAATGTTTGTTTTGGAAAAAGAATTTTAAAAAATTATATTAACTTTTGGAGGGAAACTTAAGCTTACTAAAACTTCTACTAAGATCTTAAGGCATAGATATTGTTCAAATCCTTCTTTTTTGCTAATAAAAAATAATTTTGTTAGGTTCCCCTTTCAACTTAACAATGTTAAATTATAATTATTTATTTATGATCAACTTCTTTATTTAAAATTTAATTTACACTTATGTTTATTCAATTATTCTATTAAAATTAAAAAATTAATTAAAAAAATTTATAAAAAATAAATTTGAATTATTTATCATTATATTAAATATATTTATTTAATAAAATATTAGAAAAAATGTAAACCTTGCATTATATTACATTACTAAATATTCATAATATATAATACTTTGTGTCTTTTTCAATAAGATATACCAAAAGACAGCTGAAATCGCATGGCAACGATCATATTTTCTCTTTTCACTTCTTCAAATGAAGAATCTATAAATTGGAACTATCATATTATAAGTTTGCACATTTTCAAAATGGTCTAACCTATAAACTAATTTTAAATAAAAACAGTTCTTATCCTACTATTAAGCAGGATAGAAAAAATTCTTTACAATTTAAAAAAGAAATGGAGCCGTCAGAAGACTAGGCTGTTAAAATCTAAAAAATAAAAATCTGTGCCTCAAAGAATTGTCGCTTTTTAACACAAAAGCGGCCCTCCCTGGTTTTTGGTCTGCACCAGGGGTGCCTCCGTGGCCTTATGGGATTTGTATATGCTTTCATACAATTTTTTCATTCGAAATGTGAGCAGAACATCGAAGCCGAATCCCAACAAACAGACGCCAGCCATGACCAGGAACACCAAACTATAACAATGGGCCCCCACACAAGTCTTCCCATTCATCAAATATTGTGGACTCCAGAGGTCATACACGTTTGCATACGACCAGCCCCTGGCGCCGAATTTGTCAGCTTTGGACGCTTCAATGTCGTATAAAATTCCAGCCAAAAGCCCGGAGAAGAGGAAGGAGCCAATGGGCAGATTCAAGATCAGAATGTTGTACATCAACCCATAGTACTTCAATCCAAAAAGCTCTGATGCCGTCGGAACTGAAACAGAGAGACGAACACCGTAGCAGATTCCCACCACCACAGAGCCAAAGTAGAGAGATCCCTGCATACCCACCGCCATTGTTATGTACCCCACTATCATCACCACCTGCGACGCCGCCATCCACAATGGCCTCGGAACGCCCGCCTTCCTGAAATGCAAAACAGGGCCTTAGCAACCTATCTAGAATGTCAAATGAACAGAATTTTGAAGCTAAATTTTTGAAAGAGACCTTATAAAAAGTTCGGAGATGGAACCCGAGGCAATCCTTCCAAAGAATCCCCAAATGCTGATGAGCGACACAAACACAGAAACGTCCGCATAGCCCATGGCCAATCCAATCTGCCCTAAGTTGTTAATGATGGCCATTCCTGTGCCCACACCGCACAGAAACGTTAAAAAGAGTAACCAGAAGTCGAATTTATGCATTGCCTCCAGTATAGTGTGGTCTTCACCAATGCGTGGCTTGCGTGCAACCAGCTCCACATTACCGTCGTTTTGCGGCGCTTGATTTGCAGGGGCTTTGGAAGCCTCTGTTTCCTTGATGTTCTTCAACAGGGGCTCTGTAACTTGCTTTTCAATGTCCGTGCCAGCCGAGTTCGATGTCCTGGGAGTCGATCTCGCGCCGGCGGAATAATAATCTTGTACGAAAATCTTGGCAGGAACGATGAGAGGCGCTGCGAGAAGTAGTAGCAAGAAGCCGGCAAAGACACGGGAAAGTGCAGGCCCGTGCTGGCCGCTCATGTCGAAGGTCAGCAAATAAACGGCCAACACGATTGCTACGACATTTAACAGGGAGAAATTCTGGGCTTCCTTTTTTCGTTCCCTTTCATCGGCCTCAGAGGGAACGGAATGCAGAAACAGCATGGACGTCACGCATACGATGCCCGGAACGAGCGTAAGCATTAACAGAAACGAAGAAGGGTCGCTGGCGAAGAGGGCGCTGCAAATATCAGTAAAAATGGCAGGAGTGAGGCCAACGTAGCCCTTGAGAATCCCCACCACAGGGCCTCTGTTCTTCGAGAAGTTGCGCATACACGTCACCAGCACGGCTGTGTTCATCCACGTCGAGCTGTTCCCTCCCATGCATAAAAACACACACATCTGTTCCACATTTCAATCAATTAAAATCTCAGAACCCAATTTCGTTAAGAACAAACACAACAAAATAACCCAAACAGAGAAAAAGTACTAAAATTTTACCTGCCAATAGGGCAGGGGTCGAATCCTGTGGCTGACGACCAGCCATTGAGCGCCGTAACCGACAAACCCTTCCACAGAGCCGATGAGCAGAATCACCCAGGTGGGCAAATAATCCGAAGCAAAGCCTGCAACCAAACCGAAGGCCTTCCCCACATCTTTGGCGACGCTGAGATTGTTGAGCTGCAGCTGATTTAAGCCCAAAATGGCCTTGAGAGCCACTGAGTAATTAGCGAAAGTATAGTTGTTGCCAGCAATTGCCTGCACCCAGATGGCCGTTACGAACCCTAACCACTTGTGCGTACCCATTAAATTTACGGAGTAATCAATAAGAAATTTGCAATTCCAAGAACACGGAGAGATTGTTTTGAATACATGTTTTTCCTGCTGTGTCAGCATGTCTTATGTACATGTTCAAGACCTGTGCATCACGGTCTGCTGGTATCGTGAGCACCACTGGTAATGCAATACCGGGTGAGCCAAAAGAGAGCATGAGTCGTCGTGGGAAAGCGATGTTGGCCCATAGAGAAGCTAACGCTGACTGAAATCTCTATATATGTGGAGGACAGCACACGGCTAGGGGTTCTGTAGCTTGTCTGTCAAAAACCAGAGCAATTTATTTGTTTATTTTTGTCTTTCGTATGTGCTGAAGTGTAATTAAAATCCATTTCAATAGATTCTTGTGCATTTCATCTGTCGCTTACTACTTGCTAACGGGAGCGCTGATATTTCCCTCCATTGCCGTCTCATCAAGCCATCATTGTAAGGGTAAAGTTTAATTCTTTTATTTAGTTACAATATGAGGTGCATTTGTGGGAAGTTGTAAATTATGATGTTTTATTAAATATTTTGTTTTAGTATATATTGCATTTAGGTAACACGAGAGTGAAGTATTAGAATTTTATATACTAACATTGTCTTAATTTTAGTATATTTAATTATGGAGTTTCATTTAAGATCAAGGAACAAGATTTTATTTTTTGAACAAAAGTTATTTTCTATTTGGATGTCAATTCTAAAGTTAAATCAGAAAATTGACTTGTTTATCAAGTAATTTTTCATGATATTTATCTATTAATAATTATTCTTCAAATGTTAGGAATGAAATACCATGCATTACATATATATACAACTATAATTCTTTAGAAATTTTGACAATCTACCAAAAATTTCCCTTTCATTTGATAAAGTCATAAAGAAAATTTAATTGCTTTTTATGAAAAAATCCATAAATACAACCATACAACCCTTAAATTTAAGCTTAGATGTCACACAAATAGAAAGTAAATTGTGTTTCATATTTACTTGTAATTTTATTCTATAATTTTTCTTTGGAGTGTCACATAAATAATGGGTACATTAAATCAACTATTTAAGTGGCATTGGTATTGGCTATATACTGTTAAATTTATATTTCTTATTTGCAGCATCATGTTGTGGGAGGAATAAAGTAAGATAAATCAATTAAGAACAATTAAATTTATATTAATTAGTTGAAAGTAATAAATATTAAAGAGAGTTCAAATATTTTTAGTTTTATGTTGATTTAATGTTGTTAACTATAGAGAATTTATTGTATGGTATACTGGATGATTGAATTTATAGTCCTACTATTAAATACGTACACCTAATAATTTGTGATGAATCTATTTGCAAATCTAAGATTTTTGAGACTAACTCACACTTGTGATTTAGTCTATGGGCACTTTGTCTATGCATGGTTCTATCCTCTACCAAAATTCTTTTTGTTCCTATTCATTTACACTTGTACTTATTCAAAAGAATATTTTAGATTTGTTCTATGCAAAGAGAAGTATCAAATATTCTTGATCTAGTGTCAGTTTCATAATAATTGATCAAATATAAGACAAAATATGTTAATGCCTAGTGTGGTATTTATGAATACTAATGCAAAGAGAAAATAATGATCTTGATGTGATAAGTGACAACACAATTGTTGGAGTTGTATGCCCCCCCCCCTCACAACCCAATAATTATAATCAATCTAAGAGAGATTGCATAGGCCATGTTGTCGTCTTCCCTTATTTTGCTTAGCCAAAATCCAAGTTGCATATTTTCCATAAAATTGGCTAAGTGTTGTATTATGAGCTTTCCATTTCATAGTATGCCCAAATGGGTGTCAAAAATTGTAGGTTTGATGTTTTGGATCAAAATCGGCCAAGTTATGGAACTGATCGAAGTTTCCTATGGTTCGATGAACCACCTTTGGTGTTGACGGAGTGCTACACCCCTAACTTTAACTATGTTTTACTTTTTACTTTTGAAGTAATTAGTAGATGATTATGCATGATACAATGATTTGATGTTTAGGAAAATGTCTGAAAAAATCAATGTTTTCATGAGTTATGTTTATTTGACTAAAATTGACATGTGTTTAAAAGTTGTCAAGAGGTGATGATTACATGAGGATTATGAAATGATTAATGATACACTCATCTTGTGTTGTTGATGGCAAGTTGCATTTAGGAAATAGGTTCCACCCTCCAAGAAAGGGAGGGAGAGCATCATCAGAGAGAAGGGTATAGATATAAGGAGCAAACCTAATACCTCTGGAGAAAGGAAGGGGAATATCACCTGGGAGAAGGGTAAGTTAAGAGTCCCTAGCAATGCCATCTGAGAGTTTTTTAGGTCAAGTGGTTGACCTCGTTTAACCATGCATGTCTAGGATTGTTAGTGGCATCACAAAGGTAAGTAGACCGTGAGGTCATTAAGTCTTTTTCTCCTCATTTTAAATGGTTTAGAAATAAATGGGTAACCATTTACTTATATAATGCATAAAAATACATATATAAAAGCTCATGTGGATATATATATATATACAATATATATGATGAGTACACGTTGACATTTGAGCACATATATATATATATATATATATATAGTATATATATATATATATATATATATATATATATATATATATATATATATATATATATATATATGTGTGTGTATAATAAATAGAAATAGAATAGTACATTCACTCATACAAATTTATATATTTGATATGTAATATATAATGATAGTGATATTGAATATCATTAATATTTAAATGTTTGCATGCTAATGGAAGCATGATGAGTGATATCTAGAAATGGTTGTATTAATGTTCTTGGTAATATGGCAATGACGCCCATATGCATATAGCAAGAATTAATAACCACCAACTTATATTATTGGCACCTCTATGCGACATTTATATTCCTAATACCATGCTCTTTAATTATGCTACATTTGTATGTTATTTTTTGGTTGTTAAGCCGTGGGAAGGAAAAATGCTCAACCCAATGTAAGCTACAATATAAAGTCCAACTCTTAAATTTTCTTGTGCCAACCTTAAGCCATTTGGCCACATATTTGTTGCCACAAAGGTGGCACAAGCTCTAACCCATTGGTGATTCAAAGTTCCATGTTCATAATCTAGGCCTTCTCCACGTAAGATAAGGAGATAACGAATCTCATTTAACTGTTTCTTGCCTGGGTATTAACATGGTAACTATGAATTTCTGAGGGGAGAATTTGAGGTGTGGGTAGTTACTACCTTCGAGTAACCAACTTTAATAATGGATTTTCTTGTGAGCCGACGGGGGTGGGGGAGGGAGATGGCAACCGTTTTGAAGTGGGACGACCTTGCTTTGAGGACAGTTTTTATTTACAACTTTCCGGATGAAAAGAAGGGGGGAAATGCCTAAGGGGTAGTCTTGCTCAGAAGGTTGGTTCTGAGGAGGGTCGGTAGGGGTTGTTATGGTGTAGTGCGATGCGCATGTAGCGATGGCCCTCGTATACTCCCCTCCTCTTTGGGGACGTAGGAGAATCCTCCTTGCACTGTGTTTTGTGCCTTTGGTATGCATAAAGATGAGTGTTTATGGGGAGAGAGGGAAAGATGGCCACTTTAGAGTGTTGAGTAAGTCATCTTATTTTTGCTCATGGGCCGATAGGGCAAGGGAGGAGTACATCTTGCACTGTGGAAGATGACATCGAGGGAAAGGAAGAAGTACTTCAATAGAAACTATTGGCATCAACAAACTCCTTTCAGGTAGAAAGAGAGCCCTTGACACTGTCATTTTTGCTTTCATATGATAAGATAGCTATCTTTGTGTTAAAGCTTATGTTTAATTTTCCATGGCTCCAGACCGCTCTGGTCGAGCATATATATGGTTTTAGTATATACTCAAGGAAGGGATTAAGGCCAAGTGGCCGAACCCGTTTTACTTTGTAGTCTTTCATTTTTTTTAAAGCTCGAACCATTATGAATGAAGCACCTATCCTTAATGTAATGCTACCAACTAAGTATATGGCTTAAGAATGGAAGGTCGCCAAGACTTGTGAAAGTGATGAGTCGCATGTGCTCATGGCACGAACATGCAGAATACTACATTCTATATCTACTCATTGGTCGACATGTATATCACTCTTGCAGTCACCTCGAAAGGTGGTAGAGGTCATTATAATCTTAGTCAATGGATTTCTCAATGTATTCTCTTTATGAAACCAATGTATGGTTAATGATATAACCAAGGCCATGTATAATCAACTTTGTGATATAAGGTAGTATATAAGGTCAAGAACACACTTATTATCACAAGCCTAGATTAATATGTATCTATTTTATGAATGAACATTCTAAGATAGTACTTAACACTAAATGCTCACATGGGTAAATATGAGTTGTCAGTCATTATTAACTAATCTTTCAGTCTAAGGAAAGGTATGCCTAGTAAGTCAAGATTATGACTCTTACTTTCAAGGTTGATACAATCGAACTTGTGAACCATAAGGGACCTTGGGCGGTGATTATGGTCATTTTTGTAATAAGTGAAGAAGTGGAATAAGGTGGTGAGGAGTCACAATTTCCCATTACTATAGTAATCCAATGGTCAAAACAAACCCAAGATTAGGCATCACTGGAATGATTTTCCTCAGGGTGAGACATAAGGAGAGATTCGTAACTCAATTCAATATGATGGTAGTAATCTATTATGATTGATAAGGGTTTATTTGATAAGGAAGTTGTTTATGAGATCATAACTTAACCTCTGTTGAAATTCAGTAGACTCAAGTAGACCAAAGGGTTGAAAGTAGATTATTATC
>VDFB02072274.1:2422651-2450891 GCA_007258455.2 Sequoia sempervirens | reverse complement strand
GACAACTTTATTTTTAGCCAAAATTGATGAAACGAAAAGGGTTTGTAGAGAACACTCTCAACTTTCCACCAATGTAAATTATTCTTTACTTTGAATTTAATAAATAATTATTATTCATTTTCTATTAGAATTATGACTAAATTCCTGATTGATAGGCTGATTGAAAAATATCTATAACTTTCAAACGGTATCACATTTTTTGAATCCAAAATATGTATCACATTCTATGCTTCGTATACTATAGGATTAAAAAAAAATGAATTTCATGAAGTTTTGACCAAGTTAAGGTGGTCAGACATACGAGTTTTTATATTTTTTAAAATTTGTAATAAAAAAATTCATAATTAATTATTTACTTGGAAAAAAAATTATAAATATGTGTCACATTCGGACATGAGTCCTCTACCTATATCTAAAATCTTATAAAACAATATTATCATTTTATTGTGGCTAGGGTGGTCAGACAGACACCTACTTATTTTCTCCCTGAAATTTAAGTACTATTGCATTGAAATTTCAAATTTTCACCAAATAGACTTTTAAAAAAATAAAATAAACTTAGTAGTTTAGAAACTATATTCAATTTTCCACATATTCTATTCTTACATATTTTTGAAATAATATAGATAACTTATTCAAATTTTTATGTCAAGTTGTCTAACTCTGATTTTTCTAAATTTTTGTTGCCACTTAAGGGCCTATTTTTTCCATGATGATCCTGCACATACCCTCCTCAAGAACAAAAAAGGCACACATCCTTGATTCCATTTCAAAATTCTACCTACACTTACTCATCCATAATACCTCCATACCATTCATCTCAATCCACCCCTCCCATTGCTCTTGAAAGCAATTTGGGTGCCAAATGTCAAAAGCTTCCATATCAAAATCCACATGTGTCAAAGGATCAACATGTCTCCTCAAAGAGGCATGCAAAAATAAAAGAAATTTTGATCCAAAATAAAAGGAAAAATTAAAAATGCCACAAAGGCCCATCAAAGCAATAAAGAAATTTTCAAAGACCACAAAGGTCCATAAATCAAAAGAAATTTTCAAAAGGCCAAAAAGGCCCATCAAAGCAAAAAGAAAAATTTCCAAGGCCACAAAGGCCCGTAAATCAAAGAGAAAAATCTCAAAGGCCACAAAGGCCCATAAATAAAATATCAAAGCCAAAAATCATGTGGATTCCTAAAAGTCTCATAGAAGCAATGAAATCTAAATTGGCACCCACATTTGTTGAACCAAAAGCTTTCTCCAATCCTCCATCTAAAACCCTCTCACCTTCCAAATCCATTTTTCCTCCATCACTCCACCACCCTTCAAGGTGTGTGCCAATGTTGACCTTGCAATCCTTTCCATCTATCCATCAACAAGCCTTCACACCTCCTATACATTACCCAACATTCATCGCTCGTTATTCTACTTTAAGCCAAACCTATGGATAAGTCCTTAGTTCTTCCATCATACCTTTAATAGGCCAACATTTATGAGTTTAATCCCCATTTCCATGGTTTATTAAAGGGATATTTGGTCATGAAACTTGATTCTTAAGTCCTTCCTCCATCTCCCTATCATCCATATCCTATTTTCCATATTCCTCTTGCACTCTACACTTGGGGGGGAAAGTTTCATCCATCTTATCATTCCTTACATTTCCTCCTTTGATCTTGACAAGGTTAAGGATTTCCTTTAACAACATTTATCTTATCCTATTTTCTTTGTCCATATCTTTTGTACCATATCTTTTTTCTTATCCATATTCCATCATTCTTTCTAGATACATCATTTCTTCCCTTCCTTGGTCTTGATGAGGAATAGGGGAAAAATACTGGGGCCTTGCATCTGTATCTTACCTAATTGATCTTGATCACCCCATTCATTATCTTTATCCTCACTTTCTTCCATTCCATATCTCCTAGCTTATCAAAATCCATGTTATCATGTCCCTTTGCAACCTTGAATCTTATCATGCAAATCATATTTGAGCCTAGTTGTAAAACAATATCCAATCCTCGTATCTTTTGTCAATCAATCATCAACAATCATCAATCTTATTGTACCTAGAGGAAATCAGTGGTCCTAAGTACTTATCATCATCATGCCTTATGGGATCAATCATTCCTGGCATTTTACTCAACCAACCATTATCATCTTTCGATAAGAGATATGTTGCTTGTGTGACATGTTTTGTAGTGAATCTTTCATTTTGATCTATCATTTATCCATGGTTGCATTACCTTCATTATGGGGCATCTTGTTCCTTCAATCAATCATATCATATCATTCCATCTTAAATGTCCTTCAAAAATCAAAAAAATCAAAAAAATATCAAAAGTCAAAAAAAAAAAAGATCAAAAAGAGAAAAAAGAGAAAAATACAAAAAAAGTGAAAAATTATAAAATCATAAAATCTAAAAAAAGTGCAATAAAACAAGTAGTGAAAACACGGCAATAGGCTATTTGTGATAGGTTATTTTTTCCATCTATTTGAGCATTCTGACCATTCACTTTCTCCATTCACTTTCGCCATCCATCTACCTATCCTCAGAAAGCTTCATGTACATATCAAGTGGCATCGTGGTCATGTCTCACCCTAGACTGGGGGAAAAATCCTAAACTCATTGGTGAAAAATAAACTTTGAGCTTGAACCAACAGACAAACAATAGTTAGACAACACAATGAACACAAAGATCATAGTCCAACTCAACAGTGAACATCAATCACCTTTGGTAACACATCAACCATCAAACATCAAAAAACTTTAAAATCAATTCAATCAAAACAAACCTCAAATGGATGGTGTTCCTTCTTAGTCATGGCTCTATCACTCTAGCATGACTATTCAACTATTGAACTTTGATTTTTGTTATCATATCTCTAGAGCAACTCGATGATGTATCGAACTAGAGGAGCTAGGAAGGAGTATGATTTTTTCTTTGTCTATTGTTTGTGATTTGATCACTAATACTGTGAAAATTGTCATAGGACGTGCTCTACAAAGTATCACTAATGACATTCGAAATTTGTATAGGAAAATAGTTAACTCGTCTATTTATGCAGGTAATACTCAAGTCATCTCAATTTAATTATACTTAGATGGGTATGTGCAGGATCATGATGGACCAAAAAGTGGTGATATGATGGGTATGTAAATGAGATTCTCATATTTCCACCCATATAAATTATGTTTTACTTTGAATTTAATAAATAATTAGTATTCATTTTCTATTTGAATTATGACTAAAGTCCTGATTGATAGGCTGATTGAAAAACATATATAGATTTTAAACGGTATCACATTTTTTTAATCCAAAACATGTGTCACATTCTATGTTTCTCATAATATAGGATTAAAAAAAAATGAATTTCATGAATTTTTGACCAAGTTAAGGTGGTTAGACAAAAGAGTTTTAATATTTTTTAAAAGTTGTAATAAAAAATTCATAATTAATTATTTACTTGGAAAAAAATTACAAAAAAATATGCATCACATCCGGACATGAGTCCTCTACTTATATCTAAAATCTTATAAAAAAAATATTATCATTTTATTGTGGTTAGGGTGATGAGACAGACACCTACTTCTTATTTTTTACCAAATAGATTTTAAAAAAAAAAAAAAACCTAGTAGTTTAGAAGATACATTCAATTTGCTACAGATTCTATTATTACATATTTTTAAAATAATATAAATAACTTATTCAAATTTTTCTGTCAAGTTTCCTAACTCTGATTTTTCTTAATTTTCACCAAATAGATTTTAAAAAAAAAAAAAAAACCTAGTAGTTTAGAAGATACATTCAATTTGCTACAGATTCTATTATTACATATTTTTAAAATAATATAAATAACTTATTCAAATTTTTCTGTCAAGTTTCCTAACTCTGATTTTTCTAAATTTTTTGCCACTTAAGGGCCTATTTTTTTCATGATGATCCTCCACATACCCATATGCTTGTGTTAACTTGCAATATCAAAAGTCATGGAAGTAGTACTCAGGTCATTATGGTCTAAATATACCATCGATGCTTGTAGTCACTTTCAACATTTTAAAGGCTCAATGATGATAAAAAGCATGACAAATCAATTGTTATGAATGACAAATTTTGAATATGAAATCTGCATGGTTAAAGTAGATTGCATCCATGTTAGTTTGCATTTGTATCTATGGGATTTCCAAAGCTTGAAAAAGTTCACAAAGATTTTATCTCTCTTATCAATGGATTGAGTACACTTGACATTAAACAAAAACACATCATTTTCATAGAGTTGCACATCATTTGCATACATTAGAAAACATTCTCACAGCATATAGGCATTATCACATCATTCATCCAACCATGCATCACATCATAGTGTTTGAATCAAAAAACACAAAAAGAAGTGCATTGCATCTCACTTGCATAATCACAATCATCTCATTCATTATTAATGGATTAAGAAATTGGTTCATTAAGAAGATTGAAAGACATATCCAACAGAGTAAGATTTCCAAGAAGAAAAGGCTACTGAAAAACATGATTGATTAACAAGAATATAATGCCCTTGTTATGAACATCTAAAACCAATAGTGAAGATGAATTTGTTCTTACTCAAATCCAAGACTGGTAAAGGACCAACTGGATATAAACATCACATGTCATTTGCATAATCGCATCCATCTCACATAGCATAAAACATCATCCATAAAAGTAGATCAAATCATCAACCATGCATTATCATATCATCATTGCATACATCCCACAAATAAATCATCACATAATCATCATAATCATCATAATCATCATGATCATCATAATATAAACATCATCATTTCATACATCATACATTCATTCATTACATCATTTATTTGCATTAGAAAAGAATAAAAAAACATAAAATGCATCACATTTCATTGGCATAATAGGATCCATCGCATAAATCATATAGACATCATTCATAAAGCATCATAGAATCATAACACATCAGTTGCATCATCATTTGCATCCATAACATATCATATCATCATCATATAGAACATCACATAGCATCATAAAATGAAATCAAATGCATCCATCATAATCATCATGATCATCATCACATATAAACATCATATAGACACATAGATCATAATCATCACCGCATATCATATAACCTCAAAATCATAATGTCAAGTGTACAATGATATCCAAACATGGAGAGATGCATCAACAAAGTTGAGGAAATCACAAAATCTCTGACTAAATAAGTGTATACATCAAGTATCAGTACATCATCAAGTCTTAGTACATTAATCAATCCTATACTGGGGCATATCAAACAATCAAAGAAGTCAAACCACATCACCCAATCAAATGTGAATCTGCCTACACCAGATGTGAAAATCCTCCTATGATCATAACATATCACAAATCAGCAATCTTATCAATCAATTCAACCTTCCCTATCATGAGGTTCATCAATCAATTCAACCTCGCCTATCATGAGGTTCATCAATCAACATCAATCATCAATCTATCATTGATCCTCACCTATCATAAGATCAATCATCAATCTATCATTGATCCTCGCCTATCATGAGTTCAATCATCAATCTATCATTGATCCTCGCCTATCATGAGGTCAATTATCAATCTATCATTGATCCTCACCTATCATGAGGTCAATCATCATCATCCTATCATTGACCCTCACCTATCATGAGGTCAATCATTGTCATCCTATCATTGATCCTCACCTATCATGAGGTCAATCATCAACTATCACATCAACATTATCGAATCAATCGGTTGAACGCGATCATCAAACATCGAACACAAGAAGGCAACATAAGGCATCAATTAATCAATTAATCAATCTAGCAGGCTCAATCTTCTTTTTTGGGGGATAAATCGTTTCTGGATCATAAAATTTTGAAAGCATCACCAAATCATTGAAAAATCATCAAAAAAATTTAAAAATTCAAAAATTCACCAATTTATCTTCTGAGAGGGCATATATCCATCAATACCTAAAAATCAACATCTAGGGCATTGAAAAAAAAAATCTTGGCATCGGTATCAATTTTTTCTTTGAAGAAACGTGTAAACACATTACTTCAAAGAGGGGAAAAATGTATACACCTAAAATCAATCATGACATTTAATTAATTAAATACTAGTTATTTAATTAATATTTCAACTACGTATAAATAAATTCTCAATTTATTTATATTCTTCATATTTTCTAAATTCTCCAAAACTAAAATCATATTCTTCTAAATTAATTAAATAAAAAAAATTCCATAAGCTTGTTTTATTTAATTAATCTTCACTAATCTCGATTAGGAATTCAAGCACATGTCTACAACTTTTTGTGCCACCTCACCAAGGTCATATGAAATTAAATAATTCTAATTTTTAAATTAGAATTATCTTCAACCAATTTTTAAGCACATGGATTATTCCTTACATACTTCCACCAATTTTCAAACACGTGGTCTTTTCTTCCCACACTTTAGTCGTCCATCCATTTGGCATGTTGCCTATTGGTCAAGAGATTCCTCCATCCATTTGGCATGTTGTCTTTGGTCAAGGGGACAACATCTTGATTCTCTCCATCTCCATTGTTCATTCTTCTTGTTCGAATTTGGACCGTCGATCATTTCCACCTCACCAGATGCTTGGAACGGCTATAAATACAACCCTTTGGAATTGTATTTTGCATCCACTTTTGAATAGAGCTACCATGCAAAATATCATTTGAGCTTGGGAGCATTTTGGAGTCTTATAGTTACATTTTATATCATGTTTTGCATCATAGTTAGATCTTAGAGTAATACTTTGCTTCATAGTTGCATTTTATGTCAACCTTTGCATCATAATTGCATTTTAGATTAACATTTCCATAGTTTTCATTTGAGCATATGTAGAATCATCCCATCTCAATACCATAGTATCTACCTCGAATAATCTAGCATCATCATTTTTTATCATATATTTTCATGTAGGAATTTCATTGGCTTGCATGTTGAATACTAATCCCATTTCTTAAGTGCCATTCTAATAGCCTTTGTGCACATAGAAATTTGAGGCCCAAAGGGTTAAAGGAATCTTTAAGAGTAGAGGACAATGAGACGTTCTTAAAATATTTGTTTTGTTGCAAATTAGAGTAGCTTATTTGCTTTGAATCTTTGATATAATTCATTTCATTAAGGTTTGTGTTGATTTAATAACTTTCCACATTTCACAGACACACACTATCTATAGTGGAAGGTCATAAGGGGCCAAAGACTTTGGTCCTATGCTACCCTATACTGGCTAATTTTGAGAAAGTGATGACCACCACTACCCCACTACCTCACTACCACCACCATCTCAAACACCATCCCATCACCCTTTTAGAAACCACCACCCAATTTTATTGTTTATTTAATCATCCCACTAACAGGCCACCCAAATTCCCCACCTTCACCTAGCCCAGTTGACAATGTCACTTGAGCAATGATAGGGCAATCAATTTTGTTCTCTTAAAGGATCTATTTTTCCTAAAGGCATAAACTTCTCCCATGGAGTTATATTTTTGTGTTCTCATAGGATTTAGAAATTTTTCTATGAGTAGCTCATTGTGGTATAGATAAATTTTCCATTTTTTTTTATAGGTGACTATTTTTTAGTATGAAGCCTATGTTTCCTCACATTTCTTGTATCTTGCACACATAGTGTTTGTTTTGGAAAATTTCTATATTCTTTCTCAAGTAATATTTAAAAGTATTAGTTTGAGATCATTTTATGTACTTTGGCTCATTTGCTAGAGGGTGATCCCACAATACTGGTTTATAATTTTTGGCCAAACTGGACACTAAAATATTTTTTTCTAACTAAATCTTCACTTTCGAGCACCTATAGCGCCTAAACCGTGAAGAATTTGAAGATGATGCAAACTAGTGATTTGTCACATTTTTTCTGTAGATTCTAAATATATATTTTTCCAAAAATTTTGGAATCAGATTGCACTTCTTTTTCCATCTCCTTCAAAAACTAGTTTTTTCAGTAAACAACATTTTTAAGGAGTGATGCTCACCGTATAATGCATAAAATTTTTTCCATGAAGGATAAAATTCTAATTCTTTCGAATTTAGATTTTTAACTAGGATATCTAGTGCTTCCAATTGGTTAGATATTTTTTTATTGAATATTTTTTCCTTAATCAAGTTTTAAAGTCAAACCAATTACAATTCAAATATAGGTGGACCGTATAATGCATAACTTTTTTTGTATGCATCAAAATTCAATTTTTTTTGTTGGATCAAGAACTTCAATATCTGGTGCACTCATATTTTCAAAAAAAAATGATACTCTGCTATTTTTCCATATGTGCAGAACAAAGATCTTGATTTTCAATGAAAAACCTATGTTTAATAAAACTAAAAAAGAAATGCATAATAAAACCAAAACATATTAAAATTATATTCATTGGATAGCTCGTTTCAAGGACTACCATCATCCAATTGGGCCTATGAAGTACCCTCCATTTTTATCCTCAACCCAAGCTTTGAAGTGCAAAATTCTGGACTTTTTGGTGTTAGAGGGTGAGAAGGTGGGAAAAAGGGGGCTCGAGTGAACCCCCTTTCAAAAGTTTTTTTCTTTGTGTTTTTTGGTGGGAATGGTGGGACCTTGCATTTAATTGGTTCGCTCAAACTAGGGCTCATTCGAACCCTTTTTTGGTTTTCTCAAACCAAAGTGTTCATTCGAACCCCAAAAACCAATTATTTTGCATGGGGTCATTTTTTGCAACTTTTTCTTCCTCACTCAAATTGTAAACCACTTTTGTGGGTTTACCCTAGAAAAAATGTTGAAATTGACTTAGTTTTTTTTTACTAGGGGCCGTTCAATTTTAGTATTGATTCATATTTGCGAGGTTTTAAAAATTATTATATGTATACATATCTATTTTTCTCTAATGATGTTTATTTATCTAATATATATTCTAATTTATCTAAGATCCTCACTTCTCATAATTATCACACATGAAAACCAAATCTATGTAATGGTTACTCCTATCTAAGGGATTATGGTCTATGTTGGATGATACACAACATTATTTCAATAGGGACTATATGAGAGATTTTCTTATAGGAACAAACTTGATGAGGCTATGGGTTTGATTTCTTTACATGTTTATGATAGTTTATTGTTCCATATTGAGGATTGTATAACACTTCAGAAAGTATGAGAAATTCAAATATCTATTTGGTATAATTATTGAATTTCATTCTTTGAAAATATAGGTAGAATTGACTTCTCTTTCTCCTAATTCATTTAATTTCATTAAGGATTATTCAGTTAAGTTCAAATACTTGAGATCTTAATTGACTAGTTGTGAAAAAGATAAATACGATTAAGAATATGTAGTCTTGGTTTTATCTAAGTTAAAAGGACTGTACATGTACAATATTTTTTTTACCTTTTTTTACACCATGGATGCCCTAGGTGAGGGATTTAATATGCCTTCTTTTAATTTTTTTTGCAACCATTTGACTAGAGAGCAAGCTAAGGTTATCTATTTAGATGCACTTCCCAAGAGTCATGCATTGGTAGCCTAGTCACCTAAAGGTAAATGCAAGAACCCCTAAGTATTGAACCCTAGATGAACATTCTCCTGCTTGTTGCATACCTTACAAGAGTAAAAAGGAATTTGGAACAAATCTATAAAATGCTAAGGGTACCACCATGTTGTCTAGAAACTAAAATTAATTTTGTTCACAAGATTCATAGAAGTATCTACAATAATGAATTTTGAAGCATTCTTTAGAGCACACTTAAAAATAACTTTGAAGAACACAAAAAATTAACTTTGGATTATTCGAGGTTCGATAACCAACCTCAATGCATTTATCAAAACACATACCCATAAGTATCTATATTTTCCTCAAAAATAGGATCAAGCATGTAACACATATAGAAATTTATTTGAAACACAAACCACAATAAATCACTCATATTTAACTAACCCCAAAAACTGATAGAGACATAGAGATAGAAAGGGAGGGAGAGATAGTGATAGAGAGGTAGAGAGCTATGTAGAAAGACAAAGATAGAAAGAGGGAGAAAGAGGTATAGATCTAGAGAGATAGAGAGGGAGATGGGGGTGAGAGGGGAAGGGAGAGACAAAAAGGAGAGATATAGAGAGGGAGAGATATAGAAATTTAGAAAGATATTAATAGAGAGGGAGTGAGAGAGATAGGCACTCATATTATTAATTATTTCACATAGTAAGTTTACTGCTAATCATTTTTCATTTAGTGATTTTATTGTTAGTTTTTAAAGCTTATCTTCACTTCAATAATATAAAATTATGTACCAAATCACACCAACTACATGAGGGTGAAAAATTTCTTGACACCAATAACCTACATTATTAGCAATAGATAGATAGGAGAAAGGAAAAATATAATCAAACCATAAACTTGAGAACTTGAAAATATACTTACAAAACGTAAAACTTGCATGATATTGTACCAATTCAATATAATGAACCATTTCAATTGGCTCTACTCTTTATAGTGTCAAGTATTGCTTTGTGATCAAAATTGTAAGATTTTGAAATAAATTCTTATTTTTTAATCAACCCCAATATTGGATGAAGTGTATGTTTAATGCAACATGTTCAAGGTTATAATAATGAAGAATATTCCTATGTGTGTTAAAGGCCTCAAAAAACCACACATTGGACTTCTTATTTGGTACCTTTTAAGAAGGTTGTTTTTGTAACAACAATAAACCTTGTAGGATATTCATTATCATATCCATCTTGATGATTGTGATAGATAACTTATTGTTTAACTTTTCATTTTGAAACAAGACATAATTTTCTCCTTTATTATTATCATTAGTAATAACCACATAAACATGACCAACATTGAAATGTATGAATAAATTTATTCTATTAATTAATCTAATATATAATAAAATGAGCTAAAATATTGATTTAAACTAAATAATAAATCTATAATACCTATTTTCACTAGATATCATTCATAGTTGAAGTAATCTAATACTTCCACCTTATTGAGTTATATTGCTAAGGAAAGTCATTATGTCTCAAGTGGAACTAAAGTTCTAGAAAATATTTTAGTAATTCACTCCTTTGACTAACACTCTCCCTAAATAGAATAAATACATGAAGAACACAATTGTAGCACCTAAATTATATAATTATTCCATGAACATGAATTTGAGATTCTAAATGGGTGGAATTCAATCAATCTTATTTCTATACAACCAACCAAAAAATTTAAAATATGTAGACTTCCCTTCATTAGTTGGACCTATTATTTAGTTAGATTGTTACATGATGGTTTTTATATCTATGAAATTAGCACCACCATGGTACTTCAACTCTTCTTATGGTGGGGATATTTTAACACATTCGCATATGCTATCATTCTCTCATTTTTATATCTAACTTCGATGAAATTTAAAATATGTTGAACACCATTCATCACATGCATCCTACTAAACTAGTAGAACATCTATGAATTCTTAAATTATGAAGTATAATTATATAAATACATGAAATATTGATAAAATATGTGGCATTTATGTCAAATTATTATAGAGTATTCAAAAAAACTTGTGTACAAACTTATTAGAATGAGTAAAATTATAATTGATGTAAAAATATACTACCTCTTAATATTTCTATCTTGGATGAGTTTTATGTTTACAGTTGTATGAATGAATACTATATGCACAAATATTGTAATGTATAATTCTTTGCAAAATATATAATAAACATAATGGTATGAAAAGGGAATATGTTCTCGACCTTTGATCCAAATTCCAAAAAATCTATAAATAAGACATCTTAGAGGCCATTTTCATAGGGAATCCTTATGCTATTATTATGTAGTTATTTTTTAAAGAAACTGCATCCTTTTATCACTCCATTACACCATCAAGAGAACATCAAGAGAAAACTTAGGGTGCATTCTTCTTCATCAAACTCTAATGGAGGTTGTAAAAGAAAGTAAGGTATAGAACCATTCATTTTTGTTTGTTTCTTCCTTTATTGATTTTTTTATTTGGCATACAAACACAAATTTGAAACATAGATATTAGCGTAGAGAAACATGAAGGGTGAAAACCCTAGCAAGAGTGGCTCACATTTTATTCCTGATTTGACTATCTCAATCAAACACACAAACATCACAACATTAATGAGGCTAATTTGATCCATTATTACAACTCCAAAACCATTCTTATTTCACTTTCAATCACTCTTAGAACATGTAAAATATAGTTACATGAAGAGACCAAGCTCAACACTTAGTGGAAAATTAGCATATAACTTCACCCACCCTTCCATGGTGCAAGAAAGGAAGATAGTTCAAAAATTTGATTCAAGAGCCAAAATACATTGAATTACACTCATTATCTATTTATTCATATTTTTACAACTTATGATAGACTAGTATTTATGCAATCATCATGATGTTTGCAATTTTGATAGGGTATTTGCAATTTCACTATAGTAATTGATTATTTTATTGCCTATATGACAAGTAATAAATTCATCACTCTTAATTTTTCACTTAGATAATTCTTATAACTTTCTATGGAAAATATTGAGATTCTTTGGATCACCTCAAGAACACCCTTGCTTGTATCATAGCACAATGGTTTATGCCAATTCCTTGTCTCCAAGTCACTAGACACCTCAACTAACATGGTTCTCCTAGACCCCATTGGTCCAACTTCATTTGACCAAATTTATTGGATGAAATGAAGCTAGATTGTGATAAAAAAATTCATCCACATGTTACCGGGAGCTTATTTTTTAATTTTGTATTCACTTTACATCTAATGCTCCCATAAATTTGAAAGATAGTTAAACTAGATTTATTTACATTTTTGGTTCTTGATTTTTAAAGACTAATATTTTGTGCATAACCTTAGACCTTGTGAAATGTTTAAACATGTGTCATCATAATAACAATATGTTTTCAAGTGTTTCTCTTGAAATTCTCCTATTTTATTTTATTTTACTTGATGTAAAGACTATATTTGAATCCAATTACAACATGTTTTAAAAAAAGTATAGATTTGGATTCCCTCAAGGTATTTTAAGCCATTTGACATGTTTTGTATAAGATCTTCTAGGTTTTAAAATTTCATTCAGTGGGACTTAATTAAAATTCTTCACATTTAAATTTTTAACAAAATAGCAAAGATGAATTAGAAAATTTTGATGCAAATCTAATTTAAACCTAAGACTTTTTTCGCATGGTAGAGAATTGATAACTTATTGCTGATAATGAATGACACCTAATACCTTAAAGTTAAAATATGGTTGTGAATTATGACTTAATAACCTTGACGAAGTAGAGATTATCAAGTTTAGAACCCAAACTATGCTATAAGAGCTATGAACCTAATAAAAAATATCATTTTTCATCCTAACACATAAGATTTGTAGCCTAGTGATACAAATGATTCCTCTACTAAATAAAAAAATTACCTAATGAACCTAATACAAGAGAATCTAAAAGAAAACTAAAAATGACTTTTCATTCCAATTTTTCTTTCAATTGGATTAGAAGTAGATTTAGCTTGTTTCCTTTTCACATTTATTTTGATTTTATTATAAAATC
Organism: Sequoia sempervirens; assembly: GCA_007258455.2. Lineage (NCBI taxonomy): Eukaryota > Viridiplantae > Streptophyta > Pinopsida > Cupressales > Cupressaceae > Sequoia > Sequoia sempervirens. Next base: position 2,437,279 of record VDFB02072274.1, on the reverse strand, counting down.
AAAGACTGTGTTTGCTTACTAGATATGGTTAGAATTGATAAATCTTGATTTCATGTTAAGTAGATACAAATCTTGAGAATTGATCAATTGGTACTAGTGTGTGTGTCCATCTTGGGCATTAATATATTAGTATTCTCGTGTGGAACTACCTATTCTAGTGACCTGCACAAATCCTAAACCATGAATCCAAAATCTTGTGTAAGTAAAATTATTTTCAAGTAGGAACTTTGATTCCACCTAAATTGATGTGTTACATATAAATGTTGTACATACTTTATTGTTTCAATCATATTTTTTTCACCAAAATATGTAGTGTAAGAATTTGGTTCAAATGGAAAATGTGAATTAAATATTCTTCTTACAAACACTAGATTGGATTTTGCGGATAAAATTTACAATCTATATTTAAAATGTTTGTTTTGGGAAAAGAAGATTATATTAATAAGAAGAGAAACTAACCTTGTTTTTCATATGATAGCTTACTAAAACTTCTAGTAAGATCTCATAGATATTGTTCAAATGATTTCCCTTTACTAATAAAAATTAGTTTTGTTAGATTCCCCTTCCACTTAACAATGTTAAATTATAATTATTTATGTATAATCAACATTTTCTTTATTTCAAATTTAATTTACATTTATGTTTATTCATTTTATATTATTAAATTAAAAAATATTTTTTTAAAACTATAAAGAAAAAATTTAAATTATTAATTATTATATTAAATATATATTTTATATTGTTTTTAATAAAATATTATAAAAATATATACCTTTTAATATTAAATTACATTACTATATATTGTCTCTTTTGAAATAAGATATATCAAAAGACGGTTGAAATCACATGGCAACGATCATATTTTATCTTTTCACTTCTTCAAATTAAGAATTTATAAATTGGCAACTACCATTTTATAACTTTGCACATTTTCAAAATGGTCTTCAGAAATAAGGAAAAAATCTACAAATTAAATTTTAAAAAAACAGTTCTTATCCTAGTTTTAAGCAAGATGGAAAAAATTCTTTACAATTTTGAGAAAGAAAAATGGAGCCGTCACAAGACTAGGCTGTTAAAATCTAAAAGAATATTTTTAACATGAAAGCGGTCCTCCCTGGTTTTTGGTCTGGACTAGGGGTGCCTCCGTGGCCTCACGGGATTTGTATATGCTTTCATACAATTTTTTCATTCGAAATGTGAGGAGAACATCGAGGCCGAATCCCAACAAACAGACGCCAGCCATGACCAAGAACACCAACCTGTAACAATGGACCCCCACACAAGTCTTCCCATTCATCAAATATTGTGGACTCCAGAGCCCATACACGTCCGAATACGACCATCCCCTGATGCCGAATTTGTCAGCTTCGGAAGCCTCAATGTCGTATAAAATCCCAGCCAAAAGCCCGGAGAAGAGGAAGGAGCCAATAGGCAGATTCAAGATCAGAATGTTATACATCAAGCCATAGTACTTCAATCCAAAAAGCTCTGATGCCGTCGGAACAGAAACAGAGAGACGAACAACGTAGCAGATTCCCACCACCACAGAGCCAAAGTACAGAGATCCCTGCATACCCACCGCCATTGTTATGTACCCCACTATCATCACCACCTGCGACGCCGCCATCCACACCGGCCTCGGAACGCCCGCCTTCCTGAAATGCAAAACAGGGCATTAGCAACCTATCTAGAATGTCAAATGAACAGAATTTTGAAGCTAAAATTTTGAAAGAGACCTTATAAAATGTTCGGATATGGAACCCGAGGCAATCCTTCCAAAGAATCCCCAAATGCTGATGAGCGACACAAACACAGAAACGTCCGCATAGCCCATGGCCAATCCAATCTGCCCTAAGTTGTTAATGACGGCCATTCCTGTGCCCACACCGCACAGAAACGTTAAAAAGAGTAACCAGAAGTCAAATTTATGCATTGCCTCCAGTATAGTGTGGTCTTCACCAATGCGTGGCTTGCGTGCAACCAGCTCCACATTACCGTCGTTTTGCGGCGCTTGATTTGCAGGGGCTTTGGAAGCCTCTGTTTCCTTGATGTTCTTCAACAGGGGCTCTGTAACTTGCTTTTCAATGTCCGTGCCCGCCGAGTTCGATGTCCTAGGAGTCGATCTCGCGCCGGCGGAATAATAATCTTGTACGAAAATCTTGGCAGGAACGATGAGAGGCGCTGCGAGAAGTAGTAGCAAGAAGCCGGCAAAGACACGGGAAAGTGCAGGCCCGTGCTGGCCGCTCATGTCGAAGGTCAGCAAATAAACGGCCAACACGATTGCTACGACATTTAACAGGGAGAAATTCTGGGCTTCCTTTTTTCGTTCCCTTTCATCGGCCTCAGAGGGAACGGGATGCAGAAACAGCATGGACGTCACGCATACGATGCCCGGAACGAGCGTAAGCATTAACAGAAACGAAGAAGGGTCGCTGGCGAAGAGGGCGCTGCAAATATCAGTAAAAATGGCAGGAGTGAGGCCAACGTAGCCCTTGAGAATCCCCACCACAGGGCCTCTGTTCTTCGAGAAGTTGCGCATACACGTCACCAGCACGGCCGTGTTCATCCACGTCGAGCTGTTCCCTCCCATGCATAAAAACACGCACATCTGTTCCACATTTCAATCAATTAAAATCTCAGAACCCAATTTCGTTAAGAACAAACACAACAAAATAACCCAAACAGAGAAAAAGTACTAAAATTTTACCTGCCAATAGGGCAGGGGTCGAATCCTGTGGCTGACCACTAGCCATTGAGCGCCGTAACCGACAAAGCCTTCCACAGAGCCAATGAGCAGAATCACCCAGGTGGGCAAATAATCTGAAGCAAAGCCTGCAACCAAACCGAAGGCCTTCCCCACATCTTTGGCGACGCTGAGATTGTTGAGCTGCAGCTGATTTAAGCCCAAAATGGCCTTGAGAGCCACGGAGTAATTAGCGAAAGTATAGTTGTTGCCAGCAATTGCCTGCACCCAAATGGCCGTTACGAAGCCTAACCACTTGTGCGTACCCATTAAATTCACAGAGTAATGAATAAGAAATTTGCAATTCCAGAGAACACGGAGAGATTGTTTTGAATACATGTTTTTCTTGCTGTGTCAGCATGTCTTATATACATGTAGAAGACCTGTGCATCACGGTCTGCTGGTATCGTGAGCACCACTGGTAATGCAATACCGGGTGAACCAATACAGAGCATGAGTCGTCGTGGGAAAGCGATGTTGGCCCATAGAGAAGCTAACGCTGATTGAAATCTCTATATACGTGGAGGACGGCACACGGCTTGGGGTTCTGTAGCTTGTCCGTCAAAAACCAGAGCAATTTATTTGTTTATTTTTGTCTTTCGTATGTGCTGAAGTGTAGGTAATTAAAATCCATTTCAATAGATTCTTGTGCATTTCATCTGTCGCTTACTACTTGCTAACGGGGGCGCTGATATTTCCCTCCATTGCCTTCTCATTAAGCCATCATTGTAAGGGTAAAGTTTAATTCTTTTATTACGCCGAAAGGCGTTATACAGTAAAAGCAACAAACGAATATTTTCCGTTAAGAAAAACCTTTTACATTTAAATTGACATCCTTGCTGGCTGTCGTTAGTGCTGGAAATATTAAATTTATTAAATTTATATTGTAACCGTTTTTTGCATGGACAAAATACATCGAAATTTTTCCAAATCGCCAAAATGTGGCAGCTTCAAGCCCCAAATTATATAAAAATGGTGTTGAATGTAGCGCTATCAAGCATGTCATTTATTCCTTTCAATTATTTAGTTCTTTTGGTTTGTCATCTCATTTTGATGATCTAATGAAGAAAAAATTACATTAATCAAATAAAAAATATACCAAATCAATGTAAAGATAGTGGTTAGGCACTAGCCTGGGGATTGTCGACATTAAATATGAAAATTTTTGAACCAAAAATCTTTTTTTTTCATCCATGCATTATTTTAGGGTTGCTATTTATATTTTTGATCTTGAACATTCTACCATTACTAAGAGATTTAATGATATTCTTATTTTGTTATTGTTTCTCGCTTACTAAATTATAATATCTCCTCTTTTATATGAGAAAACAATTTTAGTTTTTATATCATTCAATTTCTTTCATCTCTAAAGTGGTGGTTTAGGTATAGATTTCTCATTTAAATGCTTCAAATTTATTTTTTCTTATGAACTACTTTATCATTGTTCATAACTTTATATATAAATTATAATTATCAAATTTAATTATTGAATTAAGATAAACAATGTGGTGAATACAAATAGAGTTTGAAAATTATTTGTCATAGATATTTTGAATTAAGAGGATATAAACAAATTCAATAATGAGAATTGAGAGTAATAAATTTTCTTGAAAGTTTAAATTGACTGTTTTATACAAATATGCCCAAGTTATAGATTATAAGCTATTCATTTTAATTATTTGTATGAAATTGATAATCTTAATAATATTACAAAATTTTAGAATATTTTGTAAATAGTAAAATTACTAACATTATAAAATATAATTTAAATTAACTATAAATAGTATTGAGTTTGGATTTGTTACATCTCTCATATATCAACATAGGTAAATTTGAAAAATATTTTAAATGATAGAAATTTAAAACAATATTAATATTTATATAGAAAATTATTTTTATTAAAGTGATAAAATATAAAATAATGATTAAAATAAATGTATAAAATATAATCTTCAGTTATTCAATTTGAATGAAATTAATTAGAAATTTTATGGAGTTGAGAATATCTTTTATATAAAAAAATATAGAAATTGAAAAGTTATTTAAATTATATAACTAAAAATAAAAAATATAATGATTTTTTAATAAAAATTTTTGATAGCTATTCATTTTAATTATTTGTATGAAATTGATAATCTTAATAATATTACAAATTTTTAGAATATTTTGTAAATAGTCAAATTAATAACATTATAAAATATAATTTAAATTAACTATAAATAGTATTGAGTTTGGATTTGCTATATGTCTCATATATCAACATAGGTAAATTTGAAAAATATTTTAAATGATAGAAATTTAAAAGATTATTAATGTTTATATAGAAGATTATTTTTATTATAAAATACAAAATAATGATTAAAATAAATTTATAAAATATAAGCTTCAGTTATTCAATTTGAATGAAATTAATTAGAAATTTTATGGAGTTGAGCATATCTTTTATATAAGAAAATATAGAAATTTGAAAAATTATTTAAATTATATAACTAAAAATAAAAAATATAACGATTTTTTTAATATTATTTTTTAATGGTGTTCAACATTAGGGTTAGGATTCAATTAAGGTTATGATTATGGTTCAAAAAAGGTTGGGCGACCCTTTGGTGAAATGGTGGGGCTTCTTGCCTGTAGAGCCAACAACCAAGGTTCAAACCTCGCGGGGTCACTCTCTACCGTGTCAACAATGGAGTTTGTTATTTACCCTCCTATTAAGGGGAGGCTCCTTGGTGAACTGGTGGGGCTTCTTGCCTGTAGTGCCAACAACCAAGGCCCAAACCTTAATATTAAATTTTTTAGAGCCAACAACCAAGGTTCAAACCTCGCGGGGTTGTTCTCTACCGCGTTAACAAATGGAGTCCACGTACCCTTGGTGTTAAGGGGAGACCCTTTGGTGAAATGGTGGGGCTTCTTGCCTGTAGAGCCAACAACCAAAGGCTCATACCCTTAATATCATATACTTTTAAGGGGCGACCCTTTGGTGAAATGGTGGGGCTTCTTGCCTGTAGAGCCAACAACCAAGGTTCAAACCTCGTGGGGTCACTCTCTACTGCGTCAACAATGGAGTTTGTTATTTACCCTCGTATTAAGGGGAGGCTCCTTGGTGAACTGGTGGGGCTTCTTGCCTGTAGTGCCAACAACCAAGGCCCAAACCTTAATATTATTTTTTTTAAAGGGCGACCCTTTGGTGAAATGGTGGGGCTTCTTGCCTGTAGAGCCAACAACCAAGGTTCAAACCTCGTGGGGTCACTCTCTACCGCGTCAACAATGGAGTTTGTTATTTACCCTCCTATTAAGGGGAGGCTCCTTGGTGAACTGGTGGGGCTTCTTGCCTGTAGTGCCAACAACCAAGGCCCAAACCTTAATATTAATTTTAGGGGGTGACCCTTTGGTGAAATGGTGGGGCTTCTTACCTGTAGAGCCAACAACCAAGGTTCAAACCTCGCGGGGTCGCTCTCTACCGTGTCAACAATGGAGTTTGTTATTTACCCTCATATTAAGGGGAGGTTCCTTGGTGAATTGGTGGGGCTTCTTGCCTGTAGTGCCAACAACCAAGGCCCAAACCTTAATATTTTAAAACCGTGTCAACAATGGAGTTTGTTATTTACCCTCATATTAAGGGGAGGTTCCTTGGTGAATTGGTGGGGCTTCTTGCCTGTAGTTCCAACAACCAAGGCCCAAACCTTAATATTAAATTTAGGGGTTGGGGCCCTAGCTCGGTTGGCTAAATCTTTCCTGTTGCAGGAGGTTGGTCACGAGGTCTAGTCTCCCCCACCCCCGTGGTACCGGAGGGTGTGTCGCACCAGCGCTGCCGGTCACGTTAAAAAGTTTACCAGGCGCACTGCAGTTTATATGGGGTCGTGCTACCCGATTCCTGCAGTCTAAAAAAAAAACATTAGGGTTAGGATTCAATTAAGGTTATGATTATGGTTCAAAAAAGGTTAGGGACACAATTAGGTTTCTAAGATAAAACTTAGGCTTTCGATTGGGGTTAGGGTTGAGATTAAGATTAGGATTATAGTTCAATTAAGGTTAGGATTAGGGTTAGAATTAGGATACAAAATCTGTGCCTCAAAGAATTGTCGCTTTTTAACACAAAAGCGGCCCTCCCTGGTTTTTGGTCTGCACCAGGGGTGCCTCCGTGGCCTTATGGGATTTGTATATGCTTTCATACAATTTTTTCATTCGAAATGTGAGCAGAACATCGAAGCCGAATCCCAACAAACAGACGCCAGCCATGACCAGGAACACCAACCTATAACAATGGGCCCCCACACAAGTCTTCCCATTCGTCAAATATTGTGGACTCCAGAGGTCATACACGTTTGCATACGACCAGCCCCTGGCGCCGAATTTGTCAGCTTTGGAAGCTTCAATGTCGTATAAAATTCCAGCCAAAAGCCCAGAGAAGAGGAAGGAGCCAATGGGCAGATTCAAGATCAGAATGTTGTACATCAACCCATAGTACTTCAATCCAAAAAGCTCTGATGCCGTCGGAACTGAAACAGATAGACGAACACCGTAGCAGATTCCCACCACCACAGAGCCAAAGTAGAGAGATCCCTGCATACCCACCGCCATTGTTATGTACCCCACTATCATCACCACCTGCGACGCCGCCATCCACAATGGCCTCGGAACGCCCGCCTTCCTGAAATGCAAAACAGGGCCTTAGCAACCTATCTAGAATGTCAAATGAACAGAATTTTGAAGCTAAATTTTTGAAAGAGACCTTATAAAAAGTTCGGAGATGGAACCCGAGGCAATCCTTCCAAAGAATCCCCAAATGCTGATGAGCGACACAAACACAGAAACGTCCGCATAGCCCATGGCCAATACAATCTGCCCTAAGTTGTTAATGATGGCCATTCCTGTGCCCACACCGCACAGAAACGTTAAAAAGAGTAACCAGAAGTCGAATTTATGCATTGCCTCCAGTATAGTGTGGTCTTCACCAATGCGTGGCTTGCGTGCAACCAGCTCCACATTACCGTCGTTTTGCGGCGCTTGATTTGCAGGGGCTTTGGAAGCCTCTGTTTCCTTGATGTTCTTCAACAGGGGCTCTGTAACTTGCTTTTCAATGTCCGTGCCAGCCGAGTTCGATGTCCTGGGAGTCGATCTCGCGCCGGCGGAATAATAATCTTGTACGAAAATCTTGGCAGGAACGATGAGAGGCGCTGCGAGAAGTAGTAGCAAGAAGCCGGCAAAGACACGGGAAAGTGCAGGCCCGTGCTGGCCGCTCATGTCGAAGGTCAGCAAATAAACGGCCAACACGATTGCTACGACATTTAACAGGGAGAAATTCTGGGCTTCCTTTTTTCGTTCCCTTTCATCGGCCTCAGAGGGAACGGGATGCAGAAACAGCATGGACGTCACGCATACGATGCCCGGAACGAGCGTAAGCATTAACAGAAACGAAGAAGGGTCGCTGGCGAAGAGGGCGCTGCAAATATCAGTAAAAATGGCAGGAGTGAGGCCAACGTAGCCCTTGAGAATCCCCACCACAGGGCCTCTGTTCTTCGAGAAGTTGCGCATACACGTCACCAGCACGGCTGTGTTCATCCACGTCGAGCTGTTCCCTCCCATGCATAAAAACACACACATCTGTTCCACATTTCAATCAATTAAAATCTCAGAACCCAATTTCGTTAAGAACAAACACAACAAAATAACCCAAACAGAGAAAAAGTACTAAAATTTTACCTGCCAATAGGGCAGGGGTCGAATCCTGTGGCTGACGACCAGCCATTGAGCGCCGTAACCGACAAACCCTTCCACAGAGCCGATGAGCAGAATCACCCAGGTGGGCAAATAATCCGAAGCAAAGCCTGCAACCAAACCGAAGGCCTTCCCCACATCTTTGGCGACGCTGAGATTGTTGAGCTGCAGCTGATTTAAGCCCAAAATGGCCTTGAGAGCCACTGAGTAATTAGCGAAAGTATAGTTGTTGCCAGCAATTGCCTGCACCCAGATGGCCGTTACGAACCCTAACCACTTGTGCGTACCCATTAAATTTACGGAGTAATCAATAAGAAATTTGCAATTCCAAGAACACGGAGAGATTGTTTTGAATACATGTTTTTCCTGCTGTGTCAGCATGTCTTATATACATGTTCAAGACCTGTGCATCACGGTCTGCTGGTATCGTGAGCACCACTGGTAATGCAATACCGGGTGAGCCAAAACAGAGCATGAGTCGTCGTGGGAAAGCGATGTTGGCCCATAGAGAAGCTAACGCTGACTGAAATCTCTATATATGTGGAGGACGGCACACGGCTAGGGGTTCTGTAGCTTGTCCGTCAAAAACCAGAGCAATTTATTTGTTTATTTTTGTCTTTCGTATGTGCTGAAGTGTAATTAAAATCCATTTCAATAGATTCTTGTGCATTTCATCTGTCGCTTACTACTTGCTAACGGGAGCGCTGATATTTCCCTCCATTGCCGTCTCATCAAGCCATCATTGTAAGGGTAAAGTTTAATTCTTTTATTTAGTTACAATATGAGGTGCATTTGTGGAAAGTTGTAAATTATGATGTTTTATTAAATACTTTGTTTTAGTATATATTGCATTTAGGTAACACGAGAGTGAAGTATTAGAATTTTATATACTAACATTGTCTTAATTTTAGTATATTTAATTATGGAGTTTCATTTAAGATCAAGGAACAAGATTTTATTTTTTGAACAAAAGTTATTTTCTATTTGGATGTCAATTCTAAAGTAAAATCAGAAAATTGACTTGTTTATCAAGTAATTTTTCATGATATTTATCTATTAATAATTATTCTTCAAATGTTAGGAATGAAATACCATGCATTACATATATATACAACTATAATTATTTAGAAATTTTGACAATCTACCAAAAATTTCCCTTTCATTTGATAAAGTCATAAAGAAAATTTAATTTCTTTTTATGAAAAAATCCATAAATACTGTAACCATACAACCCTTAAATTTAAGCTTAGATGTCACACAAATCCATAAATCTATAAATTTAATATTGCAACCAAAAGATTTGTTTAAAGGAGTGCATTTTGATTTCATACACATTTGAGCAGAAAAGGCACCTTCAAAATCAAGTATGCAGAAGGATTGCATGCAACCAGTTTTAGACATTAAAATCAATACCCTTGATGAAATTGCATGATGAAAATTTCTAATGCTAAAAATTACTTTGCAAGAATTTTCACACAATAATATTAAATGGATTTGATAAAGATTATTGAAGTTACTTGCTGAGAAAAGTTTTGGTTCCTAATTCAACTAAACATTTCAACTAAATTCATATAAATTTTAATTTTAAGTTGAATTTTTTTTTCAATTTTTCTATTTCTTATAAATTAATAATAAATACTTTATTTAATTATTAAAAAAATATTCTATCTTTTATAATAATTTATTTTTTTAAAATTTATATTTGTTAAAATTTATATTAACAATATTAATTAAAAATAAAATTTCAAAATAGTTTCTTAATACAAAGTTCAATTTAATAATTTTTATTTTATTAAAATATTTATAATATATAAAATTAATAAATTATCATTAAAAAATCAAATCTTGCGAATCCTACCGACTGGTTCTTGCTGGAAAAAAGACGGACACATCTACTTGGTGCGGGGATTAAAATAGAAAAATAAAAAATAAAAAATAGAGTAACTGCAATTTTAGGGGGCTCCAAACAATGTTATAGGTAACTGGAGTGAAAGGGGAGATAACTTGGCGAAGAGAATGGTGAACGACAGTTATGATGTATGGGATGGTTATCCATGCCCGGTGCATTCTAGGGGCTAGATAGTCGTTTCCAGTGGTGGCGGGGGCGAGATGGCAACCGTTTTGAAGTGGGACGACCTTACTTTGAGGGTTTTTATCTATGACTTTCCGGATGAAAAGAAGGGGAAAATGCCTAAGGGGGAGTCTTGCTCAGACGGTTGGTTCTAAGGAGGGTCGGTAGGTGTTGTTATGGTGGGTTGGGCTTAAGTGTCACACACTAAGCTCTAACTGGTCAAACTTTTTTCCCTTTTCCCATTTTCCATTGGGTTTCGATGTGTTTGCCCTGCCATCCTCACAAATGTACCGTTGCCCATCCATGCATTCCATAACTCGCCTCATGCATTGTAGGTGCTAGATAGTCGTTTCCAGCGGTGGCGGGGGCGAGATGGCAACCGTTTTGAAGTGGGACGACCTTGCTCTGAGGAGGGTTTTTATCTATGACTTTTCAGATGAAAAGAAGGGGGAAATGCCTAAGGGGGAGTCTTGCTCAGACAATTGGTTCCGAGGAGGGTCGGTAGGCGTTGTTATGGTGGGCTGGGCTTAAGTGTCACACACTAAGCTCTGACTAGTCAAAATTTTTTCCCTTTTCCCATTTTCCGTTGGGTTTCGATGTGTTTGCCCTGCCGTCCTCACAAATGTACCGTTGCCCATCCATGCATTCCCCATGCCACATGCATTCCATAACTTGAAAAAATGTCAACTCACTACAATTTGTACGATAACGCGAGGATATTTTGCAGGTCTGTTGTAGAGTTTATTTTTATTTTTAGTTCCTGCCGAAGGAACTATAGGCACACCTCTTCCTTAACAAGTTATTAATAATTTTGATTTAAACAAATGAGAATTCATATTTATTTTTTATTTGACAAATATTTGCATAACTCTAAAGTAAATATGCAAAATATTTAACAAAACAAATATTTAAAATTAATTTTCTGAAAGGTAATTGGCTCAAAATTTTTGAGGGATAAGAGCGATTTTCCCAGCTCCATTATCATAGTTGCAATTTTCCTACTCCATTATCATAGTTTCCAAAATAGTTTGTTTTCTTTTAAGTAAATTTAATTTCACTAGTCTATTTACTTTCCCAACACTATATATATATATATATTAAGACTACTAAATTGTAAAATGAATTTAACTCAACTATTTTAAACATATAATTTTTTCACCACAAAGTATATTTTTCCACCACAAAGTTAAATTTTATCTAATGAAAATATTTATTTGAATTTTTGAACTCTAAAGCTGTTCAGGATTTGATTAGGTGTCATTCGCCTGATGTTCTTTTTTTGCAGGAGACTAAGCTCTCTGTGGAGGGTATGATGGATCTAGTTCCTAAGTTATGGGGGAATGGTGGATGCCAATGCATTGGTGCTCAAGGGTCTTGGCGGGGTGGCATGTTTATGGAACCCGCGTAAGATTTGCCCCTTTGGTGGGTGTCTTTCAGGTCCTCCCTTTCCATGGTGGCCTCTTGTTTTATGTCAGGGGAAATTGCTCTCTTCTCCAATGTGTATGCGCCTGTGGAGTTGCAAGGAAAGCAACTTTTGTGGTCCAACATTCATTTAGTTCGCAACTTATTTCCCTACCATCCTTGGATTATTGGAGGCGATTTTAATGCTATCACGGAGCTTGCAGAAAAATGAGGTGGTATTGCAAGGTTGGAGGCTTCTGCATTATTGCTCCAGGACAATATCTCTGCTTTGAATCTTGTGGATATCAAACCTGGCAATGGTCTTTTTACCTGGAATAATAGGAGAATTGGCGATGCCTCTATTTCTGAAAGACTTGATAGATTTTTGGTGTCTAGTTTTTGGGTGGGGGACAGGTGGTTGATAAGCTCTGAAATTTTGGATGGTCGTGGTTCTGATCATTGGCCTATTAAGCTAGTAGTTGATGTGCCTCAACGGTGTGCTAGACAGACCTTTAAGTTCCAACTCATGTGGCTTAGGGATGAATCTCTTCATGTTTTGCTCCCTAGTTGGTGGGATTAGGGGAAGCCAGCATATGGCACTGCCATGTACTCTTTCTCAAAGAGGCTCCAGTATGTTAAATATAGATTGAAAAGATGGAATAGGCAGCATTTTGGTAATTTATTTCAGGAAAAGCAAAAGGCGCGAGATAAGCTAGACCTAATTACCAGACAAATTCGAGATCAAGGCCTCTCAGAGGAGCTGAGTTTATTAGAGGTTGCTGCAACAAAAGAGCTTGAGGAATGGGAGTTAAGCGAAGAGATTTTTTGGAAACAAAAGTCTCGTATTGAATGGCTCCAGGCTGGGGATCGAAACACTGCTTTCTTCCATAACTCAGTTAAGGATCTGAGACAAGGTAATGCTATTTCTTCTATTCTGTTGCCTAATGGGGAATCTTTGTCCTCTTCAGCCTCTATTTCAGCTGAATGCATTCGATATTTCTCTACCCTTTTCTTTGAGGATTCGCCTCCTGCGGAGGAGGATGAAGCTAAAATTTTAGATTGTATCCCGAAGCTGGTGACTAATGAAATGAATGAATCATTGCTTGCTCCTATTACCTTGTCGGAGCTTGAGAAGGTTGTATTCCAGATGAAGAAAGGTAAAGCTCCTAGGCCTGATGGATTCCCCATTGAATTTTTTCAGGAGTTCTGGGAAGTGGTTAAATTGGACCTTTTAGAGGTTGTCCAAGAATCCTTTATGCATAAACAAATGTTGAAGTCCCTAAATGCTACATTTTTAGCTCTTATTCCTAAGAAGGTGGGAGATAACTCCTTGGATTTGTTTAGGCCTATAGCTCTATGTAATGTTGTGTATAAAATTATTACTAAGTTGATCGCAGAAAGGCTGAAGCCTTGGCTTGATGACTTAATTTCTGAAGAGCAGGGGGGTTTTGTTGCTGGAAGATAGATCATGGATGGGGTAGTTATTGCTGCTGAGGCCATCCATTCTATGGAATCCTCAAAAGATAAATCTATGTTTATCAAGTTAGACATGGCTAAAGCTTATGATCGTGTTAAATGGAGTTTTCTATTTAAAATCCTTGGAGCTTTTGGCTTTGCTAAGGGTTGGATTGAATGGGTTAGGAGTTGTGTCACTTCCTCCTCCTTTTCGGTGCTTATCAATGGTGAGCCCACTTGTTTGTTTGGTGCTTCTAGAGGCCTTAGGCAGGGAGATCCCCTATCTCCTTACTTATTCATCCTCCTTGTAGAAGGCCTGGGAAGACTCATTCGTGCTCAGGTTGCTAGTGGCTTGCTTTAGGGATGGAGTTGGGGAGATGGTATTCCCCCTCAGTCTCATCTGCAATTTGTAGATGATACTGCCTTGATGGGCAGGGCTAAGGTTGAGGAGGCTCTCAATTGGCGCAGTGTTTTGGACAGTTACTTGGCAGCTTCTAGGCAACGCATAAATGAGGGGAAGTCCTTCATATATTTCTTCCACACTCCTAAAGGTATTCAAAGGAGAATTGCTAGTATCCTTCGGTTTCAGATTGGTTCGCTTCCTTTTCCTATCTTGGAATCCCTCTTGCTGTTCGCTCTCTCCCCAAAAGGTTTTGGCAAGAGACTCTTGATAAGTTTCGAGGATTGGTCAGTCATTGGACTTGCAGGTGGCTTTCTTCCGCAGGTAGAGTGACTCTTTTAAAGTCGGTGGTCCAGGCTCTTCCTATTTATAAATGCTTTGTTCTTTCTGCTCCTTCAAGTTTTATTAGAGATTTCGAGAAATTGTCTCGTCAGTGTCTGTGGGCTGGTAATCTTCTTCATAGAAAATGGAGTCTTGTGAAGTGGGATGTTGTTTGTAGGCCAAAGCAAGAGGGGGGTCTTGGTTTATGGCGGGCTGATTTGAATGGGCAGGCCTTGGCTGCTAAGTTTTATTGGCGCTGGTGCTCTCAACAGCATATGTGTTGGGCTAAAATTCTGACCTTCAAATATTTGGGGGCAGTAGAAAGTAGGGAGGTATCAAGGTTTAGTATGGAGGGGAAAGGCTCTGTGATCTGGAGTACCCTTAAACGTGGTGCCAAGTTGGTTAAACAGGGACTTTTTTGGATTTGTAATGGGGGTCGAGATGCTCTTTTCTGGTATGATTCTTGGGATGGATACCCACCCATTGTGTCATCTCATCCCCATCTCCAAGATTTGTGCC
>VDFB02072274.1:2384602-2422551 GCA_007258455.2 Sequoia sempervirens | reverse complement strand
TTCCTCAAAGAAATGTGGTCTCATAAGAAGATGCCATGACAAGCAAATGCAATTGGGAGTTGCTCCTAGTTATTAGTTATGCAATGTGAAGTAATTGCATAACTGCTTAGGTTGACTTTGTAAAAACTATATATTGTAATTGAAATTTTGTCATCTATCAGCATCTAGTTATTAGTTATTCAATTTGAAGCAATGCTTTGAGTTTGAAATATGTGCAATGCAATGTAATCAATGATATGAATATAAACTACAAAAATCTATTTTTTACAATTTATTAGTTAAACTCCTTATTTTATTTGCTCTCTATATCTCTATGCTATGGAAATTCCTTTTATTTATTTATTTTAAGTTTTTATCTTAGAAATTGTACTTTTTTTTACCTTTTTTTTAAATTTGATTTTTTCCTATTTTTTCTAGACTTTTTCCTGATTTTTTCAAAAAATCTTATACTTTTGGCTTGTCAATTTTTTCCCCAAAATATTTTTGCTGCTATGGTATAAACACATATCTTTTTGTAATATCAAGGATAATTTTTGAAATTTCCATGCTTTGCTAATCTAAAAGGAAAAGTCTTTTGCCTAATCTGTATGCAGCCATGCTTTTGACATTGTCAAAAAGAGCAAATATGGACACCATTGATAAAAAAGATTTGTATTAACCAAATAGCCATGTACATATACATCAATATATGTCTATAAGTATAAAATACAGTTACAAAATAGCCATATAGGCTTACGCTCGAATGCCATATAGGCATACAATGTCAAATATATCCAATACAAAATATGTACAAAATTTCCATGTCTAGGAATACAAGAAAGGGCTCTAGAATCAAAATTCATTTCTCTCCATGCTCTAGAAATAAATTTTTTCCCTTTGTTTGGCAATCTGATGGCGATAATTCTGTCTGTTGTTTATGTTGTGCTTGAGGACTGCTCTTGCTACTCCTATAGTTTAGCTCCTGGTGAAGTCTTAACTATTACAATAAGAAGTAAAGCCATTAATATATAGAAATTACATTATAAGAAATGATATATTTAACAAAATAATCACTTACTACCATCTCATGATCACTCTCCATGATGGAAATATTTGCATGTCGATGCTTAGGCGTGCTCAAGCCCTGTATAATCCATCCAAATAGTTATTAAACTACGAATCAATAATGGTTTGATTTTTCACTAGAATTAACATCTATAACAACAAATGTAAATTAAAATTTAGTAATTTTCCTCATACCTCCTCTATCAGAGCCATGGAGGATTGTATAGCGGATGAAACACTGATATCCATTTCCCTTGTAACATTTGGAGGTGTTCCCACAACCAACATCTGAAAATAAAACAACAAATTATTCAATCACAAAAAGGTTACAATAGCAAGATCCATGTCATGACTTATAAAGTATGAGATCTAATGAACAAAATTTTGAGTACAAGTATTAAGCTATATATTTATGGTAGGGCTTGGCACTTCGATAGGAAGACCAAGAATGATGGGGAGAAGAACACATACTCCATTTTCAAGGATGGGAAGACTTACAACCTTTCATCTCTCCTAGAAGAAGACAAGGCAAAGCATGAAGGGCCTAGTGTTTTGATGGTGGGTGAGAAGGAGTTCATGAAGACCTGGAATGAAGGAGGAGGAAGAGGATTCTTCCTAATTATGAAGCCAAAAAGTGAAGCAGATCTGCCCACAAAGAAGAAGGAAGATGCACCAAACGAAGTCCAAGAGTTGTTGGAAAGGTACAAGGACATAACGATGAATGAATTACCTAGTTCCCTACCTCCCATTAGGGATATAAACCACCATATTGATTTGATTCCAGGGGTTGCATTGCCTAATAAAGTTGCATACAAGATGACACCTGCTCAAAATGAGGAGATTACAAGACAAGTGCAAGAGTTGACGGATAAAGGGCTAGTGAGGAAGAGTTTGAGCCCATGTGTTGTTCATACTATCCTAGCACCAAGGATGGATGGGAATTGGATGCTTTACACTAATTCAAGAGCCATTAATAAGATCGTGCAATCAAATATAGGTTCCTGATGCCAATAATGGATGACCTCATGGATTGTCTATGAAGAGCATCTTACTTTTCCAAGATTGATCTAAAGAATGGGTACCATCAGATAAGGATCAAAGAGGGGGATGAATGGAAGACAAATTTTAAGACTAATGAAGGGCTCTATGATTGGTTAGTTATTCCCTTTGGTTTATCAAATGCCCCTAGTACATTTATGTGCCTTATGAATGAGGTATTGAGACCTTTCATTGGAAAGTTTGTTGTAGTTTATTTGGATGGCATCCTTGTGTTTATCAAGTCTAAAGAAGAACATTTAAAGCACCTTGACATGGTACTAAGGAGGTTACAAGAGGAGAAGTTGTTGATCAACATGGAAAAGTGTGAATTCATGAAGGAAGAACTAGTCTACCTTGGTTTTTTCATCTCCAAGGGAAGTTTGAAGATGGATCCTTCAAAGGTGCATGCTATTCTTACTAAAGGCCAACACAAAAATCCATGGGAGATGTGAGAAGATTCGATGGAATTGCAAGGATTTATAGAAAGTTCATCAAGAACTTTAGCCAAATTTGTGCACCAATCTTGGACACCATCAAAGGAGGTAACAAAGGTAAGTTTTCTTGGACCAATGAGGCTAATAAAGGGTTTGAATATCTGAAAATGAGAGTAACACAACAGCCTATAATTGTGCTCCTTGATTTTGATAAAGTTTTTACCATTGAGTGTGATGCTAGCAATCAAGCAATAGGGGCTATTTTGAGCCAAGAAGGCAGACCAGTTGCACTTTACAGTGAGAGGCTAAATGAAGAAAAGAGGAAGTATTCTTCCTATGATTTGGAATTGTATGCTATGGTCCAAGCCCTCAAAAATTGGAGGCACTACTTGTTACCTAAATAATTTGTTTCTTATACTGATAATCATGCCTTGAGTTCTTTGAATGCATAGGACAAACTTAGTCATAGGCACATGAAGTGGGTAGAGTCTTTGCAAGCCTATACTTTCACAATAAAGCATAAGAAGGGCCAAGAAAATAAGGTGGGAGATGCTCTCAGTAGAAGGTCACTTGTAGTGCAAGAGATCCAACTCCAAAGCATGGGGGTTGAAGCATTGAAGGATATCTATCATGAAGATTCATATTTCAAGGAGGTATACAATGTTTGTGAGCAGCATTTGAATTCTTTTCATGGTGAATTCTCTAAATTTTTATTGTAGAATGGTTTTCTCTTCAAAGGAAGCCAATAGTGTGTGTGTAAATGCTCAATGAGGGAGAATATCATAAAGGAGAAATATAGTGGGAGTCTTGGAGGTCACTTTGGCCTTGACAAGGCTTTAGAACAAGTTAGGAGATTTTACTATTGGCCAAAGTTATAGGTGGATGTGAGAAGGTATGTGGAAGGCTGCATAATATTTCAAAGGGAAAAGGGAACTTCATCAAATGTAGGACTCTATCAACCACTACCCATTCCCAATAGGCCTTTGGAGTGTGTAAGTATCGACTTTGTCTTGGGGTTGCCTAGAACCCAAAAAGGTTTTGATAGTATCTTTGTGGTAGTTGATAGATTTAGTAAGATGGCACATTTTCTTCCTTGCAAATGCACCAATGATGCATATCATATAGCAAGTCTCTTCTTTAAGGAGGTTGTTAGGATACATGGACTGCCTTTAAGCATTGTTTCTAAAAGGGATTCTTAATTTATTGGTCACTTTTGGATGACCTTGTGGAAGAAACTCAAGGAAAAAATTTGTCCTTTAGTTCAGCATACCATCCACAAATGGATTGACAAAATGAAGTGGTGAATAGATCATTGGGAAACCTCTTAAGATGCCTTACCAAGGAGCATGGACAAGCTTGAGATCTGATTTTACCTCAGGTTGAATTTGCATATAATGACTCCATGAACAAGAGCATTGGTAGAAGCCCTTTTGAGGTAGTCTATGGCATGCACCCTAAAGGGGTCTATGAACTAAGAGATCTACAAGGAGTTGCTAGGATAAGTGCTCAAGGTGAGGACTTTGTTGTTACAATCAGGGATATTCATCAACAAGTGAAGGAAACCCTTCAAAAGAATGTTGAGAAGTATAAGGAAAAGGCATATTTAAAGAAGAGGAATGTCCAATTCAAGGTTGGAGACTTGGTGATGGCACACTTGAAGAAGGAGAGACTTCCAAAATGAAAGTATACCAAACTCATGATGAAGAAGATAGGACCTTGCAAGGTGGTCTACAAGTTTGGCCAAAATACTTATGAAATAGAGCTACCTCTTGGGATGGCAATTTCTCCTATCTTCAACATTTCTGACTTGTATCCTTTCAAAGCTTTTGTGATATGATTGAGTGCTTGGTTACTATCAAACTAATGATATGATTGATGTTACTAAATTTGTTTAAGGTGTATAAGACAGGTTTGGTGACTTTGAGTGTTGGATGGGTGACTATTATGAAGCCCTTTGAGCAAATTGGTGATTAACCACAAGATGATAATCAAGATTTTGTCGTAGCAATAGTTTGAAACCTATAAATAGATTGTTGCAGTCAAAATATGGTGAGTACAGTGCTTGATAATGGACTGATAATAGTGAGGTACTATGGTTTAATTGATTTTTTTCCTTGGTGAATAAATGAAAGGATGAATTGTTCAAGTGTCAATAATCAGTTTTATGTTGTTTTTATGGTGGTTGAGAATGATGTGAATCTAATTGATTAAGTCAAAGTTTTCTTTAATATGGTTTTTTCTTTGAATGAATCAATTGGAATATTGATTAGTGGAATGATGAATGATGGCCTATGGAATGGCTAAGAGAATTTGAGTGGATTTTAGTTGAATGAAAAGTAGATTTATGATGAAATTATATTTGATCTTCTCCTAATTCTATTTGGGATTGAAATCCCTTGAAGAAATGATGTTGATGGTGTTTGTTGGATGCTCTACATCAGATGTACCCTAATGATTGAGTGTTTTGATATGATGCTCTACATCACTAACTACCTTGTCTATGATATTGCTTACTATTATGGTTTCATAGATTTTTTCCAAGCATCCATAGTTTGTCGTGGTGGTGCACCTTTGCAAGCACATGCCTCCATGTGAAGTAATTGCATCATGTTGCTTATGTTGACTTTCTAAACAACTATATTATACAGTTGAAATTTTGTCATTTATCAACATCTAGTTATTAGTTATGGAATATGAAGTACTAATGCTTTGAGTTTGAATGATGTGTAATGCAACATAACCAACAATATGAATATAAACTACACAAATCTATTAAGTATAATTCATTAGTTAAGTTCTCTTTATTCTATTACCTCTGTGTACGTTTGAGTGAATCCATTGGCACTAGGAGGTGTTTTCTTGAAACCACCAATATTAGCCTGTTCAACATCCAAAATCACATGTATTAAAATACCATTCGTAAAACAATGCTATTAACATGTAATAAATTTATAATTATTTACTAGTTACATACCCCACTGATAGGTGTACTGTAGAAATAAGTAGGTGGAGGACTAGTGTATCCAGTCTCAACACTGTGACCCTGCAATTTTATTAAAATAATAAAACTAAATTAGTTAATCATGCATTTCAAAATCAAAATTTAATAAATTAAATTCAATGAACATGCTGAATTTTACCTGATTATCAATGCCATATGCATGATGCAAAATGTCAGTCATCCTCTCTATCCCCGTAGCAGCATTTAGATCTTGTGTAGCAGCATATGGATCCTACATAGCAGCCTCCTATGTGTCGGTGGGGTCATATGAACAAGTTGCCCTGCAAGATTGACACACATGGGTTCTAAGGCCACCACCCGAAGACTCCCTTGGATGGCATTGTAGAATAGGGCTACTATGATGGATGACACTCCAGGTCAAAATGTTGATCACCTACAATGTCTCTACGTCAGCACTCTCCTTCCCAACAACAGGCATAACAATGTGCTCACGAGGTGGCCTAGCGAGAGGTCGTCTCCCTTGTCGTGCAAGATCTGGCTGTGCACTAGGCGTATCCTAAGCTGACCCCCCACCTCTCCCCTAGAACTCCCTCATATCAAAATAATTTGGGATTTGGTTCAATACGAACTCACTATATATTTTTCGAAGAAAATATTGGGGGACTTCACAATTATTGCACGGTGGGTAATCAAAGACCAAATACCATCTATCATAAAAATGGTTCCTAATCTCTTAGTGGTGGCACCAATGAATAGGAAACCTCTTTGCATTGAGGGTAATATTTTGATTTTTTTTTAGGGTCAGTGAATAGAGAGCACAAATCACCTTTAGTAATTTTTAAATCTTTTACTTGTTTATATGATAATTTGTCTACATAATATGCCTTGGCTGCCTGCCTCCTATCTTGCCATCTAGATATTTATTGGGTAATTGCATCTACATTTTTTAACATCTCTTTCAATGAATTTGCTAGACACTTTCTTTCTGTGGTTGAAGCATTTGGATCACTCAACCTACTGATAAGATCCTCAAGTTGTTTTCTATTGTTGTCAATTTCACTCCTCAGATTTTCTTGAGTGCCAAGAGGGTATTGAGTGATTGGTGGGGGAGGTTGATTTTGTTGTTGAGGTTGATTTTCTTGAGGATTTTGTTGTTGAGTATTTTCCTCCTCTTCTTGTTGAGGATTTGCAGGATTTCCTACAAATTTTAAAAAAAAATCAAATCTAACCTAAAACAAACAAAATCAATTTCAAATAAGAAATTCAAAACAAATAGCAGACAATACTTACCTCTCCCACCTCTTTGTCGTCGTGGCACCATATTTGCAAAGAAAATCCAACTGTTGTTGATAAAATTTGTAGAAATCCTCCCTCCTAGAATGCGAGCGCGAAAGTGAGGGTTTTTGGCTACAGGCAAAGAGAAACAATAAATAGAAAATGATAGTTTTAACTTTTTTTTTGCTTTCAAAACAACATAATGCGAGTGCGCTATAATGTGCTCGCGTTATCTCTTTCCAAAAACTTTTTTGGCCACAAAAGTGCAACCATCTTCATGCACCTGCTCGTGTCTAGAGTACCAAATAAAGTAAGTAAAACTATATGATGAGATAGCTTCTAAGACAAGTCAAAGGTGTGTCTAGAAGGCATGACCAAATCAAAAGGATCATACTTAGCTAGAAGGGATCTAGAGTTGTATGGTCGATTGAGTTTTGTGGGACACATCACTAGGACTCAAATGGAGAAACTTGGTGGTTCCTTATATTTATACCCTTCGTGAAGGGAAGGGCCAGTTCCTGTTAGGAATCGAGTGGGGGACAACTTAAGTCTGTGGTTGGAGGAAAAGCACTCAGATGATGCTCTCCCTCAATAGCAAAAGACTCGCTGTGGGTCTCAAAGATAGATAACCACATTCCAGATGCAGTGAACTCCATGATATTGCTTATGATGTACTCAACTTATGAGGTAAAACTATTCTTTTTCCATTTGTATTTTATGTAATATAATGAAAAGTGTATGAAATTCTCTTTGATTCTAGTTGTGAATACATATGATCTAGAGTTTGAAATTATTTAGAAAATTTGTACTTTATTCTTGTGCTTATGCAAATTATGTTATAAAAGAAAAAAGAATACTCTCATGGTTACTAAGTTTACTTACCTTCTAGTAAATTCTTGAGTTTACTTGAGTATTAAGAGGAGGGATGTTACATGGAGGTTTCCATTCAACCTCTCTTGCTTTTCATTAGGTTTCAAGGTTCCATGTGGAGGTCCAAGCAATGAATTAGGATGGAAAGGATGAAAAGAATGCTAAGTGTTTAGCATTGATGATTTTGGTGGTTCATCAAACCGCCATTGGTTCCAACAGAGGTTCTCAAAACCTCTCCCTTTTTCAATAATGGCCTAAAGTTCTTTCAAATGGGTCGATAACAAGGGGAAGTTTAAGTTTTCAAAGGAGGTCGAAGGTTGATCAAAGCATCAATGATTTTGGTGACCATCAGCTCTAATAGAGGCTTTTTGAAACCTCACACTTCTTCGAAAAAGTCTCGAAGTGTTTCATGAGGGGCAAAAACAAATCAGGGAGAAGTTTAGGATTACAAATGCTTCAAGGTTATATAAGATGTGACATATCTAAGTAGGCAAGGATTACATTTCAAAAAATATAAAGAGGATTATTTCTTGTTGTTGGTGTGAACAAGGATATTACCTAGCTAGTTTACCTTGTGCTCCTTATTCACACTGGTCTATTTAAGTTTACTTAGGGTAACCATAAGATATTTATCACTTTATGTCTCATAGCATAAGATTAAGGAACTTATCAAAATATTATGTTAACCTATGTCTCACCTTCATCTATGTAACAAGGGCCTCTCATGCATTGTTTGTATTATATATGTTCATTTCTATTTGCATTATTTGATAGAAATACATTTATTCTTATCATTATTGATTTTATTATTTTATTGTGCTTTCTTTTAAACATCTAGATCTTGGGTTTCTATCTCCATAGCCAAATTTTATATGGTGTCAAAGTAGATCAAGTGCCTTTTGTTAGTCCTTTTAGGAGATCTTGACTGCAACTCTTATATTCTCTTCAAAATTTGAGTATGCTCTTCTCTTGCATAAAATGATGACTTGAAGAATCATAAAGACTTGATAGAAATGCCAGATTATGGGGGTTCTTATTTGTGGATCTATATTTCAGGTGCATATTAGAGCATGTTGATGCAAATTTAATCTCACTGTCTAGTTTAGGGTGTCAAAGAAAGTCATTTTAACCTTTTGATTTGCCTAAATTGGATATGTGAGGCCAAATCTACAAGGGTTTCAAGTTCAAAGGTGGTTGTCAAATCTAGAAGGTAGCTACAATTTTAGAGCATTTTAGATCTAATCTAACCCTATCATCATGTCTAAAAGGCCTAAGAACCTAAGGATTGACTATCTATTTATCAAAATTAAACAATTTTTCTTGAAGCCATCATAAAAAATTCCTCATACCTCATCATATAAATTGCACAACCACTAAGAATATTTTAGAAAATATTATCTACAATACAAATATTTTGGAACTACATCAATGAAGGTATGACACCAATAAAAAGAAAATCTATAAA
Organism: Sequoia sempervirens; assembly: GCA_007258455.2. NCBI lineage: Eukaryota > Viridiplantae > Streptophyta > Pinopsida > Cupressales > Cupressaceae > Sequoia > Sequoia sempervirens. The sequence continues at coordinate 2,413,463 of VDFB02072274.1, read as the reverse complement.
TATTTTTTAGAGTTAAATTTTAAAAGGACTTCAAAATTAAAAGTTAATAAAATTTGGTACCCTACATAGGTGGCAAAGTATCATTAATTTGCAAGTAGGTGCCACATGACACCACCAATGACAAATGCAGCTCTCTACTAACAACAATTATATCACTAATAAAAAAATTTATTGGGATATCAAATAGTGGTCAAACCATCATAAAAATTAGAGCCATGATTTTCTAGCATTAATACCACAAAATAACTTGATAGATACTACAAAAAGAGGTCTTGTAGTATGGAGTTTATTTCACAACAATTATTGGCAATTTCAAAAATTTCAAAGTGATTTCTAGAAAAATGATCATTATTTCATATTATATAGAATATTTCAGCAAGGGGGAGTATACTTTTTAATAGGTTAATGTTGACATCGACATGATGTCAATATGATGACCCCCAAAAACTTACCCCCTTTCCAATGAAGTTTTCAATTTTGCACTCCAACTTCATATGGCCATAATTCAATCATCTAGCCTCCTTTTTGTGAGAAGTTTTATTTATTTGGGGTAGAATTTTACAATGGTGTGGATTTTTTTTAATTTTTGTATCTAGTTTTTTCATAAATTTCGTATTCTAAAAGGTGTTATTGAGTAGTTCCTATTTTAGAAACTTCTGAGGCTCTATTTGGGCTAGTACGATAATACATTTTGGTGCATTTTTCAAAAGTGCATAACTTCCTCCATGATACCTATCACACATGTGTGAAAAGGCACATGTCAGATTTACTCTTTCCTATGTATCTACACACACATGTGAGAGAGGATACTTATCATAACCCTCTTCCTCATAAATCTTCTCACACATGTGTGAAAATATTTAATCCTATCCCTTTGATATAAACAATAAAATTATAGCCATGTCCATATCATGTCAATCCTTAGCCCACATAAATCCACCCATCTAGGATGTCACTTGAAATCATATATCTTGAGAGGAAATCTCTACCTTTGATCCAAAATCCTAAAAATCTATAAATAAGACCTCTTAGAGGCCATTTTCATAGCTAATCCTTATACTATTGTTATGTCACTATTATATTTGAGAGAAATCACATCCTTTATCACTCCATTCTACCATCAAGACAAAAATCAATAGGAAACTTAGGGTGCATTCCTCTTCATCAAGCTCCAATGGAAGTTCTAAAAGAAGGTAAGGTATAGAATCATTCCTTTATGTTTGTTTCTTTATTTATTGATTTTTTCTTTAGCATACAAACATAATTTTGAAGCAAAGATATTAACCTAGAGAAACATGAAGGGTGAATATCCTAGCAAGAGTGGCTCACATTTTATTCCTCATTTGACTAAATCAATCAAACACACAAGCATCACAAATTTAATGAGGATAATTTGTTCCATTACAACTCAAAAACCATTCGTATTTCACTTTCAAACACTCTTAAAACATGTAAAATATAGTTACATGAAGATACCAAGCTCAACACATTGTGTAAAATTAACATATAACTTCACCCACCCTTCCATGGTGCTAGAAAGGAAGTTAGTAAGTTCAAAAAGTTGATTCAAGAGCCAAAATACATTGAATTGCACTCATTATCTATTTATTCATATTTTTACAACTTATGATAGACTATTATTTGCGCAATCATCATGATGTTTTAATTTTTGATAGGGCATTTGCATTTTTACTATTGTAATTGATTCTTGCATCACCTATATGACAAGTAATAAACTCACTGTTCTTTTTTTTTCTCTTAGATAAGTCTTATAGCTTTCTATGGAAAATATTGAGATTCTTTGGATCACCTCAAGAACACCCTTGCTTGTATCATAGTAAAATTATTTATGCCAATTTCTTGTCTCTGAGTCACTAGACACCTTAACTGACATGGTTTTCCTCAACCCCATTGGTCCAACTTCATTTGAACCAATTTTTTGAATCAAAATGAAGCTAGATTTTGATATTTTTTTGCATTCACATGCTATCAAGAGCTTATTTTTGAATATTCTATTCACTTTACATCTAATGCTCCCATAGATTTGAAAGACAATTACACTAAATTTATTTATATTTTTGGTTCTTCATTTTTAAAGATCAATATTTTGTGCATAACCCTAGATCTTGTGAAATTTTTAACCATGTGTCATCTTAATAACAATATGTTTCCAAGTGCTTCTCTTTAACTTCTCCTATTTTAATTTTTTTACTTGATGTAAAGCCTAGATTTGAATCCAATTACACCTTGATTTTAAAATTTTAAACATTTGGATAACCTCAAAGTATTTTAAGCCATTTGACATGTTTTTTATGAGATCATCTAGATTTTAAAATTTTCTTTCAATGGGACTTAGTTAATGTTTAAATGTTTAACAAAATAGCAAAGATGACTTAGAAATTTTTGATATAACTCTAATTTAAACCTAAGACTTGTTTGGCATGGTAGAGATCAATAACTTATTATTGATAATGAATGACACCTAATACCTTAAAATAAAATGATGATTGTGAATTATGACATAATAATCTCAAGACGAAGTACAAATTATCAAGCTTAGAACCCAAACTATGCTATAAGAAGTATGAACCTAATAAAAAATATTATTTTTCACCCTAACACATGAGATTTGCAGCATAATGATACAAATGATTCCTCTATTAAATAAGAAAATTAGTTGATGAACCTAATATAAGAGAATCTAAAAGAAAACTAAAAATGACTTTTCATTCTAATTTTTCTTTCAAATAGATTAGAAGTAGATTTAGCTTGTTTCTTTGTCACGGTTTTTTTGATTTGTATCGTAAAACCAATGACTATGTTTGCTTACTAGATATGGTTACAATCAATAAATCTTGATTTTGTGTTAAGTAGATACAAATCTTGAGAATTGATCAGTTGGTACTAGTGTGTGTCTCAATCTCGAGCCTTAATATATTAGTATTCTCTTGTGGAACTATCTTGTATCTTATTCTAGTGACATGAACAAATCCTAAACCATGAATCCAAAGTCTTGTGTGAGTAAAATTATTTTCAAGTAGGAACTTTGATTCCACCTAAGTTGATGTGATACATATAATTTGTGTACATACGTTATTCTTTCAATCATATTGTTTTCACCAAACTACCTAAAGTAAGAATTTGATTCAAATGAAAAATGTGAATTAAATATTCTTCTTACATAGAGTAGATTTGATTTTCTATGTAAAATTTACAATGTGTTTAAAATGTTTGTTTTGGAAAAAAAAATTAAAAAAATTATATTAACTTTTGGAGGGAAACTTAAGCTTACTAAAACTTCTAGTAAGATCTTAAGACATAGATATTGTTCAAATCCTTCTCTTTTGCTAACAAAAAATAGTTTTATTAGGTTCTCCTTTCAACTTAACAATGTTAAATTATAATTATTTATTTATGATCAACATCTTCTTTATTTAATTATTTTATTAAAATTAAAAAAAATTAAAATTAAAAATTAATTAGAAAAATTTATAAAAAATAAATTTGAATTATTTATTATTATATTAAATATATTTATTTAATAAAATATTAGAAAAATATATATACCTTTTAACATTATATTACATTACTAAATATTCATAATATATAATACGTGGTCTCTTTTTAAATAAGATAAACCAAAAGACAGCTGAAATCACATGGCAACGATCATATTTTCTCTTTTCACTTCTTCAAATGAAGAATTTAGGCTATAAATTGGCAACTATCATATTATAAATTTGCACATTTTCAAAATGGTCTAGGGGAGAAGACCCAGTCGCTGCCAGGGCTAACTTCGCGCAACCGTAGAATTCAAACCGTATGTTGAATCGGAAAAAAACATTATGGGTTTTTTTCGCACATGAGTTAAGTGCTTATAACTAAGGTTTCAGCTTCTGGGCAATTCGATTGAGTGCAGGAGCATTGGATATGCGCGCAGAGGTAAAAAAGTTACCTTTTAGAGGGCTGTCCCAGTAGCCGCTCGCTATAATTTCAATCAATTATAGCTGTTTTAGCACTTAAAATCCACTTAAATCAGTCACTTTAGCACTTAATGAGTGGCTATTGGTGTTTTTGTAATTAGTTATTCAATAACATAAAGTTTTTTAATGGATCAAAGTCAATTTTTTTTTGGGGGGTTAAGTGAACATGGAGGTGGCGGTTATTCAATGGCGAGCGGCTAGTGGGTCTTCTCCCCTAACCTATAAATTAATTTTAAATAAAAACAGTTCTTATCCTACTATTAAGCAGGATGGAAAAAATTCTTTACAATTTAAAAAAGAAAATGGAGCCGTCAGAAGACTAGGCTGTTAAAATCTAAAAAATCAAAATATGTGCCTCAAAGAATTGTCGCTTTTTAACACAAAAGCGGCCCTCCCTGGTTTTTGGTCTGCACCAGGGGTGCCTCCGTGGCCTTATGGGATTTGTATATGCTTTCATACAATTTTTTCATTCGAAATGTGAGGAGAACATCGAGGCCAAATCCCAACAAAAAGACGCCAGCCATGACCAGGAACACCAACCTGTAACAATGGGCCCCTACACAAGTCTTCGCATTCATCAAATATTGTGGACTCCAGAGCCCATACACGTTTGCATACGACCATCCCCTGGCACCGAATTTGTGAGCTTTGGAAGCTTCAATGTCGTATAAAATTCCAGCCAAAAGCCCGGTGAAGAGGAAGGAGCCAATGGGCAGATTCAAGATCAGAATGTTGTACATCAACCCATAGTACTTCAATCCAAAAAGCTCTGATGCCGTCGGAACTGAAACAGAGAGACGAACACCGTAGCAGATTCCCACCACCACAGGGCAATCCTTCCAAAGAATCCCCAAATGCTGATGAGCGACACAAACACAGAAACGTCCGAGTAGCCCATAGCCAGCCATATTTGCCCCAAGTTGTTAATGACGGCCATTCCTGTGCCCACACCGCACAGAAACGTAAGAAAGAGCAACCAGAAGTCGAATTTCTGCTTTGCCTTCAGTATAGTGTGGTCTTCACCAATGAGTGGCTTGCGTGCAACCAGCTCCACGTTAACGTCGTTTTGCGGCGTTTGATTTGCAGGGTCTTTGGAAGCCTCTGTTTCCTTGATGTTCTTCAACAGGAGCTCTGTAACTTGCTTTTCAATGTCCGTGCTCGCCGAGTTCGAGTTCGTGGGAGTCGATCTCGTGCCGGCGGAATAATAGTCTTGTACCAAAATCTTGGCAGTAACGATGAGAGGCGCTGCGAGAAGAAGTAGCAAGAAGCCGGCAAAGACACGGGAAAGTGCAGGCCCGTGCTGGCCGCTCATGTCGAAGGTCAGCAGATAAACGGCCAACACAATTGCTACGATATTTAACAGGGAGAAATTCGGGGCTTCCTCTTTTTGTTCCCTTTCATCGCCCTCAGAGGGAACGGGATGCAGAAACAGCATGGACGTCACGCATACGATGCCCGGAACGAGCGTAAGCATTAACAGAAACGAAGAAGGGTCGTTGGCGAAGAGGGCGCTGCAAATATCAGTAAAAATGGCAGGAGTAAGGCCAACGTAGCCCTTGAGAATCCCCGCCACAGGGCCTGTGTTCATCCACGTCGAGCTGTTCCCTCCCAGGCATAAAAACACGCACATCTGTTCCACATTTCAATCAATTAAAAACTCAGAGTCCAATTTCGTTAAGAACAAACACAACAAAATAACCCAAACAGAGCAAAAGTACTAAAATTTTACCTGCCAATAGGGCAGAGGTCGAATCCTGTGGCTGACAACCAGCCATTGAGCTGCCGTAACCGACAAACCCTTCCACAGAGCCGATGAGTAGAATCACCCAGGTGGGCAAATAATCCGAAGCAAGACCTGCAACCAAACCGAAGGCCTTCCCCATATCTTTGGCGACGCTGAGATTGTTGAGCTGCAGCTGATTTAAGCCCAAAATGGCCTCGAGAGCCACGGAGTAATTAGCGAAAGTGTAGTTATTTCCAGCAATGACCTGCACCCAAATGCCCGTTACGAAGCCTAACCACTTGTGCGTACCCATTAAAGTTACAGTGTAATCAATAAGAAATTTGCAATTCCAGAGAACAGGGAGAGATTGTTTTGAAAACATGTTTTTCCTGCTGTGTCAGCACGTCTTATATACATGTTGAAGACCTGTGCATCACGGTCTGCTGGTATCGTGAGCACCTCTGGTAATGCAATACCGGGTTAGCCAAAACAGAGAATGTTTCGTGGTGGGAAAGGGATGTTGGCCCATAGAGAAGCTAACGCTGACTGAAATCTCTGCATACGTGGAGGACGGCACACAGCTAGGGGTTATGTAACTTATCTTTGAAAAACCAGAGCAATTTATTTGTTTATTTTTGTCTTTCGTTTATGCTGAAGTGTAATTGAAATCCTTTTCAATAGATATTCTTGTGCATCTCATTTGTCGCTTACTACTTAATTAGTGATACTCCCCTTCCTTGCCCATTTTTTTTAATTTACAATATGAGGTGCATTTGTGGATAGTTGTAAATTATGATGTTTTATTAAATATTTTGTTTTAGTGTATATTGCATCTAGTTAACGTATATAAGAGTGAAGTATAAGAATTTCATATACTAGTACTTGTATCCGAAGGAGGTGCAAGGAATACGCCGATAGAATTATATAGGTAATTGGAAATTCAAAAGTGTTTTTTTTAAAGAGCTTTATGTTTTACATTGTGATTATGTTAAACCATACAGATATGAAAGGAAGTGTGCAGAAAAATTCATGAGAATACCCAAGGTTGAATATTATTAAGGACTTTAAAACTGTAATAAAGTTGAAATGAATTGATAACGTTGAATATTTATCATTCCTACAGCTTTTTGGGCCAGTCTTATCTCTCAGAATGTCACTCTAGGGTCAAAAGAAATAAAGTTAGACTATAACACTTTGTACAACAAAATAATTTATAAGATAGATCAATTAAAAAGCTTACCCATAGAATACTACAAATTGATAATTGAAAGTAATAGTAATAACAGAGCAGATAGGATTATATTCAAACTCAAATCAGTAGTGGTAACCAACGTTGTTCTTTACAAGAAATTTCAAAGGTTATTCTTCCTCAGAGAAGGATGTATTTTAGCTCAATAGAGGATTACCCAATAGTGTGACATCAATAAAATATCAACTTTGAAGAATACGAAATATTTTCATAAAGAAGATCGATATAATTGCTCTGAGTGCATACAAGAATCAATAGATGAAATGAATATCGAGATCAAGATCAAACTTTAATTGGCCTGTTGAATGGACAATCAAGCTTCATGTTCTCCATGTGGCAGCTATGATGGAGTTTCAATAATATGGATTTCAATGTTTCGGCTTATGGGAATCAGGGTGACTCTAAATGTGAACAAAGTGTATTAAAATTAGTTAAAAAAACTTTAGTCATATGAAGAATAACTACATAAGTTCTATTTCTATTGAAGGAGTATCCTTATTCAAGGAGAACTCGTGTAAGGTTGAGGGAAATGCAAAAGGTCCATCTAAATAAATAAATAACTTAAAACTTTCAAGAAGCGGTTTTGCGCAATCAAACTCAATAACAAGCTTTTGTAGGGGGTGGTGGCTTTATAGATAATTTAAGGTGCAGTGTAGAGGGTTTGGTTGTTGCTTTCTATTATGGCTAGCACCACGTTTATATGTTCTTTGTTGAGGATGCTTTTATGAAACAAGCTACGTTTCCATCCCCATAAGGATTCCTTTTTCTCAATCTTTAACACTAAGAATGTTCTATTTTTCTAGAGGGAAGCTAGCTTATGTGAGCCTTCTTTTTGTTGGTAAGCCATTTGTATGGTGAGTTCTTGTTCCTTGCTCCTTTTTTAAATACTAGTCATGATTTCATCAGCCTTAGTGAAAATTTTGTCAAAGACATTGCAATTCCAAATCTGAATACATTTTCAATCATGTTCAAAGTTTTTGTGAATTTACAATTATATGTCCATGAATTTTAGGTTGTTTTCCCACCTTGATGTAACTCTCTTTGGTGGCATCAAGATGTGCAAGCTAAATGCTTTCAAATCTGAAATTCGGCTTCATTTCTTTTTCTTGTTTCGAAGTTTTTTAACAATGATCAAATGGTGTAGCATCCTAGATATTCTTGCTAATTTGTTCTTAGGTGATCCCACAATAGTGGTTTACAATTTTTGGCCAAATTGGACACTGAAATATTTTTTTTAACTAAATCTTTACTTTTGGGCACCTATATCAGCTAAATCGTGCGGAATTTGAAGATGATGCAAACTAGAGTTTTGTGACATTTTTTCTATAGATTCTAAATATATTTTTTTCAAAATTTTTGGAATCCGATTGCACTTCTTTTTCTATCTCCCTCGAAAACTAGTTTTTTTCAGAAAACAACATTCTTAAAAAGTGACACTCACCGTATAACGCATAACTTTTTTTCCATGAAGGATAAAATTCTAATTCTTTTGAATTTAGATTTGTAACTTTGATATCTAGGGCTTCCACTTGGTTAGATAGTTTTTTATTGAATATTTTTTCTTTAATCAATTTTCAAATTCAAACCAATTATAATTCAGACATAGCGCGACCGTATAACGTGTAAATTTTTTTGTATGTATCGAATTCAAATTTTTCTTTGTTGGATCAAAGACTTCAATATCTGGTGCACTAATATTTTTTTTATTTTTTTTTATAATATGCTATTTTCTACATGTGCGTAATGAGCTTAATCTTCTGTGAAAAACCTACATTCATAAGAAATAAAAAAAGTATAATAATAAAATTAAATTTATTTAAAATTATACTTTTGGGAAGCTTATAATAAGGACTACATACTTAGAAAAAAATAAATTTTAAATGAATTCATTTTATCCCCCAAAAGGTAAATCAAAAGTGGTTTTTTATCAACATTTGGATAGGTGTAAAGGAGACTCTGTTATAGGTATGGTTTAAAACTAGCGGGGTTCTATCCAAGGGGGTTCGATTTAAGGTAGTTTGATCAAACCCTCTTCAATTGGAATTTTTTAAATAGAACTTTTAAACGATTAAATCATTATATTTTCTAAAAATATGTGATTTCAGCAAAAATTAGATCCTCCCAGAAATTGTAAACCAGCTTTGTGGGATCACCTTCTTAACAATGATCCAATGGCTTGTTAGCACATGTGATCTGATCAATTCTTTCCATAATTTTTTTTCTCCTTTTCTTCTATTGGACCAAGTGAACTATCTATCTTGGAAGTCGAGATCAAGCGACCCAACCCCCTGAATAACCTCCATGAGTGTTTCCATTATGCTTGTGTTGAATCTATTGCCTCGCTTTTTTTCATTGAGGGATTTGATAGTGTTAAAAATTTAAAATTACCTATTAGGATGATAGACTCATCTTTGTTGAGGGTTAGCCAATTGGATTGGTTTGAGATATGTCATTCAAGAATTATGTTGTATGGAATTATAGATATTTACCATTACAAAGGGGATTTGCAATTGGAATGAAAAGAGGAAAGAAATTATACCCCAAGGAAGAATTGCTTTGAAACTAACTATATACCTAGATGGATCTTATTTTATCATTGTTTTGTTTGGGGCAATAGAGTTGACTTGACCAACTTGTTTTATGGAGGAGAACCAAATCAAGTTTGGTTTGAGTTGGGATTTGCTAGGTACTCCAATACCTCAAATATTCCACAATATATGTCTTGGCTTCTATTATCTTGGATTGATTAGTTTTGGGTTGTCAAATCTGAATGATTTTGTTGAAGATTTTGTCTAGATCAATCTTTCTAATGGTTATGCATTGTTGTCATTTGGTGACTTCCTCTTCTTCTTTCTTTGTCCCCTGGCACTTTTAACTACCACATCTACAAACCCTTGGGTATTAAATCTCCAAAAGAGAGTTAATTTGTAGTTGATGTATATATCTTTTGAAATATATGATATACGAGATTGGCTATGTTGGTCAAAATCTTACAAAACCCTCGCTTTAAATTTTGATGGAAGTCCATACCCTGTTCGAAAGTGCCCATTTCAACACAAGCTGGCTGGATGCTGGAAAAAGTTAGGAAGTTTGACTTTACACATGCCAATTGTATTTTCTTGAATTTTTTTGTGCATATATTGCAATTAGGGCATTCCATGAAATCACATTTCTATGAGGCATTATGTCTATGATAGGAAAATCAACAATATTTTCACTTTGCCATCATAATACTATGTTCCCTTGATTATTATAAGGTGTGCTAGAATTTTTACACCCCATGCCAATGTGCTTGTGTACAAACAAGAAATTGGATTTTGTTGATGGAAAACAACTCTTCAACCAAAGACTTGTCACGATCATTTAAACCAACATAGTGCAAACTTATACCAAATTGCAATGTGTGTCTTAAATTTATATATGTAACTTGTGCAACTAGCATTTCAAAGTTTCTTCGAGAAAATTAAGAATTTATTTCTACCTTGGAGGAAAAAAATACAATTACAAGTCTAGATGGTGAGTGGGTTTGTTCTTTGATCAATCTCCATGCAACTACTACTTCAATCTATTCATAGTACATGAATGGCGAAACTAAAAATATAAAGGTTTTAGAGCTACTAAATCTTTGGGCTCAAGACAAGATTTTTGCACCCTTATAAAAAAAATATTGAATAGATGTTAGAATTTTTTCTTCTATTGAGGAGGATATGATGAAGGTTATCAAATTCTTCTTTACACTTTCCCATTGCAATTAATTGAAGGTTTCTAAAGTCTCTTTCTCAACAAATCCATTTATGCATTTATTGTAATCGTTACATTCCATGACATGACATCTCTTCAAAGTGTGTAGTCAAACCATTCATAATGCCTTCTTTATTTTCCTATGCTTCCATATTTTCTATAAATATATGTCACACCGACACATATTGACAACTGTAATATCAGGCAAAAATAAATCTCACTTTGTTTATTCTTTACTAGATATCCATATTGTGTTACAGAGTTCTCATTCTAGCATGTAGGAGGGGGGGATCCTATCAAAATATGAGGGCATTAAACTAGGCTTCACTTCATCCTCATCAGTTTGAATAGTGTTATTAATGCTAGGAGAGAATCTCACAACAAAAAATAAGACTTAAGAGCTTTCAAAACTCCATTAGAGTAATATAGTCTTTGTAACGCCCCCGCCAAGGAACCCCAGAGGACAACACAACTATACCAAATTAATGAAACAATGTTTTAAAAAAAAACAAAATTAACAACATAATTCATAACATAACATAATAACTAATCCTAGGTCCTCTAAGGTTCCCCGATTGTACTACTCACTAACTAACAATCAAGATTACTAAAATCAATTCATCGACTACTAAGATAACATGATTAATCTAACACACAAGGTTCATTTTAAGGTATTATATTAAAATATTTACATTACTTTCCTTCCATCACATGACAAATGATAATCAACATTAAAGATCATTTCCTAATTAACTATCATATGAAGATGCATTACTTATCAATACTTTTTCCAAGAAGAAATCATTAATAATCGTTGCATCAATACAATATTTACAACATTTCTTTCCTCTAGTACATGAGGAAGATTGCACCGGATTACAATAATTGATACAACAATAGCACAAACCAAAATGCAATTATATGCTAGGAAGTCTTCTTAAATAGGAACAAGAACAAGAGTCCACAATGCAATGATCAAAGACTATGCCCACAAACATTAAGTAGGAATAGCCAAAGGAGAAAAATCACCAACCTCCCGACCATGTGGAACCCTAAGGTCCACCCCCCATGCTAGGAGATAATACAAGGTCCCACATCCAATAGACAGTAAGGAAAATAATAGGGTAACTTAACAAGGGATTATACATGATTCGAACACAACACCACTAATGACACCAACATTGTATATAACACTTACTTCACTTCTAGAGGTTCATACACATTAAAGAGGAAATCCAACTAGGGTGTGCTACACTACAAAAGGAAGAAGTGTCATCACATGGCACTAGCACGGGTTGTCCTGGAAAACCTCTTACTAGGTCTCAACCCCATAGAGTGACACATGTGGAACAACACGCTAAACATAATCCCAATGACACAAAAACTTATTATAATACACAGATGACATCCTTTTCGACAATTCTATAAACACCCAATCCATTACTCAAGACTCGTTGTCTAAAACAAACAATTGAACCTCACATTATAACAATGAAGACATTCCTTTAAATTAAAGCATTATTTCACCTATTTGTCAATTTATCCTAACCACTTAGATTATTTACCATCAATAATCATATTTACAAATAACTAAAACAACAATATTCTAAATGCTTAAATTACAAAGCCACATTACTAATAAATTGTTATTTTAATTTTTACTTTAATTCATTTAAATTTTAATCTAAAACACTTAAATTGAACTGCCTAAAATTTTACCCTCATTCAATATTTCTTTATCACTTAACTAAGTAAATGTAAATTCGTAATAAGCCCCAAATCCTAGTTATTTAAATATGAAATATATTATTTTTCTCTAATAGGATACTCAATTCATTTTAATAATAATTTTTCAATATAAAATCTTTCATTTAATAGCAATTCAAATATTCATTTTAATGATTATTTCCCAATTAATAATCTTTTGTTAACTAATATTTTATCCCTCACTACACACATAGTCTACCAAATTCAAGAAACCCAATGCAAGTTTGATGCGGATTTCACCACCCAACTCAAAAGGCTTCTCAAACTAGAAAAAGGGAGTTGAGAATGCAACAAGGAAGATTATCAACAACAAATTCTTTGCAACAGGGCCCGTTCATGAACAACTAAAACATATAGTCCTTGCAATGCTTGATTCATTAAATAAACATATATACACTACCTGAGTACATTGTTGGGCCTTCAACATAGCCAAAGAATGTCTATGAGAGGATTCTAAGCAAGTGGTCTTGTTTTGAAATGGCATTGAAGGAAGTAACATGGAAACTTTTGAATTTTACATTTTCCATTTAGATCACATTCCATATCTATAGTGAGTGTTGTGAGTTTATTTCCTAGTTGATTTTCATTTCAAAATATTTCACAACCTTGAGTGGCCGCCAGTTAGAATTTATGAAATTGGATGAAAATCAATGCTTCTAAAGTTTCTTTCTTAAAAGATAGAGATATGACAACCACAGTCTAGGAGGAGTTATGCACTTTGTGACCTGGTTGAGCTCTCTCTTATAAAATCAAATATTACCTAGGAAAAATAGACATGTCAAGAAATGAAGCTTTCTTGTTGAATATCGAAGTTCTGAAACTGACTGGCTAGTCATCAACCATGGCAATGAAATCAGTGAGAGAAACCACCTCTATTATCAGTTTACAAGATATATATATATATATAATTGTAACATCATGAAGCATGAAAAAATGAAGAAGAGGGAAGAGGCTAGTTGAGGTCAAATGGGGATTACAACTAATTTGCAATGGACCAATTTTAATATGCTAAAAACATAAGTATTTCTAACTATTAGATTGTAATTGAAAATATCTATGGTTGTGGCTAATATGTTGCAATTGGGTTTCCTATCTATTTACATATTTCATGTTTATGTGTATAAACATATGCAAAAACCACAAGTATGTAATTAACATATTTCAATTGTATTACACAACAATTTTCTATATAGACTACACAGGCATTCTTGTTTTCATTCATAAAATAGATGGCCATATTGAAATGAAATAATCATTGCTTTTAACTGCAATCCATGAACTAAATGCAAAAAAAAAAGGGCGATTAATACCTCTCACCAAATCGTGCACAATATTATGAGTTCCTTGGCTAAAGAGGGAAGTTGGCATAACATGGATGTCATGATTGCAGGATAACACAAAATGTAAGGCCAAATCCCACTGTATATGACTTGGCACATGTGGGTAATCATATTTTGTGGTTTTAAAGGCCCTGGTAGACATGCATGCAAGAATTGAAAGCATAGAGAAGGCCCATGGATTACTTGGCCGAATGTCTTCTTCCATCTGAACGGTGGAGTTGCTAACTCAACACTTATGGTGGATTTTCAAATTAAAACAATAGATAGGTCTATATTCACAAAACCCAACTTAATCATCGATTAGGGTAAAACTGTGAAATGATAATGCCTATGGCTTAAAGTGAAAGTGATTTATATTGACTTCGGTTGCTTGCTAAGAACATTATTGTTACATCATACGCATGAATTGGAATAGATCAATTAAAATGCTTGAACTAAGAATAGCAACTTGGTTACAAAAATAGAATTATATTCTAACTTGTGTTGAAGAGAAAAATAATCACATAGGTTGAAAGAGCCATGTTGCACTTTAACCAAATTAACCAAACCACCAGCATCATTCCTTATGATAGGAGTAACAAAACATGTAAACTATAAACCTACATTGATTTGTAAAACAAATATCAAAAGATTAACAACCCAAATGTATTTAATTAATAGGCGGAACAATTAACATTCAAAACCAAAACAAAGTCAATGAATTGTTTAATGTTAGCACACTTTTCCCATCGATCATTGTTTCTTCGCATAGGTTAATTGCAAGGGATATTCAAACTAAACATTAATAGTTTTACCATTCAAATATTCTTACCTCGGGCTATTTCAATGTAAGACAAATCTTTACTAGATCATGTTTGGTCTTGCTCATGCAAAGAAACAAAGAGTATAGCTAGAATGATTACCTCAAATTTTTCCCAAATTGTGTCAGGCAAGTGCAATTGGCAATTGTAAAGTCCACTTCCATAGCCTTTCTAGCATCATCTCTATCATTTCCTTGAGGCTTTCATTCCCAACCACCCCTAAATCTCTTCCTTAATCTATCCTTTTACAAATACATGTAAACTTGAAGTTGTAGGAGGGATGTGGGCGAGTGATTCCTACCTTAAGGCTGGCTTCAACCTTTAAAACTATTATCTCTCATTCCCCCCCCAGATTCCTTTTCCTTCATATTTTTTGGTAAAATTTTGGTAACTACCTTTTTACTAGCTTCTATGAAGGATCTTGTTTTTGATAATGGGTAAAACGGGTTTTACAAGGACCCAAAACCACAAAGTTTACAATAAAAGAGACATGACACAAAAGTCCAACAAAAAACACCAGCTGCCCAAGAGAAGATGGAAAGAGCAAGCAGCAACCACTCAAAATAGACCATAAAGGTCAAGCCAAAAAGAACAGCAAAGTAAACAAAAAATCCGCCACTATTGACTCAGAGTCTTGAGGACAGACTTTGTTTCCACCTCCAAATTCTGCATATCACTGACACCCTTTTTAAAAATTTGAATCATCTTTGGAGTAGGGGGGCCTTACGCTTCAGATTGGCTCTGGTTCTTTTGGAAATTCCAGCATCTGTATCCTAACTTTTTCCATCGGTATCCTCCAGATCCACCACCAAAGACCCCTGATGGGCTTTGTCTAACTTCTTTGTCATCGCATTAATGATAATGGCATTATGTCTGGCCATTCGATTGTTTTGTTCTGCAACAATTTTGATGGTGTTCATAATATTCTCAACCTTGGCATCTATATTTTTGTTACTGAGAGGTTCTTTACTGAGACCATGAACACCACTTTCCACTTCTTTCTTTTCGATCACTGCAATCTTAGCACCCAGCTTGCTTTGAAGAGCCCAATTTTTAATCTTTAATTCATTAATTTCATTGAATGTCCACTTCGAGAGTTTTAAATGGGACTCAGAATTAGTTTTGGCTAAGTTTAGAAAATCCAAAGAGGGATGCTTTTCAGTATTAAGATGAGTTTTCTCAGGGTAAGGAGTAACAGGGGAGTCATCTTTAGCAAGACTATCTAGCAAGGGATCAGCACAAGACTCAGTTTTGTTGGCATCAGACTCCTCAGAATTAGAGGAGTCTTTAGAGTAGGAAACAAGGTTTTTGGCCTAGGGTTTCTTATCAACAGGACTGTTCTTAAGGGAGGGGCCTCCTAGCTCAAGCTCAATAAGAGCTTTATCAAAAAAGGGGGTAGGGTTTTTAATCCCAGAAGGGCCAGCATGCGAACTAAGGACATTTCTGGCCGGACTTAAGTTAGACCGAAACTCTGAGCCACTGGGCTCAGTGTCATCACTCTCAGAATCAAGATGAGTATCCAAGTTAGTGGGGACAGGCATTTTTTGATAATGCTCAACAATCAATCTTATCAACCCAGTATGCAGGATAGGAAATCTTCTAGGGTTTTTCTTGTGATCATCCAAGTTTTTCCTCAAAAAATAGAAAAGATAATAGGGGAAAGAAACCCTAACCTTGTGGCAAAAATGATTGAGAAGAGCAAAGTGGTAGCCATAGACTCTGGTGAAGCGCCCATCCACCGTGATGTACTCCATGATGACCCGAAGGACCTTTCTCCAAATGGCTTTTATGGTGTGAGCTTCGAAGTAGCTGTTAACAATTTTCACAAGACTCTGTCTTTCTTTATCTTTTTTAGGAAATCTAATCATGGCTTCATCCGAAAAAACCCTGTCCCTGAAAAAATTCATCCCTTCAGTAGATAAACCCGTAACATCATCTATTAGATTTTCATTGAGCTCCACATTCCTTCCAAACAGGGTCAGATTTTTGTTATTCCAATTTTTAACAAAGAGGTTCGTGGCCTCCTGATTTGAGCCATGGAGCTTCTCCAGGAAAGGATGTAGCCCACCGCTTTTAACTTTATTCCAAACCTTAACATTTTTTGTGTGCATCTCATAGCTGTCTGGCTCAATTATTTTTCTGTCTCCTCCCATCTCAGCCGACACAGTGGGGTAGACACAGGAAAAATATTTGCTAAAATTGGCCCCACCAAATCTAAAAACCCACAAAGCGTGCGGAGCTTTCTTGCAAATTAAGCCACTAAGCTCAGTCCCATACAATCTAATGATTGTGATGTGAGAGATACAACATGTCCTCATTAAAGGGATAACACGTCTCTTTTCCATGTGTTTTATCATAATTCAATAGGGTGCAAACATTAGAATTTAGATCACTAACATTATGCCAAGTACGCAAATCATTACTCCTAACTCCTTCATTAGCAAAAAAATCTGCAATAGCATTGGCTTCTCTATAAGCATGTGATATTTTAACTTTTTCAAATTTAGCCAAAGTCAAAATGGCTTCATCAACCCAAGATTTTATTGTCCAAATGGGGGGAGACTTGCCATGGAGGCAGTCAATTATATTTTTGGAATCTCCTTCAAGCCAAAGATTTTTAAAATTAAGACTTTGGGCTAAATTTATGATGTGATAAGCACCAGCAACCTCCACTAAATGATTGGTTTGGGAGCCAAGAGGAGAGGCCATCGCACCAAGGAAATTACCAAAGGAATCCCTAATGAATCTACCACAGCCCACCGCCCTCGAATTACCTTTAGCTGCACCATCAAAGTTAGCTTTGATCCAACCATTTGGCGGAAAAGACCAGCAAACACCCTCTCTGTCCTTCTTGGCTTTCAAAGGAGCACTAGGTAGGTCTAGACTTATGTTCCAATCCTTAGCAACTGTTAGGTCATAGAGCGAATGCCCTGCTTTCATTGACAAGCTATCCTTCTGGACCGAGGCATTGATATTTTCCTTCAAGAATCGGACAATTTTATCAAAAACAATATCCACATAAGCTTCTTTGTCTCTATAAGTTCTATTGTTGCATTCTTTCTAGAGGCCCCAAGCAACATGAGGGAAGGATAAATCCCATAAAATCCTAAGCTTTGGATTTTTAGTTGGGGCTTTCCATTGAAGGAAGAAGTCTTCAATGGATGAAGGAAAAACCCAAGAGAGATGCCATAACCTAATAATTTTTTCCCAAATAGAAGTAGCAAACGAGCAGTGAAGGAATAAGTGGCGCACATATTCAACCTCCATCTTACAAACAAAGCATCTTTTAGGTATTTGAAATCCATGTTTGCTAAGATTATCAATCGTGAGCACCTTGTTTTGGAGCAAGATCTAGAAAAAGATGTTGATTTTAGGGATCAAATGTTTGAACCAAGCCTTCAACCAGAAGGGAGGATAGTCCTGAGAAGAAGTAATCCTAAAAAAATTTGAACCAGAAAGCGCGATCATCCAACTGCTCAGAACAAAGTCTAACTATCATTAGAGAGGACTGCATAGGAGCCAGAGCCTAGTTGATACTGCGCAGATCCACCCAATTACCATTCACTCTATAGTCTTTCACATAAGATCTAAATCGGGCCTTACAAATCTCAGCCCATTCACTAAAGGAATTGATTTTTAAAATGGGCTCCTTGAAAAGCCATCTGTCCTCCCAAAATCTTGTATGGTTTCCATTTCTCACTTGCCAGCCAATTCCAGCGTCCATAATATTTTTTCCTTTGATTATATTATACTAGCATGTAGAACCTCTGGGAAGAAGGTGGGGATCCTTCTTAATTATGAAGGAGCAGTTATTTTCTAAATATTTGCTAGCTAGGATGTCAGTCCACTCTCCAGAGGAAGAAGGGATTCTCCATATTTGTTTTGCTAGGACTTTGTTAACAATTCTGATTCCTCTAATCCTCCTTCCTTTTTAGGTCTACAAACCAGATTCCAACCAATTAAGGGAAGTCTTTTTTTTTCCTCAACATCTGACTATAGGAATCTTTTTTGAATTTTTTCAATGGCATCAGCAAATTTAGCAGGAATCTTGAAAAGGCTCAGGGCATAGATAGGCAGGTTCTAGAGAGAGGCTTTGAGGAGCTGAAGTTTTCCAACTTGACTTAATAGGGCTCCTTTCCATCTAGCAAGCTTCTTGCTGAATCTTTCAACCAACAAGAGCCAAAAAGAATCAGGAGGTTTCAAGCTTAAGGGTAAACCAAGATAGGTGGTAGGAAGGGAGTCCACCCTGCAACCCAGAATTTTGGCAATTTTAGCCTATCTATGATCCGGCGTGTTGAAGAAGAACAAAGAGCTTTTTTGGTTGTTGATCAGCTATCTTGAAGCTCTCCCATATTTTTCAAGCAACTTTTTTATATTTTTACCTTCAGAAACCATAGCTCTACCCATAAGCATAGTATCATCAACGAATTGTTGATGGGAGCACACCAAATTACCAGAGGAAGGTTTGAGACCAAGAAGAGATCTAAAATCAACCAATTTTTTTAGATTCCTGCCTAAACTTTCAGCCATAATAGTGAATAAAATCGGAGAAATAGGATCTCCCTGTCTTAGACCTCTGGTGCTTTGGAAATAAGAGGTAGGGGATCCATTAACCATAATAGATATGGAAGTCGTGGACACAAGTTGTTCCACCATTTGGATAACGCTGTTACAAAAACCAAAAGCCTTTAAAATTTTAAATAAGAAAATCCAGTCAACTCTATCATAGGCTTTTGATATGTCAAGCTTTAATAAAAATCCTTCAGTTTTTGACTCCACTAAGGAATGAATATTCTCATGAACTGTGACAATAGAGTCAATAATTTTTCTACCAGGGACAAAGCCATTCTGTTGAGGAGAAATCAGGGAGGGAAAAAAAGTTAAAAATCTTGAGGTTAAGACCTTAGAAATAATTTTATATAAAGAATTACAGAGACTAATAGGCCTAAAGGCCTCAAAATTATTAGCTCTAGGTTTTTGGGGGATAAGAACCAAGAAGGTGGCATTTAATTTTTTTAGAAGACTTCTGGATCCAAAAAACTCTTTAACAACATTTACCACATCTTCTTCAACTATCTCCCAAAGCCATTGAAAGAAGAATAAGGGGAAACCATCAAGATCCAGAGCTTTACTCCCATCAAAGGATAAGATAGCCTGCTTGACTTCCTCATTAGTGGGGATAGTGGTAAAAAAAGAGTTATTTTCTTGGTTGATAATTCTCGGTATAGCTTCAACTAGCTAATCCTGATCATTTTGGTTTATTTCATCACTTTCCAAAAGAAGATGTTTAAAGAAGGAGCTCGCATTATTTCTAATATCCTCCTCCTCATACCTAGTTCCATTCACTTCAATTTGAGATATTATGTTGATAGCTCTATATTTTGAGGCTGATAGATGAAAGTATCTATTGTTTATGTCCCCTACAGATAACCAAAGAGCTCTAGATCTTTGTCTCCAGAACTCCTCCTCCTTTCCAATTATGTCATGCATCTTAGTGAGGAGCTCATTCTCTTTTTGCTTAGTGTCATTCAAATATCCCTCCTTCTAAATTTTATATTGAATTTCTCCCAAATCCATCTGGAGATCAGACTTAATCCTAAAGATGTTCCCAAAGGATTCCTTTTTCCATTTTTTCAAATTACATTTCACTTCCCTAAGTTTTTTAGTGACTCTGAAAATAGTTGTTCCAGGAATTCTTATATTCCACCATTTCCTAATTTCCTCTTTAAGAGCAGGATGAGAGATCCACATTTTTTCAAATCTGAAAGGGTTGTTTTTCTTCTTTTTTATGGGATCCACGGTGAAACTGATAGGGAAATGATCAGAACCAATCCTAGAAAGAGATTTAAGGGAATAGTAATAGTCAAAATACCAATGATTTGAGATTAAAGATCTATCTAATCTGACCTGAATGAGATCCAACCCCTTTCTGTGATTAGACCATGTAAAGGAAGCTCCTTGTAAATCCAGATCTATCAACCCTTGATTATCAATGAAATTTTGAAGATCCTCTTTGCTCTCCATATTGATCTAGGATCCTCCAAATTTTTCTTCATTTATTAAGGGTGTGTTGAAGTCGCCCATAACAATCCAAGCTTCTTTATCAAAAATCCTCCTAAAGGTAGCTAGCTCCAACCAAAAGGATTTTCTCATTCCTTTTCCATTAGGAGCATATATATTCAATTGAATCCAACTGAAGTTATCTCTTATATGAGTAAATCTAGTGGCTATATGATTCGTACCTTCCAAAATCAGAGCACCTTTGATTATGTGGCTATTCCAGAAAGTAGCAATGCTTCCAGAAGCCCCAGTCGAATTATTACCATGATTACTACAGTGCTGAAAAAGTTTCATCTTTTCAATTTTCTCCTTTGACATTTTAGTTTCCTGAATTAAGATTATATCAGGCTTGTGATCTCTAACGAAATTGAAAAGAACATCCTGCTTGTGGGGGCTATTGAGTCCCTTGATATTCCAAGACATAATTTTCATTAAGTACTAGGGGAGTTAAGACATTCCGAGATGGTTTTCTGAGATCCATCTGCAATATCCTGAAAACTATTATGCTCTCTTTTCTTTTTCATGGACTTTTTCCCTCATGAATTCTTTACTGCTCCATAATTTTCCTTTACTCTTGATCTGGTAGAAATGCTACTTGGAGTCTTCCTTTGTTTTTTTTTTTTTCTTCTTCTTTGATATATTCTCCTCTTTGTCAGTCTCTTCTTGGCTATCCATCTCTCTGTTGGACTCCCATTCCTTATCAGTTGGGATCCTTTGTTCCCAGGGTAATGTATCCATATTACCATTCCCTTGAAAAGATGAGAGATTACTGGAAAGATCGGCAGAGTGGTCCATGTTTTCAAGGGAGTCCTTGACCATTTCAAGGGAGTTGGGATCCATTAGGTTCACTGCACCCAAAGGGGAGATATCATCAGAAGACAGGGAGGGAAGAGGAATATTCAATTCCAAGGACAAACCCTCACTAGAAATATCCTCCAACCCCAGAGTCTCTACATTTCTCTCAGATGGGAGTGTCATTTGGGACAAAGACTTGGTTAGGTTCATATCTCCTTCCCCAGCCAACATATCTTCATCGAAACCATTTTCCTTTGATGAAGACATTTTAAAAAGATTCTTGTAATGAGGATCAAAGGGGATCTCTCCATTAGTTTCCATGACCACTTCAATCTCAGGAGAGATTCTCTGAATATTAGACTCTTTATTTTCCATATCCTGCACATTAAACTCTTTATTTTCCTTCCTATCTCCTTCTGACTCTTTTTTTCCAAACCGTTTTCAAGGAGCTAGTTGGTTTTTCTTTCTCTGAAATGGCATTTAAGGGACATTTTTTTGCCCAGTGTTCAGATTTCCTACACTTGAAGCAAGCAAACAGGATGGTTTCAAACTCTATATTCTACGACCAGGAACCCAGTTTAGATTGGATCTCAATCGAAGAAGGAACATTAGCTTCCTGGGAAACCCCCACACAAATCCTCACAAAAACTAATCTCTTTCTGGCAGTTGTCATTGTGTCAATAGAAAGGAGCTCACCAAAGGAGTTCACAATACCATGAAAAATGTCTTCACTCCAGTACTCCAGGGGCAAGCTCGGAAGTCTAACCCAAACTGGGACATTCTCAAAAATGGAGTCTGATAGGTCCAAGTTGGAGGACCACTTCTTTAGAGCCAGGGAAGATTTCCCTATAACCCAAGGTCCACTTCTAACAGCCAGGATGTCCTCTCTACAAGTAAATTCAAACGCAAAAAAACCTTTCGAAAGAGCGGCCACTGATACTTTCCCATTTGTTCTCCATTTATTTTTAACAAACTCCCTGACCACTTCAATATTTGGTCTAGGGCCCATGAACTTACCAACTAGAGTTCTTTCCATTAGAGCAATTATATTATGATCGATGAGCAAATTTGGAATAGAAATAGCAAACTTACCTCTATCCCAGGACGAGATATTTTTCACTAGAGGGAAAGATGATTTTCCATTAGGTTTTACCCCGAATAGGGAGGTCCAGGGTTTGTGATTGCCTCCAATGCCACTTGTGGTCCCCACCCCCGATTTAGCTTTCTCGTTTTTACCAGCAAAGGACGCAGCAGGAATAATCTCCAAAATTTTCTTTCCCCCAGGTTCCACCTGTATTTTGTTCCTAGAGTCCACATCATCCTGGTCATCCTTACCTTGCTTCTGACTCAACTCCAGCTCCTTATTTGACTGTAGATTTTCTGATCTTGCTCCATTGCTTTGAATTTTGAAATCCCTTTTTTTCCCGCCCGTGCCCGCGCATCCCCCTCATTGGTCGTTGCTCGACAAACCTTTAACATACCATTCCTCTTAAAACATTAACTCCTTAAATCTAGAACTCCCCAAGGAACTATCAAACTAATTATCATTAGCTTTCATTTAATAAATTAACCTCCCTGACATACCAATATTAATTTTAAATTAATTAAAAGCATTTTAGTTAAAAGATCATAATTTGGGTAAGTCCAATTTCGCACGAACAATAAAACCATTTATCGATCTTTATTACACATTATAATTAATTACTTACCCCAACCTTATAAATTTTTATTTATTTATTTATTACATTATTATTTATTTATTGACATTGCATTATAAATTTATGTTATTATTAATTATTATTATTACATTACATATATATATTTATTTATTTATTTTTATATATCTATTTATCAAAATGCCCCAAACTATTTAACCATTTATTTTAATGTTTAAAATAACCCAAGGAATTTATCAAACAATTTCAAATTAAATTAAGCTAAAATCCAATCAATTACCTGAACCCTATCTAGGTCAAAAAGCAAGAACACAACCAACACCGACGACCACTGACACAACTGATGATACGGACAAGGTAGATCAACTAGATACTCATCCTCTTCGAGGATGATGGCTAGGGTAGGGGACCAAGGTTTATCTCTTGATCAACTGATCCATTGTTTTCAAGGAATGCTCAGACTTGGTATTTTAGGTGGAGACATAGGGGTTGATGCAAGAAGTTGGGTACACAAAAAGCTAATAAGTGGAAATGTTTTTGCTATTTTTCAGAATTTGTCACACTTGGACTGAAAATTTGAGGCACTTCCACAATGAATCTTTAAAAAAGTCAGTAATATGAAATTTTGAATTTTGAATCTAGTTTCCAAATATGTAAATTATTAAAATGCCCAATTTATAGAAATTAAATTTTGATAAGGATCTATAAAAACCACTTTTTAAAAGTCTCTATTTTTTTACCATACCAAGCAGGTGTACGGACAACACTTTTTGACCCAAATAAAATTATTTTGCTAATTCATTTTAGGAAAAGAGAGCTAACAACATGAAGTTTGGGCTAGATATGTTTTTTGTAATTTTTGGTTGAATTTTTTTTTTTTATTAATTTTTTATTGGCCTTAATTGATGTTTTTTCAAATCGTGTACGGACAACATAATTGGACCTAAAAAAAACATTTTTTGACTCTTTTTTTTTTCATTATGTAGAGAATTGTCTGAAGTTTGGTCCCATATAATTTTTTTTTACAAGAAACTCAACCAATACAAAGTTATTAAAAAACCAAAAAAACCTGATATTTCAAGTTTAAGGCCTAGTTTGCTTAGAAATTAATTAAAAAATAGCAAATGTAATCCAATTTTAACAAAAATTATATATTTAGAAAGTAGACATTGTTTTCTCTAATGGGTTTTAATTTTATAGACTCATTCAAAAAAAAAGTTCATCATCTATGTTGTCAAAGTTGGACATTCTTCTTCAATCTGCCTTAGTTTTTTAGTTGCAGGTCAAAAGCTAAGGCTCAGATTGCCAAGCCTTTTCCAAGCCTAAAACCAGCGCTGAATTTGGTATAGGAGTTCAACTTTTAAATAATGCATATGCGTTATAGAAACGCGTACGCGTTTCATAATGCATACGCGTTACATTTTGGCCGTTGGGAGACCATAACGCATATGCGTTACAAAACGCGTACACATTTTTCAAAAATAATGCGTATGCATTTTATAACGCGTACGTATTTCTAAAATAGCCGTTTTTCCTAATTTCAAAAATACTGGTAAAACACGATTTTTCTGCAACATTCATTTTCTGTAGTACAGTCTGAAAGTGTCATTTTCTGCGTTTTTTATTGCAAATTTGTCTTGTGCAAGGCATATTCTATTCAAATTGTTGGAAGAGAAAAAGTACAAGTTAAATTTTCTGAAGTGGAATCAAGTGCAAGAACTTTTTACAAGAATATTTGGAAAAAGTGAATTTTTGGATGTACTCATGATGATTTTGTACTTCAAAGTTTATAGAAAAAATGATCTTCATAGTACATAGTTTAATTTGAATATTTGAAGGTGGCAATTTTAAAATAGGTTTCTTGAATTATTGTTTTTGTCATCAAAGAGGGTTTGGTAACCATGGGTGATAAGAAAAAACAAAAAAAAAGATGTAGAAAGGTAATGACACCCGAAGAAATTCAAGCAAATAAAGATAAGGAGGCAAAAAGACAAAGGGAAAGAAGAGAAAGGATTCATCAAATGAAATATTTGGAAGCATCTAGTTCCAAGAATGTTGAAGAGGAAGCCATGAATGATGAAATGAATGTAGATAATGCAAATGTGGAGATGGTGAATATGGAAGAAAAATGCAATTATGGAGACAAACCCAACTGTGCCTTCAACTTCAACTTTGAATGATATGCAAACAAGTTCAGGTGTGTCTTCAAATCCACCTCCCAATGATATGGAAAATGCACCTATTCAAATAAACTATCCAGGTATGTGTTCAAACCCAAGTTTTTATAATATTGATATTGCTTGTTTAGATGAAGCTGGATACACACTTGATGAGATCAATAATACTAGGGTTGAAACAATGCAGAAACAAGAAAATGATGAAATTATATCTTATGAGAATGTAAATGAAAATGAAATCCCTAATATTGATGAAAATGAGAATGAAATCCCTTTTAAATTTGAAAATGAAAATGAAACCCCTTATGTGAATGAAAATGAAACTTCATCTATGGATGAAGGTGAAAATATTTTTTTTACAATTGAAACAAATGTGCTAGATAACCTTCGTGGTAAAGTTTCTTCAAGATAAATTAGAAATTATGGAAATAAAATATATAAAATATTTTTTTATAGAAAGAAATTAGGATTCCAATGTCAACTCATGGTGCAATTGATAAGAATGTTTAAAATGAGAAAAGTGATGAAAAAATTAGGTGTTTTTGTAAAACCAAAAAAGAAAGATGATTCAATAGAACAAGTCATATCTAGTGTTGCTAATGCTATTGATGTTATTGGTAAGAAAAGTCGATCAAAAGATAAGAATGTGGCTCGCCGTGTAATAACAACTGCTCTAGTTGATAAAACAGCTTCAAATAAAAGAATGTTAAGTAAGATTAGCAAATGTATAAACTTAA
Organism: Sequoia sempervirens; assembly: GCA_007258455.2. Classification (NCBI taxonomy): domain Eukaryota; kingdom Viridiplantae; phylum Streptophyta; class Pinopsida; order Cupressales; family Cupressaceae; genus Sequoia; species Sequoia sempervirens. The sequence continues at coordinate 2,387,415 of VDFB02072274.1, read as the reverse complement.
ATCCTAGAACTTTGATAAGAGCTGCTAAAAGAAGAGAAATTATTGAAAATGATTCTATTAATCAATGTTGGAGTTTTAGTGGTAGACTCCCAAGATCAGACATGAAATTAACTAATGAAATTAAATCTTTAATCGAAAAATTTTGGTATGATAATACAAGAGTATCACCTAACATTAGAGATGTCTTGAAATTAAGGGTGGATTCCAAAATTTGTGAACCTCATCCAAAGCATCTCTTAGATATGACTCAAACTGAATTATATAAAAAAAAATTAGATGCTTCAATCTTACCATTGAATATTAGCATAAGTCAAAGATCATTTGAAAAGTGTAAGCCTTGGTATGTTAGAATTAATAAGCAACGAATCTCTTGTTGTTGTAAGACTCATGTACAATTTCATTATTATTATGATATATTTCGATATATATGATGCACTTTGCATGCTAACCAAATTATGCAGGAAATTTGTGGTATTAATATGCCACCTGAAAGAATCAAAGATTTTATAGCAGGTTTGTTTTGTAATCCCTCTTTAAATGGAAACTCATTTTTTTTAAAAGGATGCATTTCTGGAGAATGCGATAGATGTGGTAACTTTTCATTATTAGGAGAATGTATGCATGAAAGTAGTTTAGATGAATTTGGAAAACAATTGGTGGATGTAAAAAAATTTAAAAATATTGAGTATTTCCTTAGTGATGGAAAAATTGGAAAACGGTTGAGCTAATTGTGTTAGTGTGGCATGCTTTTTGTAGACATCCAAATTTGGACACTTAATTTAATCCCAAATTTATCACTTTTTCGTCTAAACATCCTCTTATCTGAGTTAATTAAGTAATATTACTATTATTTAATTAATATCTTTAATTCTGCTAAATCTCTAAGGTATTTAATTAATAATTAAATACCTTACCCTCCTTAATCCTCTTTTCATCAAATAAATTAAATAAATATTACATTTATTTAATTTCTCACATGTCATTTTCATCTAATCCTAATCCATTTCCTACTTTACATGATGTGCACATGTCCTTGGATTAGATGTGTCACATCCTCCAACTTTTGCAGTTGGCTTTTAATCCTAATTAGCCCCTAATTATCTTCTAATTACTAATTAATTAAGCCTAATCATTCCCCAAGGAATTTTTAATTCCTTTTTATTTGTCCTAGATTCCCCTCCTTTATATGTGAATTTTTAATTCACATTCCATCCTTCCAAGGCTTCTAGAACCTTAGACTTGTCACAATCTCCACATGTGACCCACCTTGGACTTGTCACAATCTCCACATGTGACCAAGTCCCACCTTTTTGGAACCCACCTTTTATCCTCTAGATCATCCTATGAATGTGAATTTTTAATTCACACTTATTCCCCCAACCACCTTTCCTTTTTCCATGAGGAATTTAAAATTCCTCAAAGTCCACTCTCACTTGGGGACAGAAACTCTTTTGTGGAAATCCTTCTCATCCCCCAAGCATGTCCTTTTCCACCTCATGTACCTTTTTGACAACTCATCTCCACCTCATCCTCTTGTCCACTCTTCATTGTCAGGCTTGTGGGTTCTCAACCCACCATAGCCCTTCATCTTGACCTTGTTGGAGCAATCTTGACCCTTGAATTCTCTAGAGAATTCAAATTCTCTTATAAATACCCCCTCCTCAAGGGCATTTCCAAGACTTTAGATTTGAGCACCCTTATGCTGCCCATTTGCATTTTGAACACTTAATCAATTTGCAACTACATGCTGCCATTTTATGCACTCATCCAATTTTCAATCACATCCACTTGCATTTTACATTCAAGCATATAGTAGTGATCTTCAATCCACCATCTAAGGAACACACAATCCATTTTAATCAAGGGCCAATCAAGGAGAAATCAACAGCAAGGAATGTGATATTGTTTCTATGTTGTTTATCTATTTCCTTTCTTATTCTAACTCTCTTTTGGCTAATCTTGAGGTGTCCTTGATAGTTTGTCATTCATATTCTTGGTTATTTTGCACATTTAGAGTAGCATAAAATATCAAGGTTCACATTTCTAGCACGCTCGGTGGGACCCACAAACGGGTCTTTGCATTTAATCCTTGTTTTAGTTAAGATTTGTGCAGGAAAAGGTCGCAGAAAGGCGGAAGTGCCCCTGTTTCTGCCGCAGAAGGGTGGAAGCGCCCCTGTTTCTGCTGCAAAAAGGCGGAAGCGCCCTCTGCCTTGCCGCAGAAAGGCGGAAGCACCCTCTGGTCTGTTCCAGAAAGGCGGAAGCGCCCCACATCTTAAAAGTGTTACTTTCCTCTAACGACTTGGTTGCAAACAGGGATAAATTTAAAAAGATTTTTTCTAACACGTTTCTTGCAGTGGGAGGGGTACAACTCTCTTGTTTTATTGAAAATCTAACAAAGTTTGTTGCAGAAAGGTGGCAATGCCCCCGCCTTGTACTCAGCGCCCCCCTTAGTACGCAGCGCCCCGCCTTGTATGCAGCGCCCCTATCTTGCTGCAGAAAGGCGGAAGCGCCCTCTGCCTTGCCGCAGAAAGGCGAAAGTGCCCTGATTTTTACTGCAGAAGGGTGGAAGCGCCCCAAAACAGCACAGTTCGGAAGGTAAAACGGTCATTTTTGCTTCATTTTTGCTCCTGTTTTTTGCTGTTTTCAAATAGTAACCTTCTAACATCATTTTGGCAAGGATATTGGTGTTTTTTGCTAACGTTTTGTAGCATTTTGTGGCAAAATTTGACCAAGGACGAAGGAGAAGATAACTAACATTTGCTTGCAGGGCCAGTTACTTGATAAAAAAAAAAGAAAAAGAAAAAGAGAATTTA
>VDFB02072274.1:2345073-2384502 GCA_007258455.2 Sequoia sempervirens | reverse complement strand
ATTTGATCCATTCTATTTATCCTTTCATCATCATGAATCCTCATCCTCCATCAATAGTAGTCAAAGGAAACTATAATTACGTGGACGACGATAACGAAAGTCTTGTTGATCAAGAAGAATATGACGTAGATCCCCTTGATGCTATTGTCACTTGTAAGATCTCTCCACCCACTTTCCACAATCCAATCACCCCTTCCAGTTATCCTATTATGCCTTCATCCATGCCTAATCATGCTCCTTATGCCACCTTTGACAGTGGATATCCAATATCTTCATATTTGTCATGTCATTCATCTACATCATCCCCTTACACAACATCTACATCCTCTTATCCTCATCTTCCATCACAACATTCCTATTACAATTCCCCATCCATGTCCCCCTATCCTAATCCTCTTTTCCAATCTTTCCATACTAATCCTACATCCACACCCTTTTACCTTAATCCTACATCCATGTCTCCTCATCCTAATCCACCATCCCAATACCCTTATTATAATCCATCCCCCACATCCTCTTGTCCCACTACACCACCTATATCCTCTTGTCTTAATCCACAATCCATGTCCCCCTATCTTAATTCACCACTCCAATATCCTTATCTTAACCCTCCACCCAATCCCATTCATCCATCTACTCCTAGACCTCCATCCAATCCTAGTCTTCCATCTCCTCCTAGTCCTCCATCCAATCCAAATCCCCCTTTTACTCATAGCCCTACATTCGATCCCACTCCTCCATCTAACCCTAGTCCACCAATCCATAATCCCTCATCCATTTCTACCACCCTAGCTAAGCCAACCATATGCAAGTCTCTCATTTCAGAAGTTCTCCAAGGACTCATTACAAAGAAGCCATCCCCAACTCCACATCTTGAAGTCATGGAACCATGCCATCTAGATCCATCATCCACGGTCACTAGTGATGAGACCCTTCTCCATACCACACCTATTATTGACGCTACCACCCCTAGCACTGATCAAACCATTGAAACCATTGAACCCACTAAATTCATTGCACCCCCATCTCCTATTATGAGAACCACTGAATCCATCGAAGACACCCAATTCCAATCTACTCCCTCTACTCCTAGATCCACCCAAACCCAATCCACTCCTCCCACTCCTAGTAGCACCAAAGCCCATTCCAATGAACCTCATGGATCTTCCGTCCCTCCATCTTCCCCACTTGAAGAGTCCCAACAAGATTCTGTTACCATGCCTCTAGCACACGATGAGTCACACCAAGAGTCTAATCCAAAGCATGCCAGCGTATCCCCTCCTCCAGATCAAGATCCTACCATCCTATCTAGTCCACCTCAAGATCACAATCCCCCATCTATTCCATCCCATGATCCCCTTGTCATTCAAGCTTCCACTACTCCATCTCCATCTCCATCGCATGATCATACTACCACAAATCCATATCCTATCATGGACCCTACTCCCTTTCCTAATGTTGTTATCCCATCATCTCCTTCTCATGATCCCCCATCATCGCCTAAAAATGCTATCCCCACACCACTTGCATATCCCCTTGGTCCTCTCACATTCCTCCATGGTGGTCTCCTCGCAGAAGAAAAACAAAGCATATACACCAACCCTCCTCTTCCACCTAATAATGAACTCACATCATTCTTCCAGAATAACAAAAATCCTGTCCTAGATCGAATACTCAAGAGAATGAACTATCAAGGAAAAGGTTTAGGCCTTCATGAGCAAGGTATTATAGAGCCCATCCAAGCTAAAGAACATTGGTATCTGCAAGGTCTTGGATGTACTACTCACGACTCACACTCTAAAAATGTTGGTACAACCTCTAGATGTCCTCAACGAGCCTTTTCCAAAAGAAATGTTAGCTCTTCCCATCGCTCCACCAGATCATATGTTGCCATCCCTCCTCCTCTATCATATCACCTCAAAACAACCGTCCATCTTTCTCCTTCATCCGCTCCATCCATATTGGGTCCTTATGTCCCCTCATCCCCCATCCCATATCCTCCAAGTCCTAAGTCTATTTTGGGCCCTTATATCCCAAAATCACCTCCCCCATCTTGTCCTATTTGTCCTTTCATCCATCCATCACCTATCCATGTTGCCCATCATAACTATCCCACTCTCATGTTCCCCAATTAGGATCAACAAAGGCACGTACCTGTACATCATCCATCCACATATCATCCTAAAAATCCTACCTCCATCCCTCCATTCATGTGTCCTCCATATCATCCGTCCATTCACACCCATCCCATTGCTACTAAAAGCACTTTGGCTGTTAAAGAAAAAATGCATAAATCTAAGCATCCACATGAATTTAAAGCTTCCCATGTCCCTTCTAAAAGACATGTTAAAGCAAAGAAAAACCAAATCCAAAATCCAAATCAAATCTATAGGCTGCAAAGGCCCACCAAAGCAAAGATCAAAACCATGTGGATCCCAAAGAAAAAAGAGGCAATGCCATCACATGAAAAATCTGTAAGAACATCCAAAGTTGCTAATCCAAAAGATAGTCATACACCCCTTTCATCTCCTAAGTCTATTTTGGGTCCTTATGTTCCAAAGTTCACCAGTCCATCTCCTCCATTATCCCCCCATTCTCCATCCCTTAATCCCCTTATCTTTTCACATCCACCACCACATGTGCCAATGTTGGTCCTGAACACATCTCCCCATCACATATCTACCCCATCATTCCATCCCTACCCTTTGCAGCATCCCATCCATTATCCCATGTATCTCCCCTCTCAAATCCCCCTAATTCGTCCTCTTGCATAATCCATTTATCCTCATAAGATTGTACCAACATCCAATAGTCGGTTCGAACATAGGCCCTTACTACCTCGTATAGAACTTGATGCTTGAGTCATCCATCCATATCCATGTCGTGTATCTTCTAAATCCACTTATTCGTCTCCCTATCCTTATCCATCTCCTTCCGCATACTATCCAAAAAGTCAAAAAATCCAGAAAAGTCGAAAAAAAAAAAAAAAGTAAAGAAAAATAATCCATCCAATGGTGAAAACTTGGCAAACAAGCGCCTTGGATAAGTACCATGATGAAAACCTGGCAAACATGCGTCATATGTAAATCCCCATCTGCACTTGGGGGCAACTTCCTGATATGCGTTCCCTCCATCTGCTATGCTTCCAGCTATGCACCCATCTTCCTGTTATCCATCCTCTTCATAAATCCCCCCATCCCACCTATCTTCTGCATCCTACCATCATATCCCATTTATCTCCCATTTCCTCCATCCTTCTTGTGATCTTGATCAAAATAAGGGCACCTATCTATGCATGCTTTGGACATCTATTGGTATACATTCCCTTCATCCATGCTCTATCATATTCCTTAGTCACCCATCCTATCCTCATATAGTTATCTCCTTTATCTTCCCATCCACTTGTCTTCCATCCCTTATGCCTCCTCATATATGACATATCTAGAGTGGGGGCATCTGCTTCCTTTGTGACGTAGTCCTTGGAGACATCATCTATCACAACATCCCCTCCATCTCCATATCCATCTATCACAACATCCCTTCCATCTCCCCATCCTTATATTCGTATCCATCTATACTAGCATCCATTTCATCTCTCCCTCTTTTTCTCGATCTTGGGGCCATTGTTTTTCCGGATCTCGATCTCTATTCGGGAGATTTAATTTCTATTTATTTTATCCTCATCTTTATTATCTTTATAGGTATAGGTTTCTAACGGCGAATCGACAAGACGACTTTATTATTTACCTTTCGACATGACATTTATCGACGATTATGACATCTCTTCCTAAAGATGGACAGTGATAATTATCCTATCCTTTTATCTTAATTACTCGACTTTCCATTATTCGCTATTTCGCCCTCCTTATTTCCTCGCTTCCTCTCGCTCTCGCCGCTGCTCGGGCCTCAGCAGGGCGGAACCGCCTCGCTGCTATGACCTTCGTTCTCTCGCTAGGGCTAACCGCCTCGTCACGGGCGAACCACTTCACATCGGAGCGGAACCGCTTCTACAGAGGCGTAATCGCCCCAATCAAGGGCGGAACTACTCCCTCGTATGCGCCGGGCAAGGTAGGACCGGCCTCTACCGGCAGAACCACTTCACGTAGGGGCGGAACCGCCTCAGAGGCGGAACTGCCCTCGCCATTAAGCGGAATCAGCTTCAGACGGGCGCGGAAGCGCTTCAAGGCCGGGTAGCACTCCCACCGCTAGGGGCGTAACCGCCACCGGCTGGCGCGGAAGCCTGGCCGCGAGGGCGGAACCGCCCCTGGGCCGCGGCGGCTACGCCTGCCGCCCAACCTTTGCCCCCCCCCCCAACACACGTTTTTATTATTTTTTTTCAAAAACCAATTCCGACCCAGTTCCTTATTTTTCCTAACGAACAAAACCCATGTCTTGAAATTTTCAAATTTGATTTTTGATTTTTACACCCAAGCTTCCGGAGGCCATAACTTTTTACTCGGGTGTCCGTTTGAGCTGAAATTTGACGGGTGGTTGCGTTATGAGCTAATGAGTGGATTCCCAACCAGTTTGACCCATTTTTGGGGCCTCAAAGTTTCATCTCGACCCCCAAAATCTCAATTTAGTGTTTTTTCAAAAATTGTTTCCACTCAGCTCAAAACGCATATCTTGAATCTGGGATGTTTGTTGGCAATTCATCCTATCTCACCAATGGGTATTTTTTGGACAAAATTGGGACTCCCAAACGTCTATCCATGAGGTTTCCTAAAATGGCAAAATTTGACAGTTTTTGAAAATTGCCAAATCAGGAAAAATCTGCTTGTCAACACCTTCCATCCCTTAAAGTCCCGGAACTCGGTGTCGAATCAATTCAACCATATCCTTCAATCATTCTAGTCTGCGATCCAATCCTCATCTGAGCTTTAATCTTATCCCAATCTGAGCTTAACCAAACCCCTAATCTGAGCTTTCATCCATCTGCAGTCAAGATCTTTAGATATCAAACAAAGTCTTAAGACTCCTCCCTCCATCTTCTTCCATTTTGTCCTATTCATTCATTCATTCTAATAAATCCATTCACTCCTTCCATGTAACCATTCATCTACTTCGAACCTTCATCTATTATCTCAACACTTCATCGAACCTCCTATCATCTCAAACATTCATCGAACCTCCTATCATCTCAAACATTCATCAGACCTCCTTCTATCATTTCAAACTCTCATTCCATAATCTTGATCAATCGTTCCCACCCTTCACCTTCTAGTTCCAAGAATCAGTCATCTATCCATCTGGTCACCTTTTCCTCATCCAAATCCTTATCTCTCTATCCAATCCACCCAAACAATCATTTTCCTCCCCCCATCCTCTCCCCTCATCTAATCTCATAATCCCTTGTCATTGGTATCTAGCTATAGGATTTTCCCCATGCAATCCAATGTCATCCATCTCATCGTCATCACTTCTGCTTCTTTTGCACATCTATTCTATCTCATCGTTCATCACTTCATCATTCATCTATATGGCCTGTCCTTTGCCCACTTCATTTGGATAACTATCCCATCCCTGAGCTTTATATAGTCACTATCCTCCAATCCAATCCAACAGGTCTATCTTGTTCTGTCGTGTCAGTTCCATCATTTTAACCCCTTATCTAGGGTTATTTCATCATCTTTCATCCATCACTTGTCTGTGGCCTTTTGTCGAACTACGAGGGCTCTGTGCTTTCACGTAGGCAAGGTCGATCATTTGATCCACCCCTAGGGTTCCATCATCGATCTTCATTGTCCACTTTGGTCCTCTATCAGCTATCATTAGTCTTTCTCCTTTTGTCCATCCTATCTTTACCATCCATCAAGGTCTCCATCTTGGTCAGTCGCCAGCCTTTTACTGAACTACGAGGGCTCTACGCTTTCACGTAGGCAAGGCTAATCTTTGATCGGCCCCCAAGCCCCTAAGTCTTTAGGGTGTGTTATTCCCATGTCTTGTCTTCCTTGTGTCGTGCCATCAAGCTATGCCCTTATCTAGCCAGTTCTTCACAAGCGAGATCCACTTGTATCATGAGATCCAATCGATTTTGAACATCCCGCGTCATAACGATCTTTTACTATCCATCATCTTTGGTCTCAACAGGATGAATCCTTCCTAACCGACCTCATCAATCCCATCTATCCCCTCAATCCTATGGCAAAGGACATTTGAAATTGATTGCAATCTTTTGATGCTTTTGGATTTTGTTTATCATTTGAGCTCCCTATCATCACTTGTCAAGACTGTCATAATCTATCATATTATGGTGTGTTTTGATTGGTCAACATAGGGGCATATCTTGATCTTTTTATGTCTATTTGTGTCTTCTTGGTTGTCCCACATAGTACCCACCAAGATCTCTGAGGTCTTGTGTTATACTGGGGCATCCTTTTGTGCTTGTGGTTATCTCAATACCTGGCCCGACCAAGGTCTTTGTGACTTTGGGGTGTTGGGATAGCCTTTTTGTCTGTTGTGTTTGTTTTATGCATTCGACACTAATTCGCCTTGGTTCTTCATACCCTGGTGTTTTGTGTTTGATGCTATAGCAAAAACCAGTGCTCCAAAGATGATAAATTGCATTTAGAATTGCATCTCATTTTCCATTCTATCATCTTGCATGTATCCCCCCATCCATTCATCCTTCATCCTTATCTCACATCTCTATCCAATCTCCATCCATTCCATTTGGCTCAAATCATCTAATCATATCCTTGGTCTTATTCCCAGTCTTGTTACTAGCCTTGACCCATCATCATCATCCATTAGTGTCATTCACTATCCCTTTGGTGTTGTTTTGGGATGTATCCTTCCCTCATCGACAACACTTTCATCATCATCATCGGGAGGTATCCTTCCCTATCCTTTAGTGGTGTTTTGGGATGTATCCTTCCCTCATCAATACCACTCAGTGGGATGTATCCTTCCCTATCCTCATGTTTTTTTGGGATCTTTAATTCCCTTATTGACAACCCTCCATCCATCATCAACCCATTTTGGCTTGTACTTTGACTGGGGCAACATCACCTTTTTTCCTCAAATCCATTTGTGCTTCATCCATCTCCATATCACTTACTCTCTTCCCCATCACCTTGCATCATCTTCCTCATCTGCCCTTGCATCACATCATCTATTTCGAGAGCACACACGTGTTCTCTTCAACCCGCATGTCCTCTCGAGGGGGCATCCTTCATCCCTAATTTTCATCATTTTCTTTTTCCCTTCCTAGTCACTCCTTTGGATGACTGGGGAATCTTTCAATCTAACCATCTTCTTCTAGGTTCTATATTTTTTAATATTCTTTGAAATGATGCTACTTCAGTAACACCATCTCAAAGAGGGGGCAAAATGTGACATCCAAATTTGGACACTTAATTTATCCAAATTTATCACTTTTCATCTAAACATCCTCTTATCTAGGTTAATTAAGTAATATTACTATTATTTAATCAATATTGTTAATTCTGCTAAATCTCTAAGGTATTTAATTAATAATTAAATACCTTACCCTCCTAATCCTCTTTTCATCAAATAAATTAAATAAATATTACATTTATTTAATTCCTCATGTCATTTTCATCTAATCCTAATCCATCTCCTAATTTCTTCATTAGGGATGTGCACATGCCTAATCCTTGATTAGGATGTGTCACATCCTCCAACTTTTGCAAGTTGGCTTTCTAATCCTCATTTATCTCTAATTACTGATTAATTAAGCCTAATCATTCCCCAAGGAATTTTTAATTCCTTTTTATTCTTCCTAGATTCCCCTCCTTTATATGTGAATTTTTAATTCACATTCCATCCTTCCAAGGCTTCTAGAACCTTAGACTTGTCACAATCTCCACATGTGACCAACCTTGGACTTGTCACAATCTCCACATGTGACCAAGTCCCACCTTTTGGAGCCCACCTTTTATCCTCTAGATCATCCTATGAATGTGAATTTTTAATTCACATTTATCCCCCAACCACCTTTCCTTTTCCCATGTAGATTTTTGAGGAATTCTAAAATTCCTCAAAAGTCCCTTTCACTCCCACTTGGGGACAAGAAATCCCTTTTTGTGGAAATCCTCTCATCCCCCAAGGTGCATGTCCTTTTCCACCTCATGTACCTTTTTGACAACTCATCTCCACCTCATATCCTCTTGTCCACTTCACCCTCCACATGTCAAGATGTGAGGGCTTGTGGGTTCTCAACCCACCATAGCCCTTCATCTTGACCTTGTTGGAGCAATCTTGACCCTTGAATTCTCTAGAGAATTCAAATTCTCTTATAAATACCCCCTCCTCAAGGGCATTTCCAAGACTTTAGATTTGAGCACCCTTATGCTGCCCATTTGCATTTTGAACACTTAATCAATTTGCAACTACATGCTGCCATTTTATGCACTCATCCAATTTTCAATCACATCCACTTGCATTTTACATTCAAGCATATAGTAGTGATCTTCAATCCACCATCTAAGGAGCACACAATCCATTTTAATCAAGGGCCAATCAAGGAGAAATCAACAGCAAGGAAGGTGATATTGTTTCTATGTTGTTTATCTATTTCCTTTCTTATTCTAACTCTCTTTTGGCTAATCTTGAGGTGTCCTTGATAGTTTGTCATTCATATTCTTGGTTATTTTGCACATTTAGAGTAGCATAAAATATCAAGGTTCACACTTTTATTACTGAATTTAAAGATAAGTTTGTACCTAAATATGTTCAACACTCTTAGAATGCTCATTGGCTTGATAATCAATTTCATTTATGTAAAAACACATTTCCAATTGGAACTATATTGTCAGTTGTTGATTTTGCTAAAAATTATACTCTTGCTCCACAAGAAGAAATTCAATCGCAATATTATAATTCAGTGCAAGTAGCTATATTTGTTCACATTATTTATAGACATGCTAAAGATAGTACAAAAGATAATAGAAAAATTTTGAGAGAGTACCATTTTTATGTAAGTGATAATCAATTACATTCATCTGAGTTTGTACAATATTGTTTTGATATATTTTATAAAAATTTAAAAGAGAGAGGAATTCAAATGCTAGAACATCTCATATGGTCAAATAATTGCACGGGTCAATTCAAAAATGCTAGAATGTTTTATTGGCTATGTAGTGTTCATAAGGAAAATAATATCCAACACATATGGAGTTTTTTTGAAGCTGGTCATGGTAAGGGAGAACACGATGGAGCAGGTGCATGTGTGAAACAAGCTCTTGCTAGAGAGCAACTAAAATTTGAGGATGCTGCAAAATTTAGAAATGCATGTGCAATTTTAGATTTGTGCAATACCAAATTATCTACAAGAACAAGTGAGAAATCAATAATTCGACGCTTCTTTTGGTTAGTTGAAGAAAATGATATTTTTTCTTGACAGGATTGTGAAACAATTAATGGAAGTGCAAAATGGCATTCATTTAAGAGTTTGAATGCAAACACATGGACAATATGGACAAGGGAGTTGGCATGCTATTGTCAATTTTGTATTGTAGGTGATTGGCAGGCATGTGAAAATATGGAATGGGTCGAACAATGGCAACAAAGAGCTTTAACGCCTACATTGACACATGTTCAACATGAAATGACAATTGAAGATAATCAAGTGTTCGCATCAGATGATTATGATCGTGTTTCAGATCTTGTACAAGAAGGTACATTATTTATTGAGTTGAATTTTGTATGTATGCATGTTTATATGAGTTAAATATAAGTCACTTTTTATTGAATTTTGTATTTATTTTTGTAGGACATGTGTATGTTGTTGTTGCACCTCAAGGGAATGAAGAGCAGACAGAGTACTGGTTGGCTAGATGTGTTGAGAGAAAACATAAGTTGGTACATACTAGAGTGGATGATGACAACTTTGAGTATCCAACTGGTTCAGTGGTTGTTGTTGGCACCTGGCTTCGAAAATATTTGATGAGAAAGAATGGCTTGCCTGCATTTGAAGATTATGAAAGACACAAGAAGATTATGCATTATTCACATTTGATTTTGGCAACCAATATAAAACTAGTTAGATATCAAGGGAGGCCTGCTAATAAAGTCTTATGGACACTTTCAATGGATGATCATGAGACAATCATAGATGCATTACAAAAAAGAGAGGATGCAGATGGTACAATAGAGTAAATAAATATTGGTAAGTATATCTAGTTGTATATATATTTAATTATATATATATATATATATTTGTCTTTAATCATTTCCTAATTAAAGTTTTATATCATTTTTTTTTTTTTTTTTCCCAAAATTAGATGCTTTACAAAAAAGAGAGGAGATGCACATATATTACAATGGAATTTGAATCTAGAGACAGGTAACTATATATAGTTCTAGATACATTTAATTGATACTTTATAATTGATTTCATATCCCCTTAAGCCATTCTCTTAAAACCCCTTAATCCATCCTCTTAGGACCCCGTAATCCATACCCTCATATATCTACCCTTAATTTTCCACTTGCATCCACTTAAGTCACTCTCTCAACACCCCTTAATTCATCCTCTTAGGACCCCTCAATCAATATCCTCATATATATACCCTTAATCCATCCACTTGCATCCCCTTAAGTCACTCTCTCAACACCCCTTGGGGTTTAAATTCATTCTCTCAACTCCCCTTTATCCACCCTCTTACATCCCTTCAACTCATTTTATCAACTCCCCTTAATCCACCCTCTTACATCCCTTCAACTCATTCTCTCAACTCCCCTTAATCCACCCTCTTGCATCCCTTCAAGTCATTCTATCAACTCCTTAATCCACCCTCTTGCATCCCCTTAATCCACCCTCTTACATCACTTTAACTCATTTTATCAACTCCCCTTAATCCACCCTCTTGCATCCCCTTAATCCACCCTCTTACATCCCTTCAACTCATTCTCTAAAATCCCCTTAATCCACCCTCTTGCATCACTTTAACTCATTTTATCAACTCCCCTTAATCCACCATCTTACATCCATTCAACTCATTCTATCATCTCCCCTTAATCTACCCTCTTGCATCCCCTTAATCCACTCTCTTACATCACTTTAACTCATTTTATCAACTCCCCTTAATCCACCCTCTTGCATCCCCTTAATCCACCCTCTTACATCCCTTCAACTCGATCTCTCAGCTCCTTAATCCACCCTCTTGCATCGCCCAACTCATTTTATCAACTCCTTAATCCACCATCGCACATCCCTTCAACTCATTCTATCATCTCCCCTTAATCCACCCTCTTACATCACTTTAACTCATTTTATCAACTCCCCTTAATCTACCCTCTTGCATCCCCTTAATCCACCCTCTTACATCGCTTCAACTCATTTTATCAACTCCCCTTAATCCACCCTCTTACATCCATTCAACTCATTCTATCAACTCCCCTTAATCCACCCTCTTGCATCCCTTCAAGTCCCCTTAATCAAATCCCCTTAATCCACCCTCTTACATCCCCTTAATCCACCCTCCTACATCACTTTAACTCATTCTCTCAACTCCCCTTAATCCACCCTCTTACATCCCTTCAACTCATTCTATCAACTCCCCTTAATCCACCCTCTTGCATCCCTTCAAGTCCCCTTAATCAAATCCCCTTAATCCACCCTCTTGCATCCCTTAATCCACCCTCTTACATCCCACTTTAACTCATTCTCTCAAGCTCCCTTGAATTCACCCTCTTGCATCACTTTAACTCATTTTATCCAACTCCCTTAATCCACCCTCTTACATCCCTTCAGCTCATTCTATGAACTCCCCTTAATCCACCCTCTTGCATCCCTTCAACTCATTCTATTGGCTCCCCTTAATCTACCCTCTTGCATCCCCTTAATCCACTCTCTTACATCCTTTCAACTCATTCTCTCAACTCCACCTTAATCCACCCTCTTACATCACTTTAGTCCCATGTCGAATACATAATCCACCCACTGCTTGCATCCCTTAATCCACCCTCTTACATCCCTTTAACTCATTCTCTCAACTCCTTAATCCACCTCTTACATCCCTTCCAACTCATTCTATCAAATCCCTTAATCCACCCTCTTGCATCCTTCAAGTCCCTTAATCAAATCCCTTAATCCACCCTCTTGCATCCCTTAATCCACCCTCTTACATCACTTTAACTCATTCTCTCAACTCCTTAATCCACCCTCTTACATCCTTCAACTCATTCTAACCCTTAATCCACCCTCTTACATCCTTCAACTCTTTTATCAACTCCTTAATCTGCCCTCTTGCATCCCCTTAATCCACTCTTACATCACTTTAACTCATTTTATCAACTCCCTTAATCCACCCTCTTACATCCCTTCAACTCATTCTATCAAGCTCCTTAATCCACCCTCTTGCATCCCTTCAAGTCCCTTAATCAACTCCCCTTAATCCACCCTCTTACATCCTTTAACTCATTTTATCAACTCACTTAATCCACCCTCTTACATCCCTTCAACTCATTCTATCAACTCCCCTTAATCCACCCTCTTGCATCCCTTCAACTCATTCTATCAACTCCCCTTAATCCACCATCTTGCATTCCTTCAACTCATTCTATCAACTCCCCTTAATCCACCCTCTTGCATCCCCTTAATTCGTCCTCTTAAAGGACCCTTAAGTCATATCCTCTTACATCTCCTTAATCCTCTTATGACCCATTAAGCCATATCCTAGGGTTCATGAGATGCATCCTCTTAACTCCCCTTAAGGAATTCTCTTAAGACCACCCCTTAAGCTATATATCCTCTTAGGTCCCCTTAATCCATCCTATGGCTAACATCATTTGAATTTGTATGGAATTTACTATATGCAGTTCTTTTCTTGCATGAATTTTTTACTTAAATGACTCGTAAAAATTGTAGTTACATTAATTATTTTTGCAAGTTCTCATCAAGTCGGTCTACAATGTGATTGTTGAACTGAAAAACTATTTTATCTAGAGACTATGTAAATATCATTTTTTGGTATTCACCTAAAAGTTGATAAGCTTTAATTGTATCTACATGCACATATATGTTTCATCATGTTATATAGTTCTACATTAAACATCTTGATGTACATTATATATGTTTGTTCGATGTCACTTTTTAAATATCTTATTCCAATTTTATAGATTATACATATTTCATGTGTCTTCTATTTACCACATTTTATATAATTATTCAATTGTATAGATTATACATTAAATATACATACAAGGAGATGGTTTTTTGTTTATTGATTCAAATATTTGCTATGTAATTGGAAAATAGTTAGAATTACTTGCCCTTAATTTATTATGAATATGATTTAAGAAACTATTTAAGGAATGTTTTAATTTGTCACCTAACCATGTGATAAGTTATATATATATGAAATTTGATTCTAGATAAGAATTTATATAGTGCATGTATTACTTGAAAATTTGATAAAATATAAATATATAGATATGTATATAAATGCATATAATTATGAAAATGAACATAACACGATCTCATAATTGACTACATATATAATCATCATATTAAAGTCAACTAATATAAATAAACACACATATATGATAATAACATGTTCAAAATAAAACTAGAGATCTGTAGTCCATAAAATATAAAACCATCTAACTCTCAGGCTGATCGGTCAAATCAAGTCTCCTCTTTGTTCCATGTTGACTAGATGTACCTACATCATGCTGTAAAAGAGTTCAAGAAACTCGAAATTAGATTTAAATTTATTTAAAAAATTTGATATAATTAAACATATTTAAAATTGAAAATATAAACTTTTAGATTAAAAAAAAAAACTAATTAAATATCGACTAAATATAGTGAAAATGATTTCTGGTATGCATAAATTACCATATGGTCATGTGAATCAACTGGCACATTTTCTTCAATAGGTAACATAACTGTCAGTTGAGAAGATGCAAATGCCTAATCCACTATATCCTGCATATTCATATAAAGCAAACAATATGTGAAAACCTTGAATATATATATATATAATGTTCATAAAAATTGTATAGGAGATTTAAAGTAAAGTTTACAACCTCGAATGATATGACCTCATGATCACGCACCTGAGATTGCCCATGAATAGATGTTGATGATGTCTCAGATGCGCGGCCGCCCGCCATGGTTATCTCATCAAATCCCTACATATAGATGTGCAACAATTCATATAGATCATTCACATATGTGTATGTAAATGAAAAAATTAAATTAGATCTATGATGTGTATTTAATTTAAACTTTAAAAACTTTTGAAAGCACGCACCTGAGTTGATGATGTCTCAGGAGTGCTCACCACTATAAATTGTGGCTAGTCAATACTAGGAATAGTATGACCTCCCTGCATCTAGATATAATATATCAATTCACACATGTGTACAAATTCAAATTAAATTAGATATATATCCACACAAATTATTTAATATATTTTGGTTCAAGTACCTGTCGAAAAGGTGAGCCAAAATCTATAGCACTCGACATATACACACGATGATGATATTGAGTTTCGAGCATCACGTCATCATGCGTCTATACACCAAACACAAAATTATTGAATTAATATTATATTATATATATAGTTTGATGTTATTATTTACATGATTTTTTTACATTTCAAACTTGAATTAAATTTAAGTTCAAAAGATGAACATACCTGTGTGGGACGATCCTCAGAATATAGTAAATTTAGGTATGATCCCACCCCAGATGCATGTGCCTCACCTGAAGTGGATGTCTGAGTATCCCTATAGCCCGAGCCTCCATGCTCTATATTGGCCACTTCAGTGGCCGTGTGTGTAGTCTGCTGAGTGAGATGTTCTGAAAGTGAACTCAATGCTCCTAGTTTAGATAACATGGTTTGCTGTTGAAATGCAACAGGAATACCAGGAGAAGGAGGAGGAACAAGAGGAGCAACTGGAGCACGTCGCTGAGGATCGACATGTGATCCTAGTCTATGTTGGGGCATGCCACGCCCAGCTCCCTGAAATGACCTCATATCAAAATAGTTGGGTTTTTTACCCAACTCAAACTCAGCCCATAACTTTCTCAAAAAATATAAGGGCACCTCACTATTGCCATGTGGTGGAGTATCAAACACCATCCACCATCTCTCCCAAAAATGTGCAGCTATCTGCGGGTGCTTACACCATAAAATTGAAATTCTTTTTTTTGTGGGTGGTATTGGTTCGTTTGTTTGGGGGTTCACAAAATATTGGCACATAGCTTGTTTAGTTATTTTTAGGTCATTGATTTCTTTATATGACAGTCCATCTGCATAGAATTGTCTCCTCTCTTCTCTCCATTGATGGAACCTATCTAGGTCCGCATCGATAGATTGAACATAATCAATAATAGTTTGCATCGTAGATGCAAACCATGTGAGATGTGGAGGGATTCTAGTCTCATTTTTTATGAGATCTATGTTTCCTTGAATGACAACTAAATTGGCTTGAATATTCTCTCTTAGTTGATTTTGGTCAAATGGAGGAGGGGGTGGGGGGTTAGGTGGTGGAGAATCCGGAGGTGTGGGCATATCCTCATGTGGTGGGGTGGGATGTGCACCAGGATCTATAGGGATTTATGGATTAGGCATGAAATCCTCTAAAGTGAAAAGTGGATCCATCCGAGAAATGATATGGCAACTGCATGTTAAACAATTAAAAAATATATATCAACAAAATAATTAAATAATGCACACAATTTGAAAGTTATTTAAAAATCACATTGAACATGCACAAATTCAAAATATATTTCATTTGAAGACCATTCAATTTATAACATTAAAAAATCATAGCATTAAAAATTCATATTATAAATGAGAGTTGAATAGAAACCGATAGTCACTTAAGAACTATAAATGAGAGTTGAATAAAAACAGAAGGTTAGTAGAACAAGTGATGAAAAATATTGAAAATCATTGAAGACCTCTCTTGCACATTCTAGGAGACAACATAAATGGTAACCTCAACTACTAAGATGATCAAATAATTTTCAGATTCACTGCATGAGTCAGTATCCAAGAATTATATTTCAAGAATGATGAAAATAAAAAAAGATATTCAAAAATTCCAAGAATCTTGAGGTGGTTGATTTTGATGAACTACAAGGGAACTTAGAAGAATCTACATTTTCTTAGAGGATTAAGTTTAAGTATCAAAAGGGCCCTAGTATGAATGATCTAAATGAATTTATTAATATGTTGTCTTGCAAAGGATTATCTTATCTTGGTAATAAATAAAGGATTGTAATAAATGTAAATAAATGTACATTGAATAAATTGGTGAGATTTGTATTAAATTGAATTCTTCATAGGGTTATGTCTCACAAATGCACATGAATATGGTGGTATAACCAAATCTAGTGAATGTAGTGAAAATTATTGTTGTCAATTTTATTCAATTTTTATCTTCTCATCCCTATTGCTCTTATGATTTTTCTGTAAATTTATTGATAATAAACAAAACACTAGTTCCCATATGTACCCTACGTATTCATTGGTTTTCACTTAAATTTACTTAGATACCTAAGAATAATGTTCATCTACACTAACTTAATTACCTAGAAATAAGACTATGATTTAAATCATATAATTTAACTAAGAGTTAAGGTAGCCACAAACCAACTACTTATATAACCTTATGCACACTATGGGGTTAAGGGTAGCAAAAATCACAAGAATCGATGAAGAGGCATAGAGGTAGATGAAATCTCAGGAAATTAAACATAGTAAAAATATTGAACAGGGAACAAAAAGTTTGGAGAACTTCTTGACAAGATACTTGGGTAAGGAAAAACTTTAAAACTGAAATATATAAAAGAACTTAGAGGAAACCTAAGAAAATGTGCAAATGGGGAATAATGGAGGAATAGTGTGTTAGCAAAGGAAAGTATAAAAAATCACCATAGGCTAAAAATAGGGTCAATCATACTCATACATATGAGTTTATTTGATTTGACAATTTAGGCATATGATGAAGACATGAGGGGAGGCAAAGCATGACTTGAATTTCACAAGTTAACCAAGAGACCCATTTTAGTAAATCTATGATCTCATAGAAATGATGGGTACTTGAGGGAACCAAAGATATTAAAGGGGAAAATACTAGGCTATTAAAAATTGCAGCTCTAATTTGAAAAAAAATAGGTTGAGTGGTTTTATCTTAGCTTGACTTATCATCCTAGTGTAAATAAAAATATTGATGTGATGAATAGGAATTTTGGGCTATTTACTAATATTTATAGTTGGTGACAAACCAAATTAGTCAGACTTAGTATATGCACATGGTAAATTTTCTTACAACAATTTAGTAAGTTAGAGCATAGTAAGACATTGTTTCAAGTTCTATATGAATGTAGCCTTGAATATTTTGCAAAGTTTAGTGAAGTGGTTGAAATACATACAAAGAGTGCATCTAGGTAGAATACTTGGCCAAGCATATTATATATGTGTATAAGTAGGTAGAGAGTGTCAATGAAGAGGAACTATAAATGCAAGGAGTGTGTAGACTTAGGAAGAAGGAAAAGGGAATTTAAGGAAGGTTTCTAGTTTTAGCTCACTTAAGGGGAGAGAGGTTTCTAAGATAAAACTTAGAAAGATCTTCCCAATAAGATAAAAATTTATATATATTATAAAATTCAAGGGTTAGAGTATAAATATAGCATTTACTAGCACTTCATTTGTTAGCACTTTATCACATAATCATGTGGGCTTTCAAAGTCGTTAGCTATACATTTTTTAATAAAATATTAAATACACTAAATTATTTGTTTTTTGTATATCAATGATAATCTTTAAATAATAGTTTAATGATAAGCATACATGTATGGTATACCTTCAACATTGAGACACACAAGTGGTAGTACTTGGTTGGTAAGTTTTACTTTTTTTTTTATCAGTACTTATATATAAATAAAGATATGTAGATTTTGGTTAGATAACCTTATTCCTATTTTTGGTTGATGACATCAATTGTATTGAATCCACCTAATCATTGTGTATGAAAGGTGATGCTTATCATTGTAACTATTTTATATTTTATGAACCTCTTACATAGGTATAAGCTAGTATTGTAAATATTAGTTTAATTTTTTAATTTTATCTTTAATGTATTTTGGTTGTATAATGTATGGTGATAGTTTATCCTCTTCCCCAAGGTATTATTTAACTCCTACAAATTTCCCCATGTATAAAATCTAAAATGTAATTCTATCAGTGCATAAAGAGAAGATGTAGTAAGGTTGATCTATCAAAAAATTATCTATGCTAGTATGTCTTCACTTATTAGAGGAAATCAAGTGATACAAGTTGGATTGTTTAAGGGGAAGAACATACTTTATAAATTACATAAGGAATAATGCTTGAACAAGGATTTATCTATAATCAAATGTATTCACCCAAACCTTAATTATATTTCCCATTAGAGTAGGCACTAGTCTTGAAATATAAATTCGTGAGACACGGGTTTTCAAATAAGAACCTAACTGCCACTAAGTGAGGAATCAATTGATCAATGAACAATAAATTTAAATAAACTTAAAAAATAAAACTTTGGTTATAGTTCAATTCACTTGCATTTACAAATCCTCATCTATCAAGTTTCCTTAAAAAATTAATTTGAATTTTCCATTGAAATTTTCGTGCTACAAGTTATCTTTGATACACTAGTTTAGAGAATTATAGACTTGTCTATTTTAGGTTTACGTTTTAGGGTAAATGGGGTTTTAGGTTTACGTTTTAGGGTTTAGGACCAACGATTAACCTATGTAAATTAGTTTTTAGAGACCTATGTAAATTTTGTAACCTATGGTTTTGATTTCTAAGTTAAATGTGTCCAATTTAGGTTTAGATTTTATGGTTTTCAATTTACAATTTAACGTTATTTATTTTGTTGACATTTTTGATTTTTTAAATGAAATTTAAAACTATAAAAAATTGAACTAAAACACATTAAAGAAACAAAATTTAAATACTAATTAAAAAACAAAAAAACAAGATACAAAGCAAAAAATGGCAGAATTCAACCAACCTGGAGGTCACAGAGGTCGGGTGTGTTGATGGGAGGAGGTGGCAGTTGAAATTATCCCCAAGCACGAGCTTACAAACGCGTACGCAGTCTGGATTGTCCTCTCTGGCGTGGCTCAAAATAGTGGATAAAATGAAAAGCCATCAATTTATTTAAAAAATTAAATACCTTTTTGAAAGGTGTACGCATTTTGAAACGCGTACGTGCTTTAGGTTCGCGTACCCATAGTTGAGCGCGTACACGTTCGGATTTCGGTTCGGGTACCCGTTTTGTAATGCGTACGCATTTTTTAGAAACGCGTACACATTTCTTGCAAATTTTTTTTTGTCGCCCAAAATTTCCCCTCTTCGTGTACTCAACTTCTTGCTTTTACCCATAGCCTAGTATCTATTCACTCAAGCATACGAGTTAGAGCACAGATTCATAATAGCCAAAGCACTAGGAAAAGAATTCTAGCAATTGTAACTCACTCCTGTATGTCCCCCATACGTCCAATGGTATGATGTTGTGCTTTCCTCCTAAGCTAACAACATACTATTGCATCACCTAACTATCCAATAAATCTCTACATAATAATACAACAATATGCATCATACCCACAAAGTACTAATAGAAGTTCATGTTCCATCTTCAACTTCAGGTTCCTTGGCCAAACTACTTGAACATCCAAAGTGAGAATGGAGGGCACTACATCCTTCCCCCATAAAACTTTTCTTACTCTTGGAAGTCAACTAAGGTGGAAACATAACACATTAGTACATAACCACTCAAAATCCTTACATATTAGCATTAACATCATTTAGTTTCTTTCAGGACCAAGAAAATATTGCACCCTTTTAATTCTAACAACTAAAATTTCTCATAACAAAACATATAAAAGTATTCAATTTCAAATACATTACCATGTCCATAAAACACAACGTATTTACACACACAAAGCACAAATTTTTCCATTAAGTATCCATGATTTACAAACATGATATTCCACCTTATTCATTTTACAACACTAAATCTCATAACATATTCAACAAAAGATCATGATTTTACACCTTTTTAGAGACATGGAGACACAATTTATCATTTCATAATTCATGATTTAACATACATTTTTCACATACACACAAATTCACATCATCAAGAATCACATCACAAGGGTACACAAGGGTCCATCTGGACAACAATAAGCAACATACTAATCCATGAGGCAAGAGCCAATATCCATCTCACATAATCCATACCTCACACTCAGTGGGTTGATGGTGCTAGGCCACACACACATGATGAGACCATCCAAACAAGACCACAATGACCTATCTCTTAAATTGTATAAGGTGGTTAGCCTCCAAGAGATAGTCATCACACATAGGTGGGTAGTGGGTCATAGCTGTGTAACAGCCTCACATACCCCCATCCTCAAGGTTCCCTATGTCTTCTTCCTCATATAAACTCACCAAATCCATCTCATGCATCCTTGGAGAGGAATCACAATACAACACATGACTGACATCAAAAAAAATAAGGGTAAACTAGTTTAGCCACCAAAGTCATAAAGAAAGATCAAATAAAAATTCAATTTCAACAATAAAGCAAGAAATGCATGGAATTTTAACACTAAATCAAATATAACCATCAGAGTTATGTCCAAATGAAGATCACAAAGTGTGGCTAAACCATCACAATCAAACATAAGAAAAATGTCAGCCTTCACAGTCAATAGAAAATCATCAATAACCATAAAGAAAGACCACAATCTTCAAAATTGCACTATACAATACTGCGTGACTAAATACTAGCCACCAAACAAGGAAGGAGGGAACAACGTCAAACTATCATAGTAGCCCTCATGTGGTGTGGAGTGAGCACACCATCCACTTGACTTAGAGTGTACTTCTCAGCTACACCCTGCATCATGTCGTCACACAACATGGACTAGCCAAGAGGCCCACACACTCCTTGGATGCCCGCATGGGATGTGTAACTCGACCACATCCTACATCGCATCTCAACATGGCATGGTCATATGCCAGCCAGAGAAGTCATGTATTGGTCATATGCCACATGGTAGTGTGTTTGTGGCTCTGCGAAAGTAGGCACGCATAGAACACACCCCGCATAGCGATACCTCATGGAGAAGGCACACATAGGTACTTGTCGCAACTAGAGGTATACATGGCTAGGACATACCCATATGCTAACTAGCCCAAACACTATCAAAAGAAAACATGAGTATCCCTCTATAAGTGTGTGAGGCCCCATTATGCTCATCACACAAGTAGGCTATCATGACACAATCTCATAGTGCACCTTCACATGTCTATGCACATGGCATCGTGTCCTCAAGCCCAATTTTCTACCATTAGCAACATGACATCATCACTAGCATTGTGTTGGAACATCAGTGGGGTGCAGCATTGTATCCATTGCATCATGTCGAAACACATGCAAATATGGTATATACAATGCATATATTATTTTATCAATATATGGCTACTTGAGCTTCACCTGTCATACAAATGAGGTTGAATCACTAGTGCCATCTCAACGTCCCTACAAATAGCCAGTAATAAACTAACAAACCAATGCTATTATACTCAAAACTGTGGGGATTAGACTAGTACATGTGGATCAAGTACCCTAATCCATCATAAGGGGAAGTAGTGAGTATGTTTCCTCAGGATTAGTTGAGCTAAACTGCTATGTGCCACACTATGCATATGCTACACACTCCACCCAAGGAACTTTGTGGCTGCTACTACCCCTTCATGGATTGTGGGGCTAGAGAACCAAAAGAAAAGAATTTGCACAACTATCTTTTAGCTACTCTTATATGTATAAATTTCAACCACACATGGGTTGTCCCTTAATCAAGTAACAAACATACAAGCACACATAATTGTATGGTTAATCCCACACCAACAAATACAAAATATTCCCCATGGATGGGTACACAGTATCACCATCCCATGGGAACACAAAGCATGTATGTGGTATTCACAACACTCAACCAATGCACAGTTATTGGTTTCTCACATTTACAAGGGAGTATAATTACACACACAATTCCATTACTACTCAAGGATCACATGCCTTAAGTACATTTATCTCCATAACCAATGTGATTCATATCATTACTTATTATCCATAACCTTTTATCAGTTTTCTTCACTCTACTCTTTCCATATATCACATGATGCTACAAGTCAATGTCATGATCATCGTGATCACTTAACAACTCCACTTAACAATTTTACATTCTCTTTTAAAGAACTAGAAGTCATGGAAATGAAACAATGTCACGCAAGAAAAATCCACTAGGACAACATAATGGGCTAATATGAAACCAAAGTGCCCAATGTTAGAACTTGGGCTAAGATACCAAGTGTAATGCCCCTGCCAAGAAACCCCAGAGGATAACACAACTATGCTAAATTAACAAAACAATTTAAAAAAAATGCAATTAACAACAGAATGCATAATATAACATAACATAATAACTAATCCTAGGTCCTCTAAGGTTCCCCAACTGCGCTACTCACAAACTAACAATCAAGATTACTAACATCAATTCATTGATTACTAAGATGACATGATTAATCTAACACACAAGGTTCATTTTAAGGTATTATATTAAAAGATTTACATTACTTTACTTTCATCACAGGAAAAATGATAATCATTTGTAGAGATCATTTCATAATTAACTATCATATGAAGATGCATTACTTATCAATACTTTTTACAAGAAGAAATCATTAATAATCATTACATCAATATAATATTTACAACATTACTTTCCCCTAGTACATGAGTAAAATTACATCAAATTACAATAATTGATACAATAGAAGCGCAAACCAAAATGCAATTACATGCTAGGAATTCTTCTTAAACAGGAACAAGAACAGGAGTCCACAATACAATGATCAAATACCACGCCCACGAACATGAAGCAAAAATACCCAAAGGAGAAAAAGCACCAACCTCCCGACCATGTGGAACCCTAAGGTCCACCCCCCATGCTAGGAGATAACACAAGTTCTCGCATCCAACAAACAATTAGGAAAATAAAATGCTAACATAACAAGGGATTATACATGATTCCAACACAACACCACTGATGACACCAACATCTCATATAACACTTGCTTCACTTCCAGAGGTTCACACACATCAAAGAGGAAATCCAACTAGGGAGTGCTACACTGCAAAAGGAAGAAGTGTCATCACATGGCACTAGCACAGGTTATCTTGGCAAACCTCTTACTAGGTCTCAACCCCATAGAGTGACACATGTGGAAAAATACACTAAACATACTTCCCAATGACACAGAAACTTAATATAATACATAGACGAAATCCTTTTCGAAAATTCTATAAACACCCAATTCATTACTCAAGACTCGTTGTCTAAAACAAACAATTGAACCTCACATTATAACAATGAAGACATTCCTTTAAATTAAAGCATTATTTCACCTATTTTTCAATTTATCCTAACCACTTAGATTATTTACCATCAATAATCATATTTGCAAATAACTAAAACGACAATATTCTAAATGATTAAATTACAAAGCCACATTACTAATAAATTGTTATTTTAATTTTTACTTTAATTCATTTTTTTAATATAAAACACTTAAATTGAACTACCTAACATTTTACCCTCATTCAATATTTCTTTATCACTTAACTGAGCAAATGTAAATTTGTAATGAGCCCCAAATCCTAATTATTTAAATGTGAAATATATCAATTTTCTCTACTAGGATACTCAATTCATTTTAATAATAATCTTTCAATATAAAATATTTCATTTAATAACAATTCAAGTATTCATTTTAATGATTATTTCCCAATTAATAATCTTTTTTAACTAATATTTTATCCCTCACTAGACACATAGTCTACCAAATTCAGGAAATCCAATGCAAGTTTGATGCAGATTTCACCACCCAACACAAAAGGCTTCTCAAACTAGAAAAGCGAGTTGAGAATGCAATAAGCAAGATTATTGACAAGAAATTCTTTGCAAGAGGGCCCGTTCATGAACAACTAAAACATATGGGCATTGTAGTGTTTGATTCATTAAATAAACATACACTGCTTGAGTACATTGTTTGGCCTTCGACATAGCCAAAGAACGTCTATGAGAGGATTCTAAGCAAGTGGTCTTGTTTCAAAATGGAATTGAAGGAAGTAGCATGGAAGCTTTTGAAATCACATTCCATATCTACATTGAGTGTTGTGAGTTTATTTCCAAGTTGATTTTCATTTCAAAATATTTCACAACCTTGAGTGGCCGCCAGCTAGCATTTACGAAATTGGAAGAAAAACAACATGCTTCTTAAGTTTCTTTCTTAAAAGATAGAGAAATGACAACCACGGTCCAGGAGGAATTAGGCACTTTGTGTGGGTTAAGCTCTCTCTTATAAAATCAAATATTACCCAAGAAAAATAGACATGTCAAGAAATGAAGCTCTCTTGTTGAATATCGAAGTTCAGAAACTGACTGGCTAGTCATTAACCATGGTAATGAAATCAATGAGAGTAGCCACCTCTATTATCTATTTATGGGATATATATTAAGAGGGAAGAGGCTAGTTGAGGTCAAATGGGGATCGCAACTGATTTGCAATGGACCAATTTTAATATGCTAAAAACATAAGTATTTCTAACTCTTAGATTGTAATTGCAAATATCTATGGTTGTGGATGATAGGTTGCAATCGGGATTATTGTCTGTTTACATATTTCACATTTATGTGTATAAACATATGCAAAAACCACAAGTATGTAATTAACATATTCCAATTTTATTACACAACAATTTTTTGTATAGACTAGACAGGCATTCTTGTTTCCATTTAGAAAACACACAGCCATATTGAAATGAACTAATCATTTCTTTTTAATACAATGTGAGAAATATGCCTCCTCTATTGGTGTTGTGAAACCCAGCAATAAATTCACTATTGTTTATACTCAAGAATTTGAATAACAGAAATTAAATTACTGAAACAAAGAACTAAAGCATGCACAACACCATTCACTGAAATACATAATGCAGTGGAAAATTAGAGAAAACTCATCACACTTGACACAGTGATTTACCCTAGAAAACCCCTAAATTTGGGGAAAAACCAGCATTCAATGAGAGATTTTATTATAACAGAAAAGAAGAGATTTACAATAACTGCCAATACTTGGCATCCACAACAACACTACAATCCTCGATAATATTTGTACTCCTTCTAATCACTCCAATCTCCCTTTCTCTTATGTCATTCCTGCAATAAAGACTTTTTTCTGTATATGCAACACTCACATCGATCTCCCTTTATAACCTCTCATCACCTATGGTGGAATAGAGATTAACGAAGAAAACAAAGCAAAGTTGTTTTGCTAAAAAGGAAATTTTCCAAACTTGGCAAGTGCGTTGTGTTGTAGATAAGGAAGATAAAGACAAAAGATAGGAAAAATTTGGAGATGTCTATCTCCACAACCGCTCCAGCCTGGGTGACACGGTTCCAAGCTAGAGACACATTTGAGCTACATTTTTAACACTCCCTTTTAGCAAGGAAGGTGTTCTCTACTACACCTAACTTGTCCCTGAAGAAGACAAACTTTCTTTTCATCAAGGCCTTCATTAAGATGTCTGCAACCTACTCATTTGTAGATATATACTGTAGTTGAACTAATCCACGTTGTACACAATTCCTGATAATGTGATATCTAATGTCAATATGTTTCGACCTATCATGAAACACAGGATTCTCAGAGAGTTTTATGCAACTTTGATTATCACATTGAATGATGGTCGATGCTAGCTCCTGACCAAACAATGCTACTAACACCTTCTGAAGCCATATGGCCTCACATGTTTCCATGCTTGTTGCCATGTACTCTACTTCTGTAGAGCTTAATGCAACAGACTTCTGTTTCCTGTTGTACCAAGAGACAACCCCTGATCCCATGCTGAAACAACACCCCGAAGTGCTTTTCATGTCTACTGTATTACCAGCCCAATCTGCATCAGTGTAGCCAATCAACTTGACACCATCAACCTGAGTATATCTCAACCCATACTCAACTGTACCACATAGATACCTCAGCACATGCTTTGTTGCTGTCCAATGTACTCTCTTTGGTTCTACCATGAACTGACTAAGAGAGTTGACTACAAAGCAAATGTCTGGTCTTGTATTAACCAGATACATCAATGACCCAATAAGTTGTCTATACAAGGTGGGGTCTACTGCCTCCTGCTTTGTTGCATTGATCTTCTACCAATTTGTAACCATTGGTGTAGACATGGGTCTACAATCCAGCATTCTGAATTGCTTCAAGATTTCCATAGCATATTTCCCTTGACCAAGGAAAATCTCTCCCTCTATCTGCCACACCTCTAGTCCTAGAAAATAGTGCATCAACTCCAAATCCTTCATCTCTAACTTTGATGCTAGGTCCCTCTTGCAATCCTCTATGAGCCTCTGTGAACCAGTCATAAATAAATCATCCACATACAAAAATAGGATGAGTGGTTCACCCCCATCATGAGATAGTAAAGGTTGGAGTCCACCTCACTCTTCACAAATCCCATGCTTTGCAAGTAGCTATCTATGCGCTCATACCATGCTCTGGGTGCCTGCTTAAGTCTGTATAGTGCTTTCTTTAACCTACAAACATGAGAGTCACTCCCATGCGCCACAAAACCTTCTGGTTGTTCGATGTACACCTCTTCCTCTATGATTCCATTTAGGAAAGCCGTCTTGACATCCATTTGATGGATCTACCATCCCATTTGTGATGCTAATGATATCACAGCTCGTATGGAGGTATATTTGGCCACTAAAGCAAATGTCTCATCATAGTCAATTCCCTCCTTCTGAGAGAACCCCTTGGCCATGAACCTGGCTTTGTATTTCTCTATGCTACCATCTGCAGCATGCTTGATCTTATAGATCCAGTGAGAACCAACCACTGCCTTATCTATAGGCCTTGGCACTACCTCCCAAACATCGTTCTTCATGATAGAGTTGTATTCCTCCACCATAGTATCCTGCCAAACTTGCTATTGTGTAGCATTCTGATAACTGGAAGGCTCACTGTCAATGAGCTCGCTTATTAGTGCCACATAATCTGAATATTTAGTTGGTGGTCTCCTCTCCCTGCTACTCATTCTAGGAGCTCCCATAAACTCCTAAGCATCTTATGCAATCTAAGTTTCCACTTGACTAATCCTTCTCCTGCCAGTAGGAGATACACCAATAGATGGAGCTTGTTGTTCCTTATTCTGCTGCTCTTGATCCTATGGACTCAACTCACCCAAGGTACCTATATCTATATGTGTTCCTGTCACAGTGCCCTGTATCTGAGACTCCTGATCCACTTTTGGAGCTTCAATATGTTGACTCTGTTCAACTGCTGGCAAATCTTGAGATTTTTTGAAGGCTTTCTCCTCCAGAAACTTCACATCATGTCTCACTATGATCCTGCTCATCCCTAGAATAAAGATCATGCATGCCTTGGAGGTTTCACTATATCCAACAAAGAAACCTTTCTCTGCAATTGAATCTAACTTGGTTCTTTTTTCTAATGGTACGTGACAGTATGCTATACTGCCAAAGATCCTAAAATGCCTGACCTCAGGCTTCTTCCCTGTAAAAGCTTCTTCCAGTGTCATTTTTCCCAAAATCTTATGAGGTACTCTATTTTGAATATAGACTGTTGTGCTGCAAGCCTCTACCCAAAGATACTTAGGCAGATCCTGATCAAACAACATGGCCCTGGTTGCTTCAACAATTGCCCTGTTCTTACACTCAGCAACCCCATTTTGTTGTGGGTTGTAGGGAACAATCCACTCTCTCTTGATTCCTTCTTTGGTACAGAACTCCTGGAAGACTTTGATTTTATACTCACCCTCATTGTCTATCTGAAGAACCTTGATCTTCCTACCTGTCATATTCTCCACAAGAGCTTTGAATTCTTGGAAGCGACTAAAGACCTCAACTTTGCCCTTCAAGAAATATATCCAGGTCTTCCTAGAGAAATCATCAATGAAGGTTACGTAATACTCATAACATCTCAAAGACTGAGTAGACATGGGACCACAAATATCATAATGTATCAAGTCAAGAACACCTGTACTTCTACTGTCACTTCTAGGGAAGGCTACCTTTGAAAATTTCCTGAGTGCACACCCTTTACATGCATCACCATGCTCTGCACTCAACTCTAGAATTCCTATCACAGTTTCTCTGAGCAATTTCAATGCCCCATGGTGTATATGTCCCATCCGTCTATGCCATAGGTCTCCTATTTCCCTGCTGCTATTACTGCTCACTAGTACCTTTGGAGTTTCAAACTATAATATGTATAAATTGTCACTTCTAACTCCAATCTGCTTTACCTTCTTCCAGTCCTTGTGTTTTAAATACACCTTATGTCCTTGAAAGAGTACGTTGTACCCTTTATCTTCAAGGGAAGATATTGAAATCAAATTCATGTACATCCCTAGCACATGCAATACATCTGTGATCTTAATATCACTACTTGACTCTCTCCGAAATGAAACAGTCCCTCTCCCAACTAGAGTGCATGTGGACTTGTTTCCCATTTTCATCTGGAAGCCTATTTCTTCTGCTTTGTATTTGGAGAAGTTTTCTCCAACTCTTGTCATATGGCATGATGCACCACTGTCAATGTACCAGACCCCTATAGTGCTAGAGCTAGATAAGCAATTTAGAAGAGCGAACTCATATTCTAGTCTAGAGGATAGCTCATCAACATCCGTTGAAGCTGCTATCTGCTTCTTCTTCTTGCCTCCTTTCTTTTGATTTGGACATTGACTGACATAATGTCCTAGCTTATCACAACCATAACATTTAATTTTACTCAGGTCTTTCTTTTTCTTCTTGTCTCCTTTTGAGGTAGACTCACTGCTTGAGTCGTTCTTAGCTTTTCCTTTGTTGGCAAGAGCAACATTCTCTTCCACCTCACCCTTACGACCACTGTTGTTGCCTCCATTAACATAACTCATTCGCAATTCTTCCTAAGTGAAATCAGTCCACAAACGATCCCAATCAAGAATATATTGCCATCCAGATACAACTTTGACAAAGATGTCCCAATCTTTTGTGAATCATGCCAATGCAATCCTGACAACCTCATCATCTAGTATTGCTACCCCGACAGTTACCAGCTCATCTTTTACTGTTCTGATCCTAGCAAGGTAGTCCACAATGCTCTCCCCTTTCTTCATTCTGGTGTTTCTAAGCTTATCCCTGAGAATCAGTTGTCTTATCAAATTTGAACTCTGGTATAGGTTGAGTATGGCATCATACATCTTTTTGTAGGTGTCTAAATCTCCAATATGAGGAACAAGGTGATCCTTGACCCCATCCATAACGAAGCGTCTAGCTTTGGCATCTTCTTTCTAGTAGGTCGCCAGTAGTGTAGCATCTATCGAAACAAAAATAGTAGTGGTTGTGTATTCCTTTAGACCATTCTCCTCCAGTAACAAAAGAATTCTTGCTTTCCACACACCAAAGTTTGAAGCCCCCTTAAGGCTATCTAAATCTCTTAATCCGACTGCTCCATTGTTGAAACCCTTGAACTTAAACCTCCCTGAACACAAAAAGAAAATTGAAACTTGCACTTGTGTGATTAAACCCTATTTTTCTCTTTCAGAGTATTTGCTCTGATACCATGTGAAAAATACTCCTCCTCTATTGGTGTTGTGAAACCCAACAATAAATTCACTATTGTTTATACTCAAGAATTTGAATAATAGAAATTAAATTACTAAAACAAAGAACTAAAGCATGCACAACACCATTCACTGAAATACATAATGTAGTAGAAAATTAGAGAAAACTCATCACACTTGACACAGTGATTTACCCTAGAAAACCCCTAACTCTAGGGAAAAACTAGCATTCGATGAGAGATTTTATTATAACATAAAAGAAGAGATTTATAATAACTGCTAGTAATTGGCATCCACAGCAACACTGCAATCCTGGATAATATTTCTACTCCTCCTTCTGATCACTCCAATCTCCCTTTCTCTTGTGTCATTCTTGCAATAAAGAATTTTTTCTGTATATGCAACACTCACATCGATCTCCCTTTTATAACCTCTCATCACCTACGGTGGAATAGAGATTAACGAAGAAAACAAAGCAAAGTTGTTTTACTAAAAAGGAAATTTTCCAAACTTGGCAAGTGCATTGTGTTGTAGATAAGGAAGATAAAGACAAAAAAAAAGGAAAAATCCAGAGATGTTTATCTCCACAACTGCTCCACCCTAGATGACATGGTTCCAGGATGGAGACACATCCAAGCTACATTTTCAACATACAATCCATGAACTAAAATCAAAACAAAAGGGTAGTTAATACCTTTCACCAAATTGTGCACAGTATTATGAGTTCCTTGCCTAAAGAGGGAAGGTGGCATAACATGTATTGCAAGACTGCAAGATATAACACAAAATTTAATGGAAAATCCCATGGTATATGACTTGGCATGCATGGGTAATTAGATTTTGTGGTTTTAAAGGCCTTGGTAGACATGAATGCAAGAATTGAAAGCATAGAGAAGGTGCATGGATTACTTGGTTGAATGTCTTCTTCCACCTGAACGGTCAAGTTGCTAACTCAGCTCTTATGGAAGACTTTCGGATTAAAACAATAGAACTATACTCATAAAACTCAACTTAATCATTGGTTAGGGTGAGACTGCGAAATGATAACACCTATGGCTTAAAGTGAAAGTGAAATATCAACTTCGGTTACTTGCTAAGAACATTATTGTTGCATCATACACATGAATTAGAACTAATCAATTAAAATTCTTGAACTGAGAATAGCATCTTGGTTACAAAAATAGAATTATATTCTAACTTGGGTTCAAGAGTAAAATAATCACACCAGTTGAAAGAGCCATGTTACACTTTAACTAGATTAACCAAACCACTAGCATCATTCCTTATGATAAGAGTAACAAAACATGTAAACTACAAACCTACACTAATCTGCAAAACTAATATCAAAATATTAACAACCCAAATGCATTTAATTAACAAGTGGAACAATTAACATTCAGAACCAAAATAGAGTCAATGAATGGTTCAATGTTAGCATGCTTTTCTCATTGATCATTGTTTCTTCGCATAGGTTAATTGGAAGGGATATTCAAACTAAATCTTAATAGTTTTACCATTCAAATAATATTTCCTATGGCTATTTCAGTGTAAGACCTTTCTTTATTAAATGTATGTTCTCGCTCATGCAAATAAACAAATAGTATAGCTAGAATGATTACCTCATATTTTGCCCAAATTGTGTCACGCAGGTGCAATTGGCTGCAAGTGTAAAGTCTTCTTCCACAGCCTTTCTAGAATCATCTTTGTCATTGAACCCTGAGGCTTTCCATCCCAACTTCCCCTAAACCTCTTCCTTAATCTATCCTTTTACAAATACATGTAAACCTATAGTTGTAGAAGGAGGGACGTGGGTGAGTGATTGCCACCTTAAGTCTAACTTCAGCCTTTAAAACTATATTTCTCATTACCCCCCACCAAATTCCTTTTCCTCCGTATCTTTTGGTAAACTTTTGGTAACTTCCTTTTTACCGATTTTTGTGAAGGATCTTATTTTTGGAGGGAGTCGTTTCCAAAAGGAAGTTGAGGTCTCCATCCCCCCCGTTGGTTGTTGCTCAACAAACCTTTAACATACCATCCCTCTAAAAACATTAACTCCTTAAATCTAGAACTCCCCAACCAACTGTCAAACCAATTATCATTAGCTTTCATTTAAGAAATTAACCTCCTCGACATACCAATATAAATTTTAAATTAATTAAAATCATTTAATTAAAAGATCATAATTTGGGTAAGTCCAATTTTGCACAAACGATAAAACTATTTATCAATCTTTATTACACATTATAATTTATTTATTTATTCATCACATTATTATTTATTTATTGACATTGCATTATAAATTTATGTTATTATTAATTATTATTATTATATACATTTAGATATATATTTATATATTTTTTATAAATCTATTTATCAAAGTGCCCCAAACTATTTAACCATTTATTTTAATGTTTAAAATAACCCA
This sequence comes from Sequoia sempervirens, assembly GCA_007258455.2. NCBI lineage: Eukaryota > Viridiplantae > Streptophyta > Pinopsida > Cupressales > Cupressaceae > Sequoia > Sequoia sempervirens. The sequence continues at coordinate 2,352,386 of VDFB02072274.1, read as the reverse complement.
AGGCATTTATCAAACAATTTCAAATTAAATTAAGCCAAAATCCAATCAATTACCTGAACCCTATCCAAGTCAAAAAGCAAGACCACAACCAACACTAACAACCATTGACACAACTGACAATATTGACGAGGCATCAACTAGATACTCATCCTCTTCGAGGATGATGGCTAGGGTAGGGGACCAAGGGTTATCTCCTGATCAACCGATCCATTGGGTTCAAGGCACGCTCAGACCTAGTATTTCAGGTGGAGACAAAGCCTAGTACCTGTTCACTCAAGCATATGAGTTAGAGCACATATTCATAATAGCCAAAGCACAAGGAAAGGAACTCGAGCAATCATAACTCAATCTCGTATATTCCCCATACATCTAATGGTATGATGTCGCCCTTTCCTCCTAACCTAACAACATACTATTGCATCACCTTTAACTATCCAATAAATCTTGCATAATAATACAATAATATGCATCATACCCTCAAAGTACTAACAGAAGCTCATGTTCCATCTTCATCTTCAAGTTCCTTAGTCAAATTTCATGCACATCCAAAGTGAGAATGAAGGGCACTACATCAATCTCAGGGACTCAATTAGTTGGCAAGTGAGATGCATATGCATACATTATAACAAGTAAATAAAAAGAAACTTTTCATGCTACAATCAAACAAAAATAAGTAATGGTGATTGCAGTAGCAACAAAAGCACCAAAAATATTAAAAATAATCATGATTGCAAAATCTTACATCCAGTAGCAACAAATCTAATGAGAAAGAAAGGGGTGGAGTTTGTAGGAAAAATTCATTGAGAACCCTATCAATGCAAAAAAAATTGTGAAATGAAATGAACCAAAATAAATCTACCTACATTTTCTAATTCATTCTATTTATAATGAGCAAATTATATTTTTGTAAATCTGATTTGATTCAAAAATATAATTTGATCCCAAACCTGATTTGATTTAATCCTAATGATTTTTAAAGAAGATTTTGTTTTAAATATAGCAATTTTCTACTGAAAAATCAGTGATGAAAATCACACAATGTAACAACAATCCAAAAGTTGTATGACGACATGAGACAAAATGGAAGGAAAGTTCCTAGTGTGAGACATCATGCATGAGACAACATTTTGAGTGAAAGGTGGCACAAAATATAGCCTATCGACTAAATTAACACTATTTTGATTCAAGCATGTGCTTAATTATGGAGTTTCATTCAAGATCAAGGAACAAGATTATATTTTTTGAACAAAAGTTATTTTGTATTTGGATGTCAATTCTAAAGTTGAATCAAAAATTTGACTTGTTTGTTGAGTAATTTTTCATGATACTTATCTATTAATAAAGTCTTAAAGAAAATTTAATTATTTTTTATGAAAAATCCATAAATGTAACCATACATCCCTTAAATTTAAGCTTAGATGTCATACAAATAGAAAGTAAAATGTGTTCCATATTTACTTATAGTTTTATTCTATAATTTTTATTTAGAGTGTCACATAAATAGTAGGTACATTAAATCAACTATTTAAGTGGCATTTGTATTGGCTATTTACTATTAAATTTGTATTTCTTATTTGGAGCATCATGTTGTGGGAGGAATAAAGCTAACTCTACAATTAAGATAAATCAATTAAGAACAATCAAATTTATATTAATTAGTTGAAAGTAATAAATATTAAAGAGATAATATTTTTAGTTTTATGTTGATTTAGGGTTGTTGACTATAGATAATTTATTGTATGGTATACTTTATGATTGAATTTATAGCTCTACTAAATTAAATATGCATACCTAATAATTTGTGATGAAACTCACACTTGTGATTTAGTCTATAGGCACTTTGTCTATGCATGGTTTTATCCTCTACCAAAATTCTCTTTGTTCCTATTCACTTACACTTGTACTCATTCAAAAGAATATTTTATATTTGTTGTATGCAAAGAGAAGTATCAAATATCCTTGATCTAGTGTCAATTTCATAATAATTGATCACATATAAGAAAAAATATGTTAATGCCTAGTGTGGTATTTATGAATACAAATGTAAAGAGAAAACAATGATCTTGATGTGATAGGTGACAACATAATTGTTGGAGTTTTATGCCGCCCTCATAGCCCACTAATTTTAACCGATCTAAGAGAGATTGCATAGGCCATGTTCTCATCTTCCTTTATTTTTCCTTAGCCAAAATCCAAGTCGCAGATTTTCCATAAAATTGGCTGTGTCTATATTCTAAGCTTTTTATTTCATAGTATGCCCAAATAGGTGTCCAAAATTGCAAGTTTAGAGTTTTGGATCAAAATCTACCAAGTTATGGTTGATTAAAGTTTCATGTGGTTCAATGAACCACCTTCGGTGGTAATAGAGGTTTCCATTTAACCTCTCTATATTTTCATCATGTTTTAAGGTTCCATGTGGAGGTCCAAGAGATGAATTAGGATGGAAAGGATGAAAATATAGAACCACCATTGATTCTGATAGAGGTTTTAAGAACCTCTCCCTTTTTCAATAATGGCATAAAGTTCTTTCAGATGGGTTAATGACAAACGGAAGTTTAAGTTTTCAAAGGAAGTCAAAGAAGAATCAAAGCATCGATGATTTTGGTGATCCTCAGCTCTAATAAAGGTTTTTTGGAAACTCACATGAAACAAAGTCTCAAAGTGTTTCATGAGGGTCGAAAAAAAAGAAAAGAGAAGGCAAGGATTACAAATTCTTTGTTATATAGGATGCAACATATCTAAGTAGGTGAGGATTACATTGCAAAAAGTATAAAGAGGATTATTTCTTGTTGTTGGTGTGAATAGGGATATTACCTAGCTAGTTTATCTCGTGATCCTTATTCACACTAGTCTATTTAAGTTTACTTAGGGTAAATAAGATAATTATCACTTTATGTCTCATATCATAAGATTAAGGCACTTATCAAAATATTACATTAACCTATATCTCACCTTCGTTTATGTAACCAAGGGTCTCTCATACATTGTTTGTATTGTATATGTTCATTCTATTTGCATTCTTTGATAGGAATACATTTATTCTTACCATATTGATTTTATTATTTTATTGTGCTTTCTTTTAAACCTCTAGATCTTGGGTTTCTATCTCCATAGCCAAATTTTATATGGTATCAAAGTAGACCAAGTGCCTTTTGTTAGTCCCTTTAGGAGATCTTGAGTGCAACTCTTATATTTTCTTGAAAATTTGAGTATGCTCTTCTCTTGCATAAAATGATGACTTGAAGAATCATAAAAGCTTGATAGAAATACCATATTATGGGGGTTCTTATTTGTGGATTTATATTTCAGGTTCATATTGGAGTATGTTGATGTAAATATAACCTCACTATCTAGTTTAGGGTGTCCAAGAAAGTCAATTTAACCTTTTGATTTTCCTAAATTGGATATGTGAGACCAAATCTACTAGGGTTTGAAGTTCAAAGGTGGTTGTCAAATCTAGAAGGTAGCTACAATTTTAGAGAATTTTGGATCTAATCTAACCCTTTTTTCATGTCTAAAAGGTCTAAGAACCTAATAATTAACTATCTATTTATCAAAATTAAACATTTTTTCCCGAAGCCATCATAAAAAATTCCTCATAACTCATCATATAAATTACATAGTCACTGAGAATATTTTAGTGAATATTATTTACAATAAAACTATATTTGAACTACATCAGTGAACGTATGTCACCAATACAAAGAACTATAAATATATTTTAGAGTTAAATTTGAAAAGGACTTAAAAATTAAAAGTTAATAAAATTTGGTGCCCTACATAGGTGGCAAAGTATCATTAACTTGCAAGTAGGTGCCACATGACACCGTCAATGAAAAATGTAGCTCTCTATTGACAATAGTTATACGACTAATAAAACAATTTATTGGGCTATCAAATAGTGGTCAAACCATCATAAAAATTAGAGCCATAGTTTTCTAGGATTAATAGTGGACAAACAAAAAATAACTATTACAAAATAATCTAATCTACTACAAAAAAAGGTCTTGTAATTTATGGAGGTTATTTCCCAACAACTATTGGTAGTTTCAAAATTTTCAAAGTGGTTTCTAGAAAAATGATCATTATTTCACATTATATAGAATATTTTAGCACTTGGGGGAGTATATTTTTTCATAGGTTAATGCCAACATTGACATGATGTCAATATGATGACCCCCCAAAATTTCCCCCCTCTCCAATGAATTTTTCAAGTTTGCACTCCAACTTCAGATGGCCATAATTCAATCATCTAGCCTCCTTTTTGTGAGAAGATTTATTTATTTGGGTATAATTTTATAGTGGTACAAACTGTTCTTGATTTTGGTACCCAGTTTTTTCATAAATTTCATATTCTAAAAGGTGTTATCGAGTAGTTCCTATTTTAAAAACTTATGAGGCTCTATTTGGGCTAGTACAATAATATTTTTTGACCTGCATTTTTCAAAAGTGCATAACTTCCTCCATGATACCTCTTACACATGTGTGAAAAGGAACATGTCACATTTACTCTTTCATATGTTTCTACACACACGTGTGAGAGGATACTTATCATAATCCTCTTCATCATAAATCTTCTCACATGTATGTGTGAAAAGATTTAATCCTATCTCTTTGATCTAAACAAGAAAATTATAGCCATTTCCATATCATGTCAATCCTTAGCCCACATAAATCCACCCATCTAGGATGTAACTTGAAATATTGTATCTTGAGAGTCAATTTCCACCTTTGATCCAAAGTCCTAAAAACCTATAAATAAGACCTCTTAGAGGCCATTTTCATAGATAGTCCTTATGCTATTGTTATGTTGTTATTTTTTAGAGAAATTACATCCTTTTATCACTCTATTCTACCATCAAGACAACATCAATATTAAACTTAGGGTGCATTCCTCTTCATCAAGCTTCAATGGAGGTTGTAAAAGAAGGTACAAGGTATAGAATCACTCCTTTCTATTTTTTTCTTTATTTATTGATTTTTTCTTTAGAATACAAGCATAATTTTGAAGCAAAGATATTAACCTAGAGAAACATGAAGGATGAATACCCTAGAAAGAGTGGCTCAAATTTTATTCCTCATTTGACTATATCAATCAAACACACAAACATCACAATATTAATGAGGATAATTTGATCCATTACTACAATTGAAAAACCATTCTTATTTCACTTTCAATCACTCTTAGAACATGTAAAATATAGTTACATGAAGATACCAAGCTCAACACATTGTGTAAAATTAATATATAATGAACTTCCACCATTCCATGGTGCTAGAAAGGAAGTTAGAAAGTTCAAAATATTAATTCAAGAGCCAAAATGTATTGAATTGCACTCATTGTCTATTTATTCATATTTTTACAACTTATCCAATAGACTATTATTTATGTAATCATCATGATGTTTTCATTTTCGATAGGGCATTTGCATTTTTACTATTGTAATTGATTCTTGTATCATCTATATGACAAGTAATAAATTCGCCATTCTTAATTTTTCTCTTAGATAAGTCTTATAAATTTCTATGGAAAATATTGAGATTCTTTGTATAACCTCAAGCACACCCTTTGTTGTATCATAGTAAAATTATTTATGTCAATTCTTTGTCTCTGATTCACTAGAAACCTCAACTAAGATGGTTCTCCTTGACTCCATTGGTCCAACTTCATTTGAACCAATTTTTTGAATAAAAATGAAGCTAGATTCTGATAATTTTTTGCATCCACATGTTATTAAGAGCTTATTTTTGAATATTTTATTCACTTTACATCTAATGCTCCCATAGATTTGAAAGACAGTTAAACTAGATTTATTTACATTTTTGGTTCTTGATTTTTAAAGACCAATATTTTATGCATTACGCTAGATTTGTTGAAATGTTTAACCATGTATCATCTTAATAACAATATGTTTCCAAGAATTTCTCTTGAACTTCTCCTATTTTAATTTTTTTACTTGATGTAAAGCCTATATTTGAATCCAATTACACCTTGATTTTAAAATTTTAAACATTTAGATTCCCTCAAGGTATTTTAAGCCATTTGATGTGTTTTTATATGAGATCATATAGATTTTAAAATTTTCTTCCAATGGACTTAATTAAAAGTCTTCATGTTTAAATTTTTAACAAAATAGCAAAGATAAATTGGAAATTTTTGATATAACTCTAATTTAAACCTAATATTTGTTTGGCATGGTAGAGAATTAATGACTTATTATTGATGATGAATGACACCTAATACCTTAAAATTAAACTATGGTTGTGAATTCTGACATAATAACCTTGATGAAGTACAGATTATCAAGTTTAGAACCCAAACTATGCTATAAGAGGTATAAACCTAATAAAAAATATTATTTTTCACCCTAACACATAAGATTTGTAGTGCAATGATACAAATGGTATTAAATAAGAAAATTAGTTGATGAACCTAATACAAGAGAATCTATTTAAGAAAACTAAAAGTGACTTTTCATTCCAATTTTTCTTTCAATTAGATTAGAAGTAGATTTAGCTTGTTTCCTTTTCATGGTTATTTTTATTTTTATTGTAAAATTAAAGACTATGTTTGCTTACTAGATATGGTTACAATCTCAACGAATCGCAGTTACGTGTAAGTGGTCTGATAAAGGAATTGATCGATTTGGTATGTTTCATCTTGGGGCCCATGTATTCGTATTCTCTTGTGGAACTATCTTTTATCTTATTCTAGTGACATGAACAAACCCTAAACCATGAATCCAAAGTCTTATGTAAATAAAATTATTTTCAAGTAGGAACTTTGATTCCACCTAAGTTGATGTGTTACATATATTATTCTTTCAATCATACTTTTTTCACCAAACTATGTAAAGTAAGAATTTGGTTCAAATGGAAAATGTGAATTAAATATTCTTCTTACATAAACTAGATAGGATTTTCTAGGTAAAATTTACAATGTGTTTAAAATGTTTGTTTTGGAAAAAAATTATATTAATTTATAGGGATACTTAAGCTTACTAAAACTTCTAGTAAGATCTTAAGGCATAGATATTGTTCTTAATCCTCCCCTTTTGCTAATAAAAGATAGTTTTCTTAGATTCCCTTACTCACTTAACAATGTTAATTTATAATTATTTATTTATGATCAGCATTTTGTTTAAATTTAAAATTTAATTTGCATTCATGTTTATTCAATTATAATATTAAAATTTAAAAAATTAAAAATTAAAAATTAATTTTTAAAAATTATAAAAAAATAAATTTGAACTTTTATTCATTATATTAAATATATTTATTTAATAAAATATTAGAAAATATATGCCTTTTAA
>VDFB02072274.1:2323556-2344973 GCA_007258455.2 Sequoia sempervirens | reverse complement strand
TTAACATTTAGAACCAAAACAGAGTCAATGAATGGTTCAATGTTAGCACGCTTTTCTCATTGATCATTGTTTCTTTGCATAGGTTTTGGAAGGGATATTCAAACTAAATCTTGTAGTTTTACCATTCAAATAATCTTACCTCTGGCTATTTCAGTGTAAGATCTTTCTTTATTAAATGTATGTTCTCGCTCATGCAAATAAACAAAGAGTATCTAGCTAGAATGATTACCTCATATTTTTCCCAAATTGTGTCACGCAGGTGCAATTGGAAAGTGTAAAGTCTTCTTCCACAGCCTTTCTAGAATCATCTTTGTCATTGAACCCTAAGGCTTTCCATCCCAACTTCCCCTAAATCTCTTCCTTAATCTATCCTTTTACAAATACATGTAAACCTATAGTTGTAGAAGGAGGGACGTGGGTGAGTGATTGCCACCTTAAGTCTAGCTTTAGCCATTAAAACTATATTTCTCATTCCCCCCCACCAGATGTCTTTTCCTCTGTATCTTTTGGTAAACTTTTGGTAACTGCCTTTTTACCGGTTTCTGTGAAGGATCTTCTTTTTGGAGGGAGTCGTTGCCAAAAGGAAGTTGAGGTCTCCATCCCCCCCGTTGTTGCTCAAAAGACCTTTAAAATACCATCCCAAATCTGGAACTCCCCAACCAACTATCAAACCAATTATCATTAGCTTTCATTTAATAAATTAACCTCCCGACATACCAATATTAATTTTAAATTAATTAAAAGCATTTAATTAAAAGATCATAATTTGGATAAGTCCAAATTTGCACATACGATAAAACTATTTACGAATCTTTATTACACATTATAATTAATTTCTTACTCCAACCATATAACTATTTATTTATTTATTTATCACATTATTATTTATTTATTCACATTGCATTATAAATTTATGTTATTATTAATTATTATTATATACATTTATATTTATTTTTTTTATATTTTTATATATCTATTTATCAAAGTGCCCCAAACTATTTAACCATTTATTTTAATGTTTAAAATAACCCAAGGCATTCATCAAACAATTTCAAATTAAATTAATCCAAAAGCCAATCAATTACCTGAACCCTATCCAAGTCGAAAAGCAAGATCACAACCAACACTAATGACTATTGACACAATTGACAATATTGACGAGGTATCAACTAGATACTCATCCTCTTCAAGGATGATGGCTAGGGTAGGGGACCAAGGGTTATCTTCTAATCAACTAATCCATTGGGTTCAAGGCACACTCAGACCTAGTATTTCAGGTGGAGACATAGCCTAGTACCTATTCACTCAAGCATATGAGTTAGAGCACAGATTCCTAATCATCAAAGCACTAAGAAAGGAACTCTAGCAATCGTAACTCACTCTTGTATGTCCCCCATATGTCTAATGGTACCATGCCACCCTTTCCTCCTAACCTAATAACATACTATTGCATCACCTAACTATCCAATAAATCTCGCATAACAATACAATAATATGCATCATACCCTCAAAGTACTAACAGAAGCTCATGTTCCATCTTCATCTTCAAGTTCCTTACCCAAAATTCATGCACATCCAAAGTGAGAATGAAGGGCACTACATCAATCTCAAGGACTCAATTAGTCGACAAGTGAGATGCATATGCATACATTGTAACAAGTAAATAAAAAGAAACATTTTGCGCTACAATCAAACATAAATAAGTAATGGTGATTGCAGTAGCAACAAAAGCACTGAAAATATTAAAAATAATCATGATTGCAAAATCTTACATCTAGTAGCAACAAAGTTGACAAGAAAGAAAGGGGTGAAGTTTGTAGGAAAAATTTATTGAGAACCCTATCAATGCAAAAAAAATTGTGAAATGAAATGAACCAAAATAAATCTCCCTTCATTTTCTAATTCATTCTATTTATAATGAAAAAATAAGATTTTTGTACAACTCTGATTTGATTCAAAAAATATGATTTGATCCTAAATCTGATTTGATTTAATCCTAATTATTTTTATAGAAGATTTTGTTTTAAATAGAAATTTTCTACTAAAAAATTAGTGATGAAAATCACACAGTGTAACAGCAATCCAAGAGTCGTATGACGATATGAGACAAATCAGAAGGAATGTTCCTGGTGTGAGACATCAGGCATGAGACAACATTTTGAGTGAAAGGTGGCACAAAATATAGCCTATCGACTAAATTAACACTATTTTGATTCAAGCATGTGCTTAATTATGGAGTTTCATTCAAGATCAAGGAACAAGATTATATTTTTTGAACAAAAGTTATTTTGTATTTGGATGTCAATTCTAAAGTTGAATAAAAAAATTGACTTGTTCGTCGAGTAATTTTTCATGATATTTATCTATTAATAAAGTCTTAAAGAAAATTTAATTATTTTTTTATGAAAAATCCATAAATGTAACCATACATGCCTTAAATTTAAGCTTAGATGTCACACAAATAGAAAGTAAAATGTGTTCCATATTTACTTATAGTTTTATTCTATAATTTTTATTTGGAGTGTCACATAAATAGTAGGTACATTAAATCAACTATTTAAGTGGCATTTGTACTGGCTATTTACTATTAAATTTGTATTTCTTATTTGGAGCATCATGTTGTCGGAGGAATAAAGCTAACTCTACAATTAAGATAAATCAATTAAGAACAATCAAATTTATACTAATTAGTTGAAAGTAATAAATATTAAAGAGAATATTTTTTAGTTTTATGTTGATTTAGGGTTGTTGACTATAGATAATTTATTGTATGGTATACTTGATGATTGAATTTATAGCTCTACTAAATATTAAATATGCATACCTAATAATTTGTGATGAATCTATTCTTCAAATCTAATATATTTTAGACTAACTAACACTTGTGATTTAGTCTATGGGTACTTTTTCTATGCATGGTTCTATCCTCTACCAAAATTCTCTTTGTTCCTATTCACTTACACTTGTACTCACTCAAAAGAATATTTTATATTTGTTGTATGCAAAGAGAAGTATCAAATATCCTTGATCTAGTGTCAGTTTCATAATAATTGATCACATATAAGACAAAATATGTTAATGCCTAGAGTGGTATTTATGAATACAAATGTAAAGGGAAAATAATGATCTTGATGTGATAGGTGACAACATAATTGTTGGAGTTTTATGGCCCCCTCATAGCCCACTAATTTTAACCAATCTAAGAGAGATTGTATAGGCCATGTTGTCATCTTCCCTTATTTTTCCTTAGCCAAAATCCAAGTTGTAGATTTTCCATAAAATTGGCTAAGTGTTTGTATTCTAAGCTTTTTATTTCATAGTATGCCCAAATAGGTGTCCAAAATTGCAAGTTTAGAGTTTTGGATCAAAATCTACCAAGTTATGGTTGATTAAAGTTTCATGTGGTTCGATGAACCACCTTCAGTGCTAACAAAGGTTTCCATTTAACATCTCTAGATTTTCACTATGTTTTAAGGTTCCATGTGGAGGTCCAAGAGATGAATTAGGATGGAAAGGATGAAAAGAATGCTAAGTGTTTGGAATTGACGATTTTGGTGGTTCATTGAACCACCGTCGATTCTAACAGAGGTTCTAAGAACCTCTCCATTTTTCAATAATGGCATTAAGTTCTTTCAGATGGGTCAATGACAAGCGGAAGTTTAAGTTTTCAAAGGAGGTCAAAGAAGGATCAAAGCATCGATGATTTTGGTGATCGTCAGCTCTAATAGAGGTTTTTTGGAAACTCACATGAAATAAAGTCTCGAAGTGTTTCATGAGGGTCAAAAAAAAAGCAAAGAGAAGGCGAGGATTACAAATTCTTTGTTATATAGGATGCAACATACCTAAGTAGGCCAGGATTACATTGCAAAAAGTATAAAGAGGATTATTTCTTGTTGTTGGTGTTAATAAGGATATTGCCTAGCTAGTTTACCTCGTACTCCTTATTCACGCTAGTCTATTTTAGTTTACTTAGGGTAAATAAGATAATTATCACTTTATGTCTCATATCATAAGATTAAGGAACTTATCAAAATATTATATTAACCTATGTCTCACCTTCTTTTATGTAACCAAGGGTCTCTCATGCATTGTTTGTATTGTATATGTTCATTCTATTTTCATTCTTTGATAGGAATACATTTATTCTTACCATATTGATTTTATTATTTTATTGTGCTTTCTTTTAGACCTTTAGATCTTGGGTTTCTATCTCCATAGCCAAATTTTATATGGTATCAAAGCACAGACCAAGTGCCTTTTGTTAGTCCTTTTAGGAGATCTTGAGTGCAACTCTTATATTTTCTTGAAAATTTGAGTGTGCTCTTCTCTTGCATAAAATGATGACTTGAAGAATCATAAAAGCTTGATAGAAATACCATATTATGGGGGTTCTTATTTGTGGATTTATATTTCAGGTTCATATTGGAGTATGTTGATGCAAATCTAACCTCGGTGTCTAGTTTAGGGTGTCCAAGAAAGTCAATTTAACCTTTTGATTTGCCTAAATTGGATATGTGAGACCAAATCTACAAGGGTTTGAATTTCAAAGGTGGTTGTCAAATCTAGAAGGTAGATACATTTTTAGAGAATTTTGGATCTAATCAAACCCTTTTTTCATGTCTAAAAGGTCTAAGAACCTAAGAATTGACTATCTATTTATCAAAATTAAACAATTTTCCCGAAGCCATCATAAAAAATTCCTCATAACTCATCATATAAATTACACAGTCACTGAGAATATTTTAGTGAATATTATTTACAATAAAACTGTATTTGAACTACATCAATGAAGGTATGTCACCAATAAAAAAAACTATAAATATTTTTTAGAGTTAAATTTCAAAAGGACTTAAAAATTAAAAGTTAATAAAATTGGGTGCCTTACATAGGTGGCAAAGTATCATTAACTTGCAAGTAGGTGCCACATGACACCATCAATGACAAATGTAGCTCTCTATTGACAATGGTTATACTGCTAATAAAACACTTTATTGGGATATCAAATAGTGGTCAAACCATCATAAAAATTAGAGCCATAGTTTTCTAGGATTAATAGTGGACAAACAGTAAATAACTATTACAAAATAATCTAATCTACTACAAAAATAGGTCTTGTAATATGGAGGTTATTTCCCAACAACTATTGGTAGTTTCAAAATTTTCAAAGTGGTTTCTAGAAAAATGATCATTATTTCACATTATATAGAATATTTCAGCACTTGGGGGAGTATATTTTTTCATAGGTTAATGTTGACATCGACATGATGTCAATATGATAACCCCCCAAAACTTTCCCTCTCTCCAATGAAGGTTTCAAGTTTGCACTCCAACTTCAAATGGCCATAATTCAATCATCTAGCCTCCTTTTTGTGAGAAGATATATTTATTTGGGGTATAATTTTATAGTGGTACAAACTGTTCTTGATTTTGGTACCTATTTTTTTCATAAATTTCATATTCTAAAAGGTGTTATTGAGTAGTTCCTATTTTAAAAACTTATGAGGCTCTATTTGGGATAGTACGATAATATTTTTTGGTGCATTTTTCAAAAGTGAATAACTTCCTCCATGATACATCTTACACATGTGTGAAAAGGCACATGTCACATTTACTCTTTCATATGTTTCTACACACACATGTGTGAGAGGATACTTATCATAATCCTCTTCCTCATAAATCTTCTCACATGTATGTGTGAAAAGATTTAATCCTATCTCTTTGATCTAAACAAGAAACTTATACCCATTTCCATATCATGTCAATCCTTAGCCCACATAAATCCACCCATCTAGTATGTCACTTGAAATCTTGTATCTTGAGAGTCAATCTCCACCTTTGATCCAAAGTCCTAAAAATCTATAAATAAGACCTCTTAGAGGCCATTTTCGTAGATAGTCCTTATGCTATTGTTATGTTGTTATTTTTGAGAGAAATTACATCCTTTTATCACTCTATTCTACCATCAAGACAACATTAAGAGGAAACTTAGGGGGCATTCCTCTTCATCAAGCTTCAATGGAGGTTGTAAAAGAAGGTAAAAGGTATAGAATCACTCCTTTTTGTTTGTTTCTTTATTTGTTGATTTTTTCTTTAGCATACAAGCATAATTTTGAAGCAAAAATATTAACCTAGAGAAACATGAAGGATGAATACCCTAGAAAGAGTGGCTCACATTTTATCCCTCATTTGATTATATCAATCAAACACACAAACATCACAATCTTAATGAGGATAATTTGATCCATTACTACAACTAAAAAGCCATTCTCATTTTAGTTTCAATCACTCTTAGAACATGTAAAATATAGTTACATGAAGATACCAAGCTCAACACATTGTGTAAAATTAACATATAACAAACTTCCACCCTTCCATGGTGCTAGAAAGGAAGTTAGAAAGTTCAAAATATTGATTCAAGAGCCAAAATATATTGAATTGCACTTGAATTATCTATTTATTCATATTTTTACAACTTATGATAGACTATTATTTATGCAATCATCATGATGTTTGCATTTTTGATAGGGAATTTGCATTTTTATTATTGTAATTGATTCTTGTATCACCTATATGACAAGTAATAAATTCACCATTCTTAATTTTTCTCTTAGATAAGTCTTATAACTTTCTATGAAAAATATTTAGATTATTTGGATCGCTTCAAGCACACCCTTGCTTGTATCATAGTAAAATTATTTATGTCAATTCCTTGTCTCTAAGTCACTAGACACCTTAATTGACATGGTTCTCCTAGAACCCATTGGTCCAACTTCATTTGAACCAATTTTTTGAATAAAAATGAAGCTAGATTATTTTAGAATATTTTATTCACTTTACATCTAATGCTCCCATAGATTTGAAAGACAGCTAAACTAGATTTATTTACATTTTTGGTTCTTAATTTTTAAAGACCAATATTTTGTGCATAACCCTAGATTTCTTTAAATGTTTAACCATGTATCATCTTAATAACAATATGTTTCCAAGAATTTGTCTTGAACTTCTCCCATTTTTATTTTTTTACTTGATGTAAAGCCTAGATTTGAATCCAATTACACCTTATTTTAAAATTTTAAACATTTAGATTCCCTCAAGGTATTTTAAGCCATTTGATGTGTTTTTCTATGAGATCATATAGATTTTAAAATTTTCTTCCAATGGGACTTAATTAAAAGTCTTCACGTTTAAATTTTAACAAAATAGCAAAGATAAATTAGAAATTTTTGATATAATTCTAATTTAAACCTAATATTTGTTTGGCACATGTGGTAGAGAATTAATGACTTATTATTAATGATGAAGGACACCTAATACCTTAAAATTAAACTATGGTTGTGAATTCTGACATAATAACCTTGACAAAGTACAGATTATCAAGTTTAGAACCCAAACTATGTTATAAGAGGTATGAACCTAATAAAAAATATTATTTTTCACCCTAACACATAAGATTTGTAGCGCAATGATACAAATGATATTAAATAAGAAAATTAGTTGATGAACCTAATACAAGAGAATCTAAAAGAAAACTAAAAAAGACTTTTCATTCCAATTTTTCTTTCAATTAGATTAGAAGTAGATTTAGCTTGTTTCCTTTTCACAGATATTTTTATTTTTATTGTAAAATCAAAGACTATGTTTGCTTACTAGATATGGTTACAATCAACAAATCTTGATTCTGTGTTAAGTAGATACAAATCTTGAGAATTGATCAGTTGGTACTGTGTTTGTTCATCTTGGGCCTTAATATATTAGTATTCTCTTGTGGAACTTTCTTTTATCTTATTCTAGTGACATGAACAAATCCTAAACCATGAATCCAAAGTCTTGTGTAAATAAAATTATTTTCAAGTAGGAACTTTGATTCCACCTAAGTTGATGTGTTACATATAATTTGTATACATACATTATTCTTTCAATCATATTGTTTTCACCAAACTATGTAAAGTAAGAATCTGGTTCAAATGGAAAATGTGAATTAAATATTCTTCTTACATAAACTAGATATGATTTTCTAGGTAAAATTTACAATGTGTTTAAAATGTTTGTTTTGGAAAAAAATTATATTAATTTAGAGGGAAACTTAAGCTTACTAAAACTTCTAGTAAGATCTTAAGGCATAGATATTGTTCTTAATCCTTCCCTTTTACTAATAAAAAATAGTTTTGTTAGATTCCCTTTCTCACTTAACAATGTTAAATTATAATTATTTATTTATGATCAGTATTTTCTTTATTTAAAATTTAATTTGCATTCATGTTTATTCAATTATAATATTAAAAAAAATTTAAAAATAATAATAATAATTTTTAAAAATTATTTTTAAAAAATGAATTATTATTCATTATATTAAATACATTTATTTAATAAAATATTAGAAAAATATATGCCTTTTAACATTATATTATATTACTAATTATTCATAATCTATAATATTTTGACTCTTTTTAAATAAGATATACCAAAAGACAACTAAAATCACATGGCAATGATCACATTTAATCTTTTTAGAATTTATAAATTGACAACTATTGTATTATAAGTTTGCACATTTTTAAAATGGTTTTGAGAAATAAAGAAAGAATCTATAAATTAATTTTAAACAAGTGTCACGTAATGGCTAGTAATTACCTTTATAGTATTTTAGATTTAATAAAAATAAATGTAAGTTTTATTAATGTGAATAAAATTAAATGTTAGTTTTGTTTATTATAGTATTAACATAATTATTTAAAAATGTTAATGTTAATTTTTATTAAAATTACATAAATAATATATTAATCATTATAATGTAAATTGTAGGATAATGCATACCTAAATAATAAAATAGTTACGTCCATTTAAATATTAGTATTAATAATTATTAATCTTATCTTAATTATATTATATAAAAAATAATTATATATTAAAATTTTAAATATTATAAAGATATTATAAATATTAAATCAAATGATAGTATAATATAATTAGAAGAAAAAAAGATAATTATTATATAAATATAAAATTTATCTAATAATTATATGTTACATATTAATATGCATAATATAATATAAATTTATTATATTATATTAATTAATATAATTTATTGATTATATAATATAAATTTAAATAATTTTTTTTTATTTTTATATTAAATAAAATGAATTGATTATATAATATAATTATAAGAAATAATTAAATAATAATTATTTAAATATAAATTTTATATAATAATTTTGTTAAATAAAAATATGTATAATATAATTTATGTGAAATAAAAAAAAAAAATCTATTAATTGTCATTAAAGTTATTTGTAATAATAACAATATATGAATTTTAACTTTTAATTTTTATTATTACTATTATTATTGTTTAATTTATTTTTAATTTATTACTAATTTACTTTGTTCTTCTTCCATTTCATCATTACATTCAATCTCATTTATATTATTTACACTATAATAGAAAGAAGTTTTATTATTTTTTTATTTTTTCTTATCTATCTAATTATCTTGTTCATGAATCTATATTTTGAATATAAAAATCTCAAAATATTATAATATACATAAAAATTTAAAACACAACAAAATAAACATATAAATATTTAATATTTAATATTAAAAAATAATAAATTAAAAATTACATAAAAAAATAAAATAACACAAAAGCACAAACTCGTGTTTGTTGGCATTAATAATAGGTAGTCTCATTTAATAAACAATCTCAGTATGCCGAATTTAATATGAAATTGTTAGACTGCTCACTTTATCGTTCGTTATTTGTGCACCAAATCATTATCACGTCGATATGTCCATTAAAATGTAGCTTATCCTGAAGATCCAATTTTAATTACCGTGGTTTGAAATAAATATCTAATCCCACCTGACTCAAAGAATAAAATTACTGTTTGTGTTTGTGAATGGGTTTGAATTCATAACCAAAATTTTGCTCTTTCTTGTTTTGTTAATTAATGGTCATGGATTGTTTTTCATATGGGAAAACTTTCAAGCCTATGCATTCAAGAATAGGTAAAATAATAGTTTCGTTTTCTTAAAAATAGCAAAATAATAGTTTAATTTAATTGAAATAAATAAATAAAACAATAGTTCAATTTTCTAAAAATAGATTCAAATTAATAATTTATTTCACTTTTCCTCAAAATCTATCAAAATAACACACAAAAGGTAACTTTTTAGCCAATCATATTCACAAAAAATATTTTTTCTAATTTATAAAGTTAAATATTTTACAAATTAAGTTTACAAAATTAAATTTAATTTTTTAATAAAAAAAATTATTGTAACTTATTAATAAGTAATTAAGTAAGAAAAAAAAAACAGTCATTACAATATATCGTCTAGGCAAGTACTAATAAAATCAGATTTAACTCTGTTAAATTAAATTTTATTTTTTAATAAAAATAATAATTGTAACTTATTAATAACTAATTAAGTAAAAAAACAAAACGTGTTTTTCCTTATAATCAAAACTAATTAAG
The DNA here is from genome assembly GCA_007258455.2 of Sequoia sempervirens. Classification (NCBI taxonomy): domain Eukaryota; kingdom Viridiplantae; phylum Streptophyta; class Pinopsida; order Cupressales; family Cupressaceae; genus Sequoia; species Sequoia sempervirens. The sequence continues at coordinate 2,334,495 of VDFB02072274.1, read as the reverse complement.
TAAGAAAAACAAAACTCATTACAATGGTATTGCCTAAGGCACGTACTAATAAAATCAGATCTAATTTTGCAAAATTAAATTTTATTTTTTATTTTTTAATAAAAAAAATTATACTCATTACAGTAGTATTGCTACTAATAAAATCAGATCTTTACAATTTAAAAGGAAAATCGAGCCGTCAGAAGACTACGCTGTTAACTCTTAAAAAATCAGAATCAGTGTCTCAAAGAATTGTCGTTTTTTAACGTAAAAGCGGCCCTGCCTGGTTTTTGGTCTGCACCAGGGGTGCCTCCGTGGCCTTATGGGATTTGTATATGCTTTCATACAATTTTTTCATTCGAAATGTGAGGAGAACATCGAGGCCCAATCCCAACAAACAGACGCCAGCCATGACCAAGAACACCAACCTGTAACAATGGGCCCCCACACAAATCTTCCCATTCATCAAATATTGTGGACTGCAGAAGCCATACACGTTTGAATACGACCATCCCCTGGCGCCGAATTTGTCAGCTTTGGAAGCTTCAATGTCGTATAAAATTCCAGCCAAAAGCCCAGAGAAAAGGAAGGAGCCAATGGGCAGATTCAAGATCAGAATGTTGTACATCAACCCATAGTACTTCAATCCAAAAAGCTCTGATGCCGTCGGAACTGAAACAGAGAGACGAACACCGTAGCAGATTCCCACCACCACAGAGCCAATGTACAGAGATCCCTGCATACCGACAGCCATTGTTAAATACCCCACTATCATCACCACCTGCGACGCCGCCATCCACACTGGCCTCGGAACGCCCGCCTTCCTGAAATGCAAAACAGGGCATTAGCAACCTATCTATCAAATGAACAGAATTTTGAAGCTAATTTTTTTATGGAGACCTTATAAAATATTCGGAGATGGAACCCGAGGCAATCCTCCCAAAGAATCCCCAAATGCTGATGAGCGACACAAACACAGAAACGTCCGAGTAGCCCATGGCCAGCCCAATTTGCCCCAAGTTGTTAATGACGGCCATTCCTGTGCCCACACCGCACAGAAACGTAAGAAAGAGCAACCAGAAGTCGAATTTCTGCATTGCCTCCAGTATAGTGTGGTCTTCACCAATGCGTGGCTTGCGTGCAACCAGCTCCACATTGCCGTTGTTTTGCGGCGCTTGATTTGCAGGGGCTTTGGAAGCCTCTGCTTCCTTGATGTTCTCCAACAGGGGCTCTGTAACTTGCTTTTCAATGTCCATGCTCATCGAGTTCGATTTCCCGGGAGTCGATCTCGTGCGGGCGGAATAATAATCTTGTATCAAAATCTTGGCAGGAACGATGAGAGGCGCTGCGAGAAGTAGTAGCAAGAAGCCAGCAAAGACACGGGACAGTGCAGGCCCGTGCTGGCCGGTCATGTCGAAGGTCAGCAGATAAACGGCCAACACAATTGCTACGACATTTAACAGGGAGAAATTCAGGGCTTCCTCTTTTCGTTCCCTTTCATCGGCCTCAGAGGGAACGGGATGCAGAAACACCATAGACGTCACGCATACAATGCCCGGAACGAGCGTAAGCATTAACAGAAACGAAGAAGGGTCGCTGGCAAAGAGGGCGCTGCAAATATCAGAAAAGATGGCAGGAGTGAGGCCAACGTAGCCCTTAAGAATCCCCACCACAGGGCCTCTGTTCTTCGAGAAATTGCGCATGCACGTCACCAGCACGGCTGTGTTCATCCACGTCGAGCTGTTGCCTCCTATGCATAAAAACACGCACATCTGTTCTACATTTCAATCAATTAAAAACTCAGAACCCAATTTCGTTAAGAAAAAAACACAACAAAATAACCCAAACAGAGCAAAAGTACTAAAATTTTACCTGCCAATAGGGCAGGGGTCGTATTCTGTGGCTGACGACCAGCCATTGAGCGCCGTAACCGACAAACCCTTCGACAGAGCCGATGAGCAGAATCACCCAGGTGGGCAAATAATCCGAAGCAAAGCCTGCAACCAAACTGAAGGCCTTCCCCACATCTTTGGCGACACTGAGATTGTTGAGCTGCAGCTGATTTAAGCCCAGAATGGCCTTGAGAGCCACAGAGTAATTAGCGAAAGTATAGTTGTTGCCAGCAATTGCTTGCACCCAAATGGCGGTTACGAAGCCTAACCACTTGTGCGTAGCCATTAAATTTACAGAGTAATGAATAAGAAATTTGCAATTCCAGAGAACACGGAGAGATTGTTTTGAATACGTGTTTTTCCTGCTCTGTCAGCACGTCTTATATACATGTTGAAGACCTCTGGTAATGCAATACAGGGTGAGCCAAAACAGAGCATGTTTCGTTGTTGGCCCATAGAGAATCTAACGCTGACTGACATATCTAAATACATGGAGGACGGCACACAGCTAGGGGTTCTGTAGCTTATCCGTCAAAAACCGGAACAATTTATTTGTGCTGAAGTGTAAATGAAATCCTTTTCAATAGATTCTTATGCATCTCATTTGTCGCTTGCCACTTAATATCGTGAGCGCTGATATTTCCCTCCCTTCATTGCCTTCTCATTAAGCCATTATGGAAGGGTTAAATTTAATTTTATTACACCAAGAGGCGTAACCCTACAGTGGCAGCAGCCTCTATAGGAGGCCAGCAGAAGTAACGGTGTAAGAAAAAAGAAACCGTTCTTCTGCCAGTAAGATGAAGAGGAAGAGGCACGAAGGTAAACAGGGGAATAGATAAACAAGAATGCATTGGAAGATATACAGTTGCCTTCGAGTAGTTGTGGGCTGCAAATGTTGGAGTGATTAAATTGTAACGGCCATTTTCAAGACATGCACTGCCGTTTTATTCTAACCCGCTTCATGTCTATTAAAGAACTCTGAAACTGCATTTTTCCTATTGAAAGGGCAGGAGCAAAGGAAGATATACGCATAAGATGGATTGGATTTTCAACAGTGTCAGGAAAGGTTTAGATTTAAAAACATATACGGTTTACTCCCTCTGGCAGATTGCAGAGTCCTCACAATATTCTTTGGAGATCAATTGCATTGTATAGTTAGGTTCCAATGTTTGGGATATCTCTATTGCATTGGCTATAATGGTGAAATATAGTTTTTGTTTTTGTTTGGTTTTTATCTTCATTTTGGTTTCTGAAGGACTCGTTTGATCAGGGCATGGCGTGATAAAGCCCAAGGAGGACACAAAAAACTTCATTAGTTTCATTGGACACTTGGATCGCCGTCTTGATTTATTCCATACTACTGAAAAGACTATCGAATTGGGAAGCAGTTATTGCACGGATCTCTATGATGGCTTCAAAATTAGCATACAAAAAATGAGTGTGTTATCAGGAATATGGTCACCAAATGTTGGAAGGTATTTACAATTTCAAGTGTTTCGTATTCATTCGCGAGATTTTTAATCTACAACTGAACTTTTTCTTTGAAATCCTAAATGCAGATGCATTTCGTGGAGTTTTTCAACTACTGGAATCGTAAGAAATTGACCATTGATCATTTTCATGCTTTATTTATTCTCTAACTATGGCTGAAAATTCCCGAGTTTCAGATTGCAGAATATAAATTCATTTACACAGCGAAGAATGTATCTAGGTTTTTTGAATGTATCATGGAGGAGGTGAGAGCATCACCAACAAATCCATGGATGTGTGGGGATTTCTAAGTGGGAGAAAAGAATGTGAATATAATTAATGGTTTTAAATTTGTACATTAAATTTTGGAGAATTTGGGGTTTTTTCAAATTTGTGTTTTTAGTTTTTGGGTTTTTTCTTTCCTGTATTTTGCAAGATTAAAAGATTTGATCTCTGAAATAAATTAAAAATATCATGTGTTCAACAAAATTCAATTTTTAATCTGAGGAGGAGACTAAGGTTTGAAGAATTTGTAAAAACAAATTCATTGAATAGATTTCCAGCTCTGTGTTTCCTCGAGGTGTTTTTGTTTTGCTATTAATTTTAAATGTTGTTTCTGTTTTTGAATTTGCAATTATAAAATAAGTTTCTAAATTTTAGAAAATTAAGTGCAAAAGAAGTATTTTAAATTTATTATTTCATATAAAAATAATCTTTAAATTAGACATAAAAATAAGTTTCTAAATTTTAGAAAATTAAATGCAAAAGAAGTTTCTAAAGGGTATGTGCAGGATCATCATGCAAAAAACATGCCCTTAAGTGGCAAAAAATTCAGAAAAATCAGTGTTAGGCAACTTGACGTAAATATTTGAATAAGTTATCTATATTATTTCAAAAATATGTAAAAATAGAATTTGTAGAAAATTGAATGTAGTTTCTAAAATACTAGGTTTATTTAAAAATAAAATAAAATCTTATTGGGTGAAAATTTGGAAATTTCAATCTTGATGGTACTTAAATTTAGGAAAAAATAAAGTAGAGTTAATGCATTCACGACCACCTATGCAATAAAATGATAATATTTTTTTGTAAGATTTTATATAAGTAGAAGGGACTCATGTCGGAGGTGCATATTTTTTTAGTTTTCCAGAGTAAATAATTGAGTATGAATTTTTATTACAACTTTTAGAAAGTAAAAGCTCATCTGTCGACCACCTTAACACGATTAAAACTTTGTGAAATTTTAATTTTTATTTTTTAGTCTATATTATGTGAAGCATAGAATGTGGCCTTTACATTTGGATTCAAAAAATATGATGTTGTTTAAAGAAAGTTATAAATGTTTTTCAATCTGACCTATCGATTAGGACTTTAGTCATAATTCTAATAGAAAATGAATAATAATTATTTATTAAATTCAAATTAAATCATAATTTATATTTTTGGAAAGCTGAGAATCTCCTCTAAAAACCCTTTTCGTTTCATTAATTTTGGGTGAAAAAAAAGTCACCAGCCACATACCCTACAAATACCCATAATATTGCCACTTTTTGGCGCACCATGATCCTGCACATACCCTAAATTTTAGAAAATCAAGAGCGAAAGAAATATTCTAAATTTACTATTTCATATAAAAGTAGTTTTTAAATTATTTTTAAATTAGACATAAAATGAAGTTTCTAAGAGAATTAAGTGCAAAAGAAGTATTTTAAATATTTCATATAAAAGTAGTTTTTAAATTAGACATAAAAAGAAGTTTCTAAATTTTAAAAAATGCAAAAAAAAATTCTAAAATTATTATTTCATATAAAAGTTTAAAATTTAGAAAATGGCATTGAATATAATCTTGGTGAGAGAAAATGGCATTGAATCCATTGATTAGGTCTAATTTGATTCAATCCATATCTTAAATTAAATTATCTATAATTTTTTATATATTTTTATTTTTATATAAATAATTTAAATCCTTTTTACACAATGCCAAGTTAATTATGAAAAATTGAAATTATTTATGAACAATTTAATTTTTTTTAACAATTTAATAAAATATAATTTAAATTAACTATAAGTATTATGGAGTTTGGATTTGCTATATCTCTCATATATCAACATAGGTAAATTTGAAAAATATTTTAAATGACAAATTCAAAATAATATTAATATTTTAAATGTATATTTGTTAGGTTGTGTCCAAAAACTCATACCTTTCACATAGGATGGTGTATGCAATTCAAGCTATTTTTCAAATGCACCCTAAAATCCCTAGAGTGAGTATCATCTTATAGGTTTTAGAATTTAAGGTATTGTAGTGCATGTTATTATCTCATTCAAAATGCTACCACAAACATTAAATTTTGTTCACAATAAATTATCTTTCAACTTAATTAAAGTGGAGGATGTAATAACACCAAGAAAGAAAATAAGAAAAATTGAATAAAAAAGTAATGGATAGAAAGCAATCTCCTCTCACCTAGGGTGAGGGAAGCACTTTCATTCAAAGTTAGGATTATAGTTCAATTAGAGTTAGGGTCATGACACAACTAGGGTTGGGGTCAATCAAGATTCAATTAGGATTAATAATTAATTAGGGTTAAGATTAGGGTTCAATTAGCATTCAACTAGGGTTATGGATTTATCAAACTTAGGGTTAGAATAAGAGTTAGGGCTAGGGTTAGGGATAGGGTTAGAGATAGAATTATGATTAGGATTGGAATTGGTGTTTATGTTAGGATTATGATTAGGATTAGGATTAGGGTTAGGATTATAGATAGGGGATTAGGGTTAGTGTTAGGGTTAGGGTTAGAGATAGAATTAGGATTAGGGTTAGAAATAGAACTAGGATTAGGTTCGAGTTAGTGCTAATATTAAGGTTAGGGTTAGGAATAAATATAAAATTAGGGTTAGAGATAGAATGAGGATTAGGATTGAGGTTTATGTGAGGGGAGTAATGTATTTCAAAGTTAGGGCTAGAGTTCAATTAGAGTTAGGGTTATGGAAAAATTAGGGTTAGGGTTCAAATAGACTAACGATGGTTTAATTAGGGTTAATATTAGAGTTAGGGCTATGAGGGAGTCAAACATTAAATTAATTAGGGTTAGGTTTAGGATTGGGATTAGGGTTAGGGTTAGAGATAGAATTAGGATTAGGGTTAGTATTAAGGCTAGGGTTAGGGTTAAAAATAGGTTTAGGTTAGAATTAGAGATAGAATTAGGGTTAGGGTTAGGATTAGTTGGGGTTAGGTTAGAGATACAACCAACATTAGGGTTAGGGTTAAGGTCAGTGATAGAATTAGGATTAGAATTGAGGTTTCTGTGAGGGGAGCAATGTCTTTCAAGGTGAGGGATAAAGTTCAATTATAGTTAGGGTTATGGCACAATTAGGGTTAGGATTCAAATAGACTTAAGATGGTTTAATAGGGTTAAGGTTAGAGTTAGGGATATGATGGAGTCAACATTAAATTAATTAGGGTTAGGTTACAATTGGAGTTCAATTAGAGTTAGGGTTAGAGATAGAATTACGATTAGGATCAATGGGGTTGGTGTTTATGTTAGGATTTTGCTTATGATTAGGCTTTGGGTTAGGGTTATAGATAGGGTTGGGATTAGGGTTAGTGTTAGGGTTAGAGATAGAATTAGGATTAGGGTTAGAAATAAAATTAGGATTAGGGTTCGGGTTAGTGCTAATATTAGGGTTAGGGTTAGGCATAAAGATAAAATTAGGGTTAGAGATAGAATTAGGATTAGGATTGAGGTTTTTATGAGGGGAGCAATGTCTTTCAAACTTAGGGCTAGAGTTCAATTAGAGTTAGGGTTATGGCACAATTAGGGTTAGGGTTCAAATAGGCATAAGATGGTTTGATTAGGGCTAAGGTTAGAGTTAGGGCTATGATGGAGTCAACATTAAATTAATTAGGGTTAGGTTTAGGATTGGGATTAGGGTTAGGTTACAATTAGATTTCAATTAGAGTTAGGGTTATGGTACAATTAGGGTTAACATTCAAATAGACTTAAGATGGTTTAATTAGGGTTAAGGTTAGAGTTAGGGCAATGATGAAGTCAAAATTAAATTAATTAGGGAACTTAGCTTTAGGATTAGGATTAGGGATAGGTTTAGGATTGGGATTAGGATTAGGGTTAGGGTTAAAGATAAAATTAGAATTAGGGTTATAATTAGGGTTAGAAATAGAATTATGATTAGTGTTACAATTAGTGTTAGGGTTAGGGTTAGGGTTAGGGTTACAGTTGGAGATAGAATTAGGATCAAGATTAGGGTTGGTATTTATGTTAGGATTATGATTAGGATTAGGATTAGGGTTAGGGTTATAGATAGGGTTAGGATTAGTAGTTTTAGGGTTAGAAATAGAATTAGGATTAGGGTTCAGCTTAGTGCTAATATTAGGGTTAGGGTTAGGCATAACACTAAACCTTAACACTAAATTCTAACGCTAACTATAACCCTAATCATAAGTCTAAACCCTAACCCTCACCATAATCATAATCATAAACCAAATCCTAACCCTAATGCTAATATTAACCTTAATACTAACCTTGACCCTAACCCTAACCCAAACCATAGCCCTAACCAAATATAAATCCTTACCCTACCCCTAATTATAATTCCAATGCAAACCTTAATAGTAATTACAACCCTACCCTTAACACTAACCAAAGACTTATCCCTGACTTGAAACCTATTATAATTATAATCCAAACCCTAACCCTAACCCTAATTCTACCCCTAACCCTAACATAATTCTCACACTATGACCATAAACCCAAAATTAACACTAAACCCTAACCCTAATCATAATAATAAATCTAAACAAAACACTAACCCTAATGCTAACCCTAACCATGATATAAACCCTAATCCTAAATGCTAACTCTAATCATAACCCTAAATATATTAATTTATTCAATGTGTTACACACGTCGCGACTACTATTAGCAAATATATAACCTATATATAAAATACGCCAAGATGTATCTCGAGGCGTTTAAGTTTTTGATCATTCAGCTTTAATAAAAATTAAAATTGAAAAAATTCAACGCCTCGAGATACATCTCAGCGTATTTTATATATAGGTTATATATTTGCTAGTTTACTAGCATACATATATTAAATATTAATATATAAAAAATACTTATCATTTTCTAATTTTCTTTTTTGATTGATTTATTTTATAATCAAATTTTTTATTTCTCTTTGCCATCAAAAATAAATTTTATTTATTTATGTGTTCTTTTAATTTATGCAAATATTTGAATTATTTTATTTATTTATTTGTTTGTTCTTTTTGTTTCATCAAATCTCTTTTATTTATTTTTTTGTTTCATCAAATCTACTCTAGTTACATGACTTCATACATTTGAAATATTATAAATATATATTAATTATAATTTTAAAAAAATTATCATTAATATTTTTTTATTTTTTTATACACAGGAGGTATCTCCAATCAGGGCCCAGTGATTCCCACCATACCTTACCTCGGTCTTATTTTTTCTGAGCCAAGGCGAAACTAGTCCCCCTAGGGAGAAGCCCCGAGCCCGCAACAAGACTCCTCCATTTTAACCCTGCCAACGTGAGTCAAACCTTGGACCTATATGGGACGAACTCAAAGCCTTAGCTCAACCATATAGACCATTCGGGCTGCGGGGTGAACCCTATCATTAATATTTGTATAAGAATAAATATTTGATTAATTTTTAAATTTTGTAAGGAAATAAATATTTTCAACTAATATTTTTAATTAAAACAAATTTACATCATTTATAATAAATATCTGAACATATTTTTAATTCAATTAGTAAAGAAATAAAATTTTAAAATATAAATTTTAATAATTATAAAAACAAATCTATCATTAAAATATTGTTCATTATTTAAAAATCAATAAATAATATTTTTTTATTTTTAATAAATGTTAGATATTTTTTTATTTTTAATAAATTCTTGTACAATTAATATAACTATCACTACAAAATATTTTGCTCAATAAACATCATTTGACTATTGTCTTAAATTATTTTAATTATTCTCTATAACAATAAATTTATTTATTTATTTTTTTGTATTAATAATAGTTTAAAATTTTGAGATACACAACATTCAGATCAATGGTCTATTTTGAGGCCTATTATACAGCTGTTTACATAATTACTACCATTGAAAACCTAACAAGTAAGCCTAGAAAAACTATGTTAGAAGCTGTTTTACAAATTATACAAATGTATGGGGAATGCACTACACTCCAAGACCATGGAGAACCATGAGTCATGCTCTAGCCTTAATGCTTTCACTATGACCTGTAGCTGAAGCTGCATCCTCCTACCCTTGTACCTTTGCTGCCCTGTGCAATCTGGATCACTACGCCTGTTAGCATATATGCTTGTATTGTTGAAAGCCCCTTGAAATTCATTCAGCACCCCTAGGAAAACCTCTGCCTCTTCTTGCTTACGGAGATGTGTGTGCCCCCAGCGTACCTCCTTACTATAGATAGTCATTGAACCATCATTCAAAGGCCTCCAAGACTTTCACATAGAGATCTCCAAATGGTTGTTCACCTGTGCAACAATATTAAAAAAGGTGAGTCTCTTGTATGACTCAGTAAGTGCCCTCTTGGACCCCTTGAACTTCTCCTCATTCCTAGCCTTCCAGATATGCCACAAAATCTCATTAGTTAAACAAATCCAAAATAGCTTGTAGTCACTTTTGAGCTTCTTATCATTAATTAAAATTTCATTCTACATGACTTTGTCATTTTTGTCCCAAATCACAAGATCATTACAAAATAATTTCCATATCTATTTTGCAAAAGATAGTAAAAAAAATGTGTTTAACACTTTCAAGAGATCTACAAATGGTGCAAGTTTCCACCTCATTAACAATGGATTTGAAAGGAACTTTTTGCAAAACAAGAAGCCACTTGAAGCAGGTCTTTTTAGGCTCCTTACTGTTATGCCAAATAGACTGAAAAACATTATGCCAAACCTTGTCAAGAAGAGAGACATTCCAATAGTTATTCAAGTAATCAATAACAGAGAAGGGTATGTGCAGGATCATGGTATGCCAAAAAATGGCAATGAGGAAAAAAACACGTCTTTCATCGACCCAAAAAGGCGAAAATATCGTGTTGACTTTTTTTAGGCTCGGGTGTCAGTACACAGCACCAAAGAAAACACCAATCCTAGTTTTCCATATCAGATATCCGATTTGGATCGGATATCCAATTTGTAAAAAGAATATATATAAAAAATTTGTTGTTGTTTTAAAGTAATGGTCTACAAATCGGATATCCGATTTGAAACGGATATCCGATTTGTAGACTGTTACTTTAAAACAATGAAAATAGTTGTATATATATGATTTTTACAAATTGGATATCTATTTCAAATTAGATATCTGATTTGTAAAAAGCATATATATACAAAATTTGTTGTTGTTTTAAAGTAATGGTCTAGAAATCGGATATCCGTTTCAAATCGGATATCCAATTTCTAGACCATTACTTTAAAACAACAACAAATACACATAGACCTAAGGATTAATGGTATATGGTAGAAGGTTTAAGGGTTAAAATTTAAGGTTTAGGGTAT
>VDFB02072274.1:2304934-2323456 GCA_007258455.2 Sequoia sempervirens | reverse complement strand
CAAGTTTTCACCATTGGATGGATTATTTCTTTTTACTATTTTTTTTTTTTTGATTTTTGGACTTTTTTGGATTTTGGTGGATTTTGGATATCATGCAAAAGGAGATGGATAAGGATAGGGAGGAAAATAAGTGGATTTAGAAGACATGCGATAAGGATATGGATGAAGGACTTAAGCTTCAAGTTCTATATGAGGCATTAATAGCCCTTGTTCGAACCGACTATTGGATGTTGGTACAACCTTATGAGGATAAATGGATTATGCAAGATGATGAATTAGAGGGATTTGAGAGGGTAGATACATGGGATAATGGATGGGATGTTGGAAAGGGTATGGATGGAATGATGGGGTGGATATGTGATGGGGATATGTGTTCAGGATCAACATTGGCACATGTGGTGGTGGATGTGAAAAGATAAGAGGATTAATGGATGGAGAATGTGTGGATAATGGGGTGGTGAACTTTGGAACATAAGGACCCAAAACAGACTTAGGAGATGAAAGGGGTGTGTGACTAGCTATTGGATTAGCAACTTTGGATGTTCTTATAGATTTTTCATTTGATTGCATTGCATATTTTTTCTTTGGGATCCACATGGTTTTGATCTTTGCTTTGGTGGGCCTTTGTGGCCTACGGATTTGATTTAGATTTAGATTTTTCTTCTCTTCACCATGTCTATTGGAGGGGACATGAGGAGCCTTAGATTCATGTGGATGTTTGGATTTATGCATTTTCTCTTTAACAACCAAAGTGCTTTTAGTAGCAATGGATGGGTGTGAGGAGATGGATGATGTGGAGTGATGGAGGTAGGAGTATGGGGATTATGTGTAGATGGAGGATGTTTAGGTATGTGCCTTTGTTGATCTTGACTATGGGGTATGTGAGAGGGATGTTTATGATGGATGAGATGGATAGGTGATGAATGGATGAAGGGATGGATATGACGAGATGGAGGAGGTGATTTTAGGATATAGGAGCCCAGAATAGACGTAGGACCTGGAGGAAACATGGGAATGGTAGATGGAGGATTGGAGATGGTAGATGGAGGGATGTAAGGACCCAAAATGGATGGAGCAGATGAAGGAGGAATATGGACAGTGGTTTTGAGGCGATATGATAGAGGAGGAGGGATAGCAGCATATGGTCTGGTGGAGCGATGGGAAGAGATGATATTTCTTTTGGAAAAGGCTCGTTGAGGATGTCTAGAGGTTGTACCAACATTTTTGGATTGTGAGTCGTGAGTAGTACATCCAAGACCTTGCAGATACAAATGTTCTTTAGCTTGGATGTGATCTATAATACCTTTCTCATGAAGGCCCAAACCTTTTCCTTGATAGTTCATTCTCTTGAGTATTTGATCTAGGATAGGATTTTTGTTATTCTGGAAGAATAATGCGAGTTCATTATTAGGTGGAAGAGGAGGGTTGGTGTATATGCTTTGTTTTTCTTCTGCGAGGAGACCACCATGGAGGAATGTGAGAGGACCAAGGGGATATGCAAGCGGTGTGGGGATAGCATTTTTAGGCGATGATGGGGGATCATGAGAAGGAGATGATGGGATAGCAGCATGTGGATAGGTGATATCAGGAGAGGGATTAGGGGATATGATAGGATCTAGATTTGTGGTAGTAGGATCATGCGATGGAGATGGAGATGGAGTAGTGGAAGCTTGAATGACAAGGGGATCATGGGATGGAATGGATGGGGGACTGTGATCTTGAGGTGGATTAGATGGGATGGTAGGATCTTGATCTGGAGAAGGGGATATGTTGGTATGATTTGGATTAGACTCTTGGCGTGACTCATCGTGTGCGGGAGGCATGGTAATAGAGTCTTGTTGGGACTCTTCAAGTGGGGAAGATGGAGGGATGGAAGATTCATGAGGTTCATTGGAATGGGTTTTGGTGCTACTAGGGGTGGGAGGAGTGGATTGGATTTGGGTGGATCTAGGAGTAGAGGGAGTGGATTGGAATTGGGTGTCTTCGATGGATTCGGGGGTTCTTGGAGTAGGAGATGGGGGTTCAATGGATTTAGTGGGTTCAATGGTTTCAATGGTTTGAGTAGTACTAGGGGTGGTAACATCAATAATAGGTGTGGTATGGAGAAGGGTCTCATCACTAGTGACCGTGGATGATGGATCTAGATGGCATGGTTCCATGACTTCAAGATGTGGAGTTGGGGATGGCTTCTTTGTCATGAGTCCTTGGAGAACTTCTGAAATGAGAGAATTGCATATGGTTGGCTTGGCTGGGGTGGTAGAAATGGATGAGGGATTATGGATTGGTGGACTAGGGTTAGATGGAGGAATGTGATTGAATGTAGGCCTATGAGTAGATGGGGGATTAGGATTGGATGGAGGACTAGGAGTAGATGGATGAATGGGATTGGATGGAGGACTAGGAGTAGATGGAGGACTAGGATTGGATGGAGGGTTAAGATAAGGATATTGGAGTGGTGAATTAGGATAGGCGGACATGGACTGTGGATTAGGACAAGAGGATGTAGGTGGTATAGTGGAACACAAAGATGTGGGTGATGGATTATAATAAAGGTATTGGGATGATGGATTAGGATGAGGAGACATGGATGTAGGATTAGTATGGGAATATTGGGAAAGAGGATTACGATAGGGGGACATGGATGGGGAATTGTAATAGGAGTATTGGGATGGAAAATTAGGATAAGAGGATGTAGATGTTGTATAAGAGGATGATGTAGATGAAGGACATGACAAATATGGGGATGAAGAAGATACTGGATATCTATTGTTAAAGGTGGCATAAGGAGCATGATTAGGCATGGATGAAGACATAACGGGATAGCTCATAGGAGTAATTGGATTTTGGAAAGTAGGTGGAGAAAGCTTACTATATATGATAGTGTCAAGGGGATCTATGTCGTATACCTCTTGATCGACAAGACTTTCGTTATTGTTGTCAACGTAATTAGGGTTTCCCTTGTCTACTATTGATGGAGGATGAGGATTCATGATGGTGAAAGGATAAAGAGGATGGATAAAAGATTTTGGATGGAAACAGATTAAAGCTCAAATCAGGATTTTGGTCAAGCTCAGATCAGGATTGGACAAAAGCTCAGATTAGGATGATTGGATGATGCGATGGGATTGATTTTGATTTTGATGGGATTCGGTAGACGGATGATTGGATCAGGTAGATGATTTGATGAATTTGATTAAAGTAATAGATCAGTTTGATTAGATAGGATCAAATGATTAGATGATGTTGATTGGACAATTATGATTGGATGAACTTGATAGGATTGGTGTGCTTGGATTGATTAGATGATTGTATGTATTTGATTAGAGGAATGGATTGGTTTGATTAGATAGAAAGAAACAAAAGGTACCACTAGATAGAGCTTGAAAAATTAAGCAATTTTTTTTTTGAACGAAGTTGATCCAATGCACGGTTTGTAAATGACAGCCCCGGGAAGTTAGGGGCATGTCCACCCCGCGATACGGGGCGTGGCCGCCCTAGGATGGTCAAATTCTTGATAAGAGGAAATGGAAGGTACCACTAGATAGAGCTTGAAAAACTAAGCAACTTTGGTTTTTGAATGAAGTCGATTCGACGTATGGTTTGTAAATGATGGCCCTGGGAAGTTAAAGGGGTGTAGTCAGCTTTCTATAGTAAATCAGGGGTGTAGCCACCTTTCTATAGTAAATCAGGGGCGTGGTCAGCTTTCTGCAGTAAATCAGGGGCATAGCCACCTTTCTGAAGTAAATCAAGGGTGTAGCCACCTTTCTACAGTAAATCAGGGGCGCTTCCGCCTTTCTGCGGTAAAACAGGGGCGCTTCTGCCTTTTTGCGGTAAAACAGAGGGCGCTTCTGCCTATCTACAGTAAAACAGGGGCGCTTTTGCCTTTCTGCGGTAAAACAGAGGGTGCTTCCACCTTTCTGTAGTAAAACAGAGTTTGGTTTTGATGGCAATGGCTATGGAAAGGACTCAAAATGATAAAATAAGGCCAATGTATCAAAGATTTCATAGGTTTTTCACAAGAAAACATTTCAAGCAAGCACAATCCTATGATTAATGTTAAGGGTATGGCCAAGAAAGGTCTTAATCTAGGATGCACAAGGCTTCTAGGGAGTCCTCGATATATTCTTGGTACATGAGGCACAACCGTGAACACCAACCCGTCACAAGCATGAGTCGGGAACCCCAGCGAGATACTGAAAGGCTCAGACCAACTCTTCACGTCTATCTAGGTATCACCCTAGCTTCAACACTCTACCAATTACGACGTGACTGGACTGGGGTACAACTTTCGTTCTCCCCCCTTTATATACCCCGCTGGTACGCGTGGTTGGAATCATCCCTTGGGGTGATGAAATCCCCAAGTAGGTCCCACTAAAAAGAAGACACTAACCATTTCCAACTACTCCCCAGGCTCACATGAAGTGCAAGGGGAAAGTGAAAAAAAATTAATGCCCCCTTGGGTGACACAATAATAAACAGACACAGCAAATAATAAATGTTACTTCCCCCTAATTAGACTATGTTCAAACAACAAGGATAATCTTTTCAAGAATTTGATCAAAGAGATGGCCCTACAAGCAAACGTTAGCTATCTTATCCTCCGTTCTTGGTCAATTACGCCATAATATGCTTCCAAACTATGTTGTTTTGGGGCGTAGCCACCTTTCTGTGGTAAAACAGGGGCGCTTCCACTTTTCTGCAGCAAAAATAGGGGTGCTCCCACCTTTCTGCAGCAAAACAGGGGCGCTTCTGCCTTTCTACAGCAAAAACAGGGGCGCTTCCGCCTTTCTGCAACAAAATAGGGGCGCTTCCACCTTTCTGTAGCAAAAACAGGGGCGCTTCCACCTTTCTACAGCAAAACATGGGCGTTTCCACCTTTCTGCAGCAAAATGTTAGGAAAAGAGCCTTTCAAAAATAAAAGGGTGTATCCGCCCCTCTGTAGGAAACTTTATCAGATTTTGAAAAAGAAAAGTTGTATACCCTACTGTAAGAAAGTGTTAGAAAATATCTTCTAAGCAAAATGACGTATACGCCTAACTGCAGCAAACTGTGAGCCAAAATCAATTTTTCAAATATAGGGCGTGACCGCCTTTCTGCAGCAGACAAGAGGGCGCTTCCACCTTTCTGTAGTAAAAGAGAGGGCGCTTCCGCCTTTCTGTAGTAAAAGAGAGGGCGCTTCCACCTTTCTACAGTAAAACAGAGGGTGCTTCCACCTTTCTGCGACCTTTTTCTGTAAAATACTTAGCAAAAATGAAGGGTAAATGCAAGAACCCGTTTGTGGGTCCCACCGGGCATGCCAGAAATGTGTACCTTAGAATTTTACCCCATTCTAATATGCAAAATAACTAAAAATGCAAATGATAAAATACTAAGAACACTTCAAAGATTAGCCTAAAGAGTGATAAAACAAGGAAAATAGATGAGATAAAAATGCAAATCGATTATACCTTCCTTGTTGTTGAAGACTCCTTGGTTGGCCCTTGATTTAGATAAATTTGTATGCTCCTTAGATGGCCCTTGATGTTACTAGATGCAAGATTGATAATGCAAAATGACTAAATGGATGGCTCAATGATAGCAAATATTTGAGAATGCAAATTGGCAGCATAAGGTTGCTCAAAATGAAAGTGTTATTAAATGCCCTTGAGGAGGGGCTATTTATAGGAGAATTTGAATTCTGTAGAGAATTCAACAGTTGAGATTCATCCAACAAGGTCAAGATGAAGGGCTATGGTGGGTTGAGAACTCACAAGTCCTCACATCTTGACATGTGGATGGTGAAGTGGCTAAGAGGAGATGAGGTGTAAGTGAGGTGGAGGAAGGACAAGTACCTTCCAAGTACATTGGGAGATGGGAAGAATCTTGGGTGACTAAAAGTGAATTTTAAATTCATAATGATTGGAAGAATCTAGTGGATAAGATAAGGTTCCCAAAAGGTGGGAATTTGTTACATGTGACTTGATGTGACAAGTCAAAGGTTCTAGAAGATGCATGGGAAAAGGGGATTCTATGAGGAATAAAAAGGAATTAAAAATTCCTTGGGGGATGGGGAGAGTTGACCAAGGTACTGATTAGGCTTAATTAATTAGTAATTAGAAGACAAATGAGGATTAAAAGTCAACTTACAAAAGTTGGAGGATGTGACACATCCTAATCAAGGATTAGACATGTGCACATCCCTAATGAAGAGATTAGGAGATGGATTAGGATTAGATGAAAATGACATGTGAGGAATTAAATAAATGTATTATTTATTTAATTTATTTGATGAAAGGAGGATTAAAGAGAATAAGTATTTAATTATTAATTAAATACCTTAGGCATTTGGCAGAATTAAAGGTATTAATTAAATAATAGTAATATTACTTAATTAACTTGGATAAGAGGATGTTTAGACGAAAAGTGATAAATTTGCATAAATTAAGTGTCCAAATTTGGATGTCTATAGATTCTATCCAAAATTGGTCTTGCAATCTACTTTATGTCGATGGATTCTTCCACATTCCAGTCCACTGGATCAAGATATTTGGTGCCTATATTCTCTCCCTTGTATTATGGATCCAAAGTTACCCCATCATTTGATAATGTCTCTAGGATGTCCTCCTTCATCCCATACTCAACTATGAGTGAGATAGGAAATCTTTCATAGTTTCTCCTCCATAGATCATAATCATCTTGTAAATCTATCCAAAAGTCCTCTAGTAAACTAAAATGTTTTTCAAAAACACTGGGAAGCAAGGCCTACATCTTGTGTCCAATATCAAAATGCTTTCTAGAAGTGTATAAACCCAATTTTAGATGAATAAACTCTTCACAAACTACCTTGGCTGCCATAAATGTGGACAACCACACTTGCCCAACTTCATGGGGAACTTGTGACAACCAGTCTTGTGCTTGGTACCAAATTTGAAGTTGACCCTCAAAGCTTGATAGATAAATTCCATCAAGACAATCTGGTTGTTGCAACACCTAGGCAGTAGATGGGGGTGACCATCAAAACTAGCAAGCCTGAAGTAGGTGAAACTGGGGTATTGGATATACCAATGTCCCCACTCATTGATGAAGGCCATGGCCTATCTGCTTAGTTTGTAACCAACATCCCCTATTAGCTAGTTAATGATGATATAAAGAAATGCTTCATTAACCCTCCTATAATGTGACTCTGAGGTCTACAAGGTAAGCTGATCATAGTGATCCCATACATTCTTCTATCCTTGAGCCTCTCCCAATACACCAATTGCATTAAGTCTTGGAAAGATCCTTCTTCTGGAAGCTACATAGACTACATCATGAAGAAACTCTTAGTTTCTCTCACTCTAAGCATCTAATTATGTATGCAATCTGAGATAATCATGGGCCAATCAAACTATTTTCTACCATCAAGGATAGTTTGGATGAATGGGAAAATCCATTCTTTAAATTGGGAGGCATCCCTCTTCCCAAACACCCTACAAAGCATCATTATTATATCATAAATCTCCTTATAGAAGTCTTCCCTCTTAGGTTGATCAGGAAGATTTTCCAAAGACTTTTTCTCAACTCTCATCCAACTTTTATTCATATGAATTCTATTAGCTTCCTTGTCACTATATAGTTTCAATGCCTCCACCCCATTGAGATATTTGGGATTTTGTGGAGCAGGTGCATTGAAAAGAAATCTAATCATTTGGGGTGTTAAGTCAATGATAATATTCCCCTGTAAATCCACACATTGCCTCGTGGCAGGATTGTAGGCTCCAACTATAGTCATTATTAATTCAAGACATTGAATTAATAGTGGGAAGATAGCAACATGTGTTAGTCCAGATTGGATGATCCTTTGTGTCCTTCATGTTACCTCTTCGCCAAATGTCTCCAAGAGTAACTCCTCATAATTGAATGCACCCAAATTAGTGTCGGTGATATCTACCTAATCAGAATCAACTTTGCTAGTAGTAAGAGTGGCCTCCCTGTGTTTGTACCTCAAAGTGTAAGGGAGATGCTCCACTTTTATCTTCTTTGGCTTACCCCATGCCTTGAAGTTTCTACAGGTTGGCTCCTTCGAGAAGCCTCTTCTGATGCTCCAGACATCTTTCAATTTCTACAATAAACTCTTGTATTAGATGAACAAAAGACATAAAAGTTAAAATATCAATCAACATTTATCTCTACCTCCTTGGAACAATGTTTATACTTAGACAAACTTCAAACTTCATAAGAGGCAGAACCACAAAAGGATAAGAAATAGAGAAACATTTCAGTACAAAGCAGGACCGGGACCAAAACTAGGATGAGACTAGGGTCAGAATTGGAACAAAAACCAAACCCAGAACTAGTCACTAGTTCCTAGTTCAACCCTCACTCCAGTTTCAGTTCCGTCTAAAGACAAGTATGAAGACCAATTTCAACCATAACCAAAAGTGGGGTCATTTTGGGAATGAACCCCAATCAAACATTAATGGAATGAAAATGATCACGAGTCCACTTCTGCCTGTTTTAATATGAAATAGAATACCTTGTTGAAGAAATGGTCACATGAATCTAAGGACTTGGGTCACATGGGCTTACAAGGAAAAACAAGCAAAGTTGCTTAACACTACCCCTCAATTGTACAAAGACCAATTTTAACCCTAGGGAAAGACATTTTGGCAAGGTTTCTGAGCAAACCCTAGTTTGCACGATAAGTCAACTCAAAAAATTAGGGCATCACAACACCAACGTGAAAATCATAGAGTTGACACATAATTGACACCATAGGGGTTTTGAAATAGATTTTAAAACATTTAAGTATGAAAAACCCCAAAAATAAAAACCCTAGTTTTGAACTAGGGCACGACAAAATGTACCTACCACGAAAGTGACAACAAAATGAAAAACAATAAATAGAAAGCAAACAAAACCGAATGGGAAAACAAAAAAAACAAAAAATAAACCAAAAGAAATAAGCAACGAGAGAAGAATTCATAGAAGAAGATTATACGAATGCGCTAAAACACAACAAGCAAGAACAATGAGAAAGCGACGACACAACAACACGAAACGAGAAAAGAAGGAAAAAAAGAACCCTACCTGAAAACACTCACAAGGAAAGACTGAAATCTGATAAACATTCACTCCGTGACATGCCTCCACAATCAAATCGCTCCTCTTGAAGTTCTTATGGCTCTGGTTCAATTAAACTCTTTTGATAAAAATGATAATGAGCTAGTTAAACATAATTAGGATTTTAAAATCACTTTGTGCATGTAAGGAGGTTGTAATTAATGCCATTAATATGGTAGGTTGGAGGCGGAGCAAACAACACAAATGAACAGTTAACTCCCATGAACATCAAAAGCAGGGCAGACGCGGACCCGGGTCGAAGATAGAATAAAGAAATTTTAGCAAGTCCCTTACCTAACTCCAAACCTAGCTCGAGTCCCATGACAAAGACAAACAACAAAGAAAGGAAATAGGGGTGGAATCGGGACCAAAACCAGAACTAGAACTTTTACAAAGTTCAAAGTTCAGTTCCAATTCAGATTTCGCTCCCGACCAAGGAACAAGAAATGAAACAAGGACAAAAAACATGATGGGAAGCAGGACTAGAACAAAAACCAGACCCAACCCGCACACCAATGAGAACAACAACACAAATCAAACGAGCAGAGTCGAAATCAGAACAAGGACAAAATCTAGAATTTTTAGAAAGTTCCAAGTTCAATTCCAATACTGGTTCCACTTCTGCCTGGGTAAAACAAAATGCAAGGAAAATGACAAACAACTCAAGGGAGAAATAGACCTGGGAGTGCAAAATAGACCGACAAACAACAAACAGGAACAAGGAAGAAAGGCGGACTTGGAACCATAATGAAACTTAGAACTGTAATTTTCTACAAAGCTCAAGTTCAGTTTCCATCCCAACTCCACTCCCGACAGACAAAAATAAACAAGGACTTAGCAACAAAACAAACAACTCCTAAGACCCAAAAAAAACCAAAAGACAAAAACAAAACACAAGAGGACCTATTTTGTTCCAAAACAAAATGGGGTGGTTATACAAAGCATAAAAAATGGAGACTTGGATGGGGAAATGGTTTACCCATTTTCAAGATAATGAAGAATTCAGTCACCCAGAACCTCTGGCTTATGAAACATGCTAACTTAAGTAGGATTAGATATATTGAGTAAGGTTGAGCTGGAATATCATATGTATATCAGCATGAACTACTTTGAATATGAGTGTGTGCATATATGGTGCATCTTTCTTCATAAAAACTTTCTCCACCCCTGAACAATTACACCTAAGATCCAAGCTACGTAGGTTGAGTCCTTCAACTATCATGCAATAACATCTTGGGCATTGCTTTGCTGCCAGTCAGGCATCCATAGCCCTGACGGACATACCTCTAGTTCTCTCAAAGCATTTCTCTACTACAAGATAGGCGTCCCTAGCCCCAATAGAGATACTTGAATCACCCATTTAATATTGAGTTTGCTTTCTTTCAATGGTTCTCTTTTCTCTTTTCTTGTTCAAGCTTCATTTATGGGAATTCGTTATTGACTTTGCTCAATACTCATATATCAATAGTCTGCAATGTGGGTTGAGAACTACAGTGGATCTTATGATAGTTTTGGGAATCAAAATTTTCACTTGAATCAGAGATACAATCACCCTAAGATGAATAGGCACTTTACACAGGTAGATGTTTTATCTATTTTGTGATAGGCTTCAATCATAGTTCATAAGATTATCTACAATGTACCTTATTCTTAATAACCTTTCAAACCAATGTTATAATGACCATAAGACATAAGTTTAGAACAAAATCTTTTAATAGATATACCTGAAAATACCTAAATCGATTTCCCTCCTAGTACCTGTAGCATACTTTGAATAACAACCCCTTCATTTCAAAATGGAAAGAAATGAAGACCCCCAAAGAACAAGACAAGACAACAGATTGAAACAACAGAAAAAGAAAAAACAAACAAACAAAAAGTAATTACATATATTACAACTGACTCAGAAAATCAGACCCTCATGGGCCCAAGTAATGCTTGAGAAACTGACCATTGACGGGAAATGGTACAAGTTCTCCTCTTAGGGTGGTCAACTGAAAAGCGTTCTCACCCAAGATCTCAACTATTTGGTAGAGACCCAACTAGAGTTTATCAAACTTCTAGTGGTCCCTCTTTTTCTCTTTAGCCTTATCCCATAGCAACACAAGATCTGATATCCTAAAAGCTTTTATTTTGGCTCTCTTTTCAAACCAGCATTGGACAACAACATGATGTTTGAAGAACTGTTGTAAAGCAACATCTCTCTATTCTTCAATGTTTAAAAGATTGGTTAGCCTTACCTCAATTCGATCATCCTTTCAATAAAATTCCTAGATAAAGTTGAGGACGCGTATTTGTAGATGTATGGAGAAGACCGGCTCTTGGCTATAGACTAACTTAAAAGGCGAATTTCCTAGAACGACTTTAATACGGGTTCAATCTTCCCATAAGGAAAATCTCAGCTAGGTATGCTAGTCTCTAGGATTGTTCACTAGCAATTTCTTTAATACTTCCAAAAGGTTCTTATTGGTAGACTCTGCTACACCATTTCCCCCAGGGTAATAATTGGATGAGTACTTTAGAATTATTTTATGTTCATAGGCCCATTGTATGAACTCAATGGATGAGAAAGCGGGGCCATTGTCACATACCAGGGTGAAGGGTACTCCAAACCTGGTTATGATGCTTTCATTAATACACCTGATAACCACCTTTGTGGTGTTGTTTTTGCATGGCTGAGCCTCGGTCCAGTGCATGCAATAGTTAGTTGTTGTTGGGATGAACTTATGACCTACAAAATAGTTTAGATTAATTACCCATACAAAATATAGTGCCCATTGGGTGAATGGTCTTACCTCATAAACTGGTTGTAAAGGCATCACAAGATTACGCTCCTTGGGTGCAGAGGTTTGGCATGTGTGACATGTTCTGACATCTTGATGTGCATCCCTGAACACATAGGGCCAATAATAACCTGACCTAAGAATTTGATGAGCCAATGAATCCGTAGATCCATGTCCTGTGTCGTGTCTACCATGAAATTCAACCATAACATGCTTAGCTTCTTGCTGATCCAAACAACGCAAGTAAACTCCCTCATATTTTCTTCTATATAGGGATCCTCCTTTGAGCATGTAATGAGCACTCTTCATCCTTAATTCCCTCCTTTGAGTAGCATTCATCCCCTTTGGGCATCTGTTATTGAAAAGGAAGATCAAATATGTGTACCACGGATCCTTGGTGAATGACTGTACTATATACTGTTGGCAAGTGATACTCTTGTCAACATCTACCATAGCCTTTGATAAGCCATATCCTCGAACAAGATTCAATGGATGGAATTCTAAATCACATTCTTTCAAAATAGCCATCCATTTTCCTCTTCTTTCTCCTAACTCGCTCTGCATAAGGAGAGATTTAACAACCGGATTAGGAACTATGGCCACAACTTGGCTCCTAAGAATGTAGTGCCTGAATTTTTTTACTGCTCGCACCAATGTAGAGGATTGCTTCTCAAGGGGAGGATAACTTACTTCTGCATTTTTGAAAGGGGATCTCATGAAAGCAATTGGCCTTCCATCTCCCTCTCCTCTTTGTTGTGTTAGAATAGCTGCACATGAGTGGTCAGATGCAAAGGAATAGATATAGAAGGGCTTTAGATAATCTGCGAAAGTCAAGACTGGTGCCTCAGATATTGATTGTTTAATCTGTGAGGAAGCAGATTTAGCCTCATTGCTCCATTCTATTTTTACATCTTTCCTCATCATCTCATTAACTGGTTTGACAATTTCTGCAAAGCCTGTTATAATTTTTCTCACAAAATTGATCCTCTCGAAGAAGGATCTCATCTCATTTTTACTTCCAAGAATTGCTAGTTTCAAAATGGCTTTAACTCTATTAGGGTCTATGGATATCCCCTTTTCTGATATCACATGGCCTAAGAGTTTCCCTTCAGAAACTTGAAATAAAAATTCCTTGGATTTAGGGACACTCCATAGCTTATACATCTCTTAAGGACTTTTGCTAAATCAACAGTATGGTCCTTTTTGTTCTTAGAGAAAATAGTTAAGTCATCTACATAGATAATGATACACTTACCTATTAGATCCTTGAATGCAACGTCCATTGCACATTGGAAGGTAGCTCCAACATTGATTAGTCCAAATGGCATTCTGCGATAGGAAAATGTCCCCCACTTAGTAGTGAAGGCAGTCTTCATTCTGTCCTCATGGCTGACAAGCACTTGATTATACCTAGAATAGCCATCCAAGAATGACATCATCTGAGATCTGTTGACAGTTTGTAATACCTCAGCAAGAGAAGGAAGTGTATAGTTATCCTTCTCTAAGGCTTTGTTTAGGTTTTTGAAGTCAACACAGTCTAATCTCCCTACTCTTCTTATGTACTGGAACTAAATTGGCAACCCAAGTGGAGTGCCATACTGGGAAGATGATTCTTGTTGACAAAAGCTTTTGCACTTCCTTCTAAATTAATGGCTCAATCAAAGCATTCACAGAGCACTGCTTTTGATGGAAGGGATTTGCTTCTGGCTTTAGAGGTATTGTATGCATGATCACAGAGGTGTCAAAAGTATTTAAATCTTCATAACTCCAAGAAATTGCTACAATGTCTTCTCTGAACACCTTAATTATTTCCTCTCTGATCTCTTCAGGGAAGGTTTTTCCTATATATATCTCTTTTAGGACCTAAATCAGCCAGATTAATAGATTCATACGTACCTCCATCACTTTCTGTTGGCACTCTTTCATGAGCCCAAGGATCAGAGTCGAATATTCTTTCCAAAGCTACCATCCCCTTGGGAATGTTGTTTCTTTTCAAATTCATTATCTCTTCAATGTCACAACTCTCAAGATCCCAATCCCCATGATCTCTTTTTGACTCATCTATTATCTATCCTTCAAAGACATCAAAACTTTCCAAGAAGGCGAGTATGTGTTGGTCATCATTGAACACCTAAAAATTTTGGACATTATTTGGGACTGCTGGGATTGAGACTAGTTTGACTAAAAATATTTTCAACTTGGAGTCTTGGATAGGCTCCAGAGTGCTAGCGGTGAATGTAAGGGCATCTGCAATCTGATTATGTTCCCTAGGAATCAAAGTGATTCCAAAAGTGTCAAAATCCTCAATCAGATTCCAAACTCTTTCTGTAAGCAGCCAATCTTTTGTTATGACAAGTATATTGGTTGCGAACTTGTTTGACAATTACTTCAGAAACCCCCCATAACCATGAGATATATGACCTTCTTCTGATGAGCGAACATCAGATCTCGAGCAAGTGCTTCATACTCTACCACATTATTTGTGCAACCAAACTATAACATGTAAGAAGCAAAGTAATTCTTCCCCTTTGGGTTGGTTAATTCAATCCCTACCCCACTTCTTGATTTGGACTTGGAGCCATCAAATTTAAGACTCCATAATTGATCTGGAGCTAGGATTTCTTTCTTCTTTGGGTTTACAACTTTTTTCTTGCTAGAAGTATGTGGCGGCTCGAACTAGTGTTGGTCATCAAAATTTAAAGGTAATGGCTGACTAGGTCTATGAGAAGATTCACCTATATTCAAAACCTGTTTAGGAATTACTTCTTGAACCTCTTCTTGGATCAAATCATGATTTAGTACATTTTTCACCAATGCCTTGGGTATTGGAAGGGTATCTGAGGTTAGTGTAACAAGCAAAGGTTGAGATTCCTTAGCCTCTTTTTGTAGTTTAGAGCACAAAACCTGAGTTTTCCCAAGTTGGGAAGAATTTTCCTTTTGAGCAAGACTAGTTCTTTTAAGGATGGTTGCATATTTTTCTTCAAATGAAAAATTATTAGTGAGTGCTTGGGGTTGATATTCACAAGTTTCCTCAACCTAGGAGACATGATTTAGGATATCTACACAAGGTTGAAAAGTTAACTCAGAATGATTTTGATAATGGACCCTACACCAATCGGGAAGCAAAAACTTCACATATTAGCCTCCTCTCCTAGTACTAGCCTATCTTGTTGCAACTTTTTTATTAGGACTTTCTGGTTAACTGTAGTCATCGAGTCATTTTGTTCTAAGGTTAGTGCGTCATCAGAATGGAGTATAGACAAAGTCATGATTTCCTCCTGCTTGTAAACTCCTATCTCAGTTTCAAAATAGGCCACCTCGTTGGGAGTATCATATTCAGTAATCATATGCTTAAGCCTAGGATCGATCTCAATTATCATCTATGTTGCAATCCCTTTCCAGGGTAGCCATAAGTGTGAGAAGTCCAAGGAAAAATATCCCCAAATACTCTTCATAAGATCTCTACTTAAAAGCATACCATAGGTTTCTGGGATATCTGCAACTTGGATATCAATGTACGTTTGGATCCTTGGATCAGATCTAATCTGTACATGAATATTCTTAAGTTCTCCTACCACATTGACTTCCATTTTATCCAATTGGATAAATTTTTTATTTGTTTGGAGTGGACTCAAACCTAACTTCCTACAAATTGAAAATGGCATGATGTTTCCCAAATAAGAGATTGATGCTAAGGCATAATCTAATGCATTGAAGCAACAAGAATTGGAAGCTTAGGCCAAGGCTGATGAATTAGTCAAACAAAAACAACAAAGGGAGAAAGAGCTCAAAATGAAAGAGGAAAGGGATAACTTGGCTTTGCAAAAAAAAATTCACGACCTTGAGGAAGAGAAGGCTGCTCAAAGAAGAGCGAACTTAGAAGTCCTTGAAGCTAAGTTCAAAGCTGTAGAAGAGGTCCACTGAAGAAAATAAGAGCAAGAACTCCTAGAGAGGGAGAAGGAGGTTGCAGAACTTTCTCTACATGAGAAGTACAAAGAAGCATGGGACTATGTTGAGGAGTTGAAAAGACTAAGGGACCAGATGCTAGAGGAAAAGAATTTGGAAGAGGAACGTCTGAAGGAGTTTGAAGCCAAAAGGCTGCAAGAACAAAAGGATAAGGAAGAGGCTAAGAAATTTGCACAAGAAAAGACACAAAGAGAGCAACAAAATGTGCAAGATGTTGACTCTCATCATGAGAACACAATATTGCAACCTTTATCTTCTACCACTGTTGCTTCTTCTTCAACACAAATAGCTACTACTCCTACTACTCCTACATGGTTGAAGCTTGACTTGTAAAAGAAATAGATAATTCAACCTCATCCTCTCAATTGGGATAAAATGATGAAGGATATTGAGAAGGAGAGACCCAAAAATAAGGCCAGGATTCTTCACTCCACCAAGATTATAGATGTAGGAGAAATTATTTTTGAATGTGCAATACCAATGGTGGACAAGAACTAGGATGATATGAAAATGACTGATTATCAATTGGGTACGGTGAATTTGGGAAGACCTACAAGGAACCAACAAATGAACTTAATTGATATTGTAGCTTCCTCTACCAAGTCTAGGATAATAAAAGAAAAGCAAAAGAAAGATGAGCTTAAGGCTCAATTGGATCAGTTGCATAATTTTTTAAAAGATGTCTCAACTCCAATTTCTCAACAAGTTTCTGCTCCCAAATCCCCAATATTATTGACAAAGAAGGAAGCCGATGACTTGGTGCAGATGAAGAGTAAGGTGGGGATGCTGGAAAGATGGATTGATAAGCTCAATCAGGAGGTTGATGAAGTGCTAACTGATAGTTTTAAGATTCATGAAACAACACATGAGTTGGCAAGAATTTTGAACCAACATGTTGAAGATCTAGACAAGCAAGATGAAGAGTATAAAGAATATATTAAAAAGCTTAAGGACATTAGAAAAGTGCCTAAGTGAACTCTACTCGAGCAATCAATTCTTGAAGATGATAATGTAGATTTTATTGAAAAAATTGTGAGGATAATATTATACAAATCTGAGTCTATTCATGAGCATAAGAATGAGGTTCAAGAGGTGAGTAAAGACTTGAACCAACAGATTGATGAATTGGAGGAAATAGTGGCTATTTTAGTCAATCTAGATACCTCAGTCAAGGAGGGTCTTTCTTTGGAAAAAATGAAAGAAAAGTGGAGCAACAAGTTTGAAGAGGTAATGCAAAAAGGGGGTGATGGAGAAGATGTGTTATTGGATAGGTTTATGGACATCAGAGAAGAAGTAAAGGCTGCTAGAAGGGAAGTGATTAAGTTAAAGGAGGTGCATGGATTGGTTTCAGCAGAATTATAGAGGATTAAATTTGAGGATGATTGGTTGGATGGGCCTGATTTAGATACCCTTCAGCAAGTATTCTCTAATTATGATGAGTACATCCTTAAGCATGCAACGTAGAATTGAGCTGACAGTTGAACACTCTCTATACTTGACACAACAAATTATTCTCTCCTCTTTTGCATGGTTTTGATATGAACTTGACACCAGTTCGATCCATCAGTTCCATATTCTTCTTTGGATGTAAGAATTTTTTGCAACAGAGCAATTAGTCTTGGAACTTAAGATCATCAGTCCAATCCTTCATCCAGTTTCGGTTCCTTGATTTTTGGAACTAAGTTGTTGATTGAGAGGAAATTGTGCATGATATGTCTATATGTACTTCTTGGCTCTATTTTGTAAAGGTCGGCTCATTGAAGAAAGATTAGCCACCTGATGATAGCAATAGGAATCATAGTTTTAGAATTTCATAGTTGTTAGCATGATACTTTGGAAAGTTCAGTTGAACTTGGTTACATTTTACAGTTCTTATACATTTTTACATGTTATGTTTGGACATATTTTGGATAAAGTTAATGAATCATAATCAATCTATATGCCAGTGATTTTTTTGTGCCTAAATGTTTTCTATTTGATGGGAATCAATAGAGGAAACTAGATTCAAGATTCTCATTGAGTTATCTGTGAATGACATTTCTGTTATATCTATTTGATCTGTGTTTTGATGATGAGTGAACGATCTATTTTAAGTTTGAAGTAAAATTTTAGTGAATGGTTGTGATTGTGAATAAGCACTATGAATGTATGTAGTGGTATAGATTATTATATGGATTGCATCATGTTGTGGTTTTGGTTAGGAAAATAAACACTCATTATTGACATGCATATCTAGATATTAAGAAGTTTTGTTCATGTTCTTTTGTTTCAAGGCTCTGATCTATCTTTTTGTCTTTATTTAAACCCCCCAAACTTAGATTAGTTTATCTAATGTAGTTTTGTTCCCCATTACCAGCAAAGGCCCCTTGCATATTACAATTACATTGACCATTGAGCAATATCATCATAGTTGAGAACCAACTACCAGGACCTTGGGAGTTAGAATACTATATGTTGTCTTTCTCTTTTAGGAGAAATAGAATAGTGATATGTTGTTTAACGTTGTTGTGTTGTTTTAACCATAAATCCTATTGGTCCTCAACACTATACCCTCAATTCTCTCTCTCTTACTCACTCATTCCCATCTCTCTCCCCTTTACCATTAGCCCTTCTACCCTCTACCATCAACCCTCTATATCTCTCCCACTCCCTCCCTCTCTCTCTCTCAATTTTCTCCCTCCTACCCCCTCTC
>VDFB02072274.1:2266628-2291389 GCA_007258455.2 Sequoia sempervirens | reverse complement strand
AAAACTTTTTTGGTTTACATGTCTGATCTTGGTTTCTAACATGGTATCAAAGCCTTGATATGCAACCCCTTCTCAAATTTTTAGAGAGATTTAGTGTAGAGTAATTCAGAGTCTTTTGAGGGTTTCATGCCTTTAGCTTATTTCTGCTATGGCTGTAAGACTTCTTGAGTTTGTTTCTCTATTGGGTTCTCTTGCATGGTCACTTTCATCGCATGTTGGAGGAAATCTAAGCTCATTTTTGAGTCCAGGGTTGTCGAAAAAGTCGGGATCGACTTTAGTTTCGCCTAAATCCAACATTTTATGCCAAAGTTATGAGGGTTTGAAGATTTGCCAAATCTGGGAGTTGCAAAGCTTTTGGTACATTTTTCAGGTAGATCAGACCTTTCCATCACATCCAAAGCATCCAAGAGATGAAAATCAATATATAACTCGAGCTATTTTCATGTCGAGAGCTTTTGAAGCAATTTTTTTTTGTTTTAGAAGTCGTGCGGTTTGTGAATAGCCCTTGTGCATGCATTTAAAAAAATTCAAGTTTTTTAATATTTTTCCTGCATGTAAAAAAAAAAAGATCATTAGTTTTCATTTTTTTTTTTTAAAATAAAAAAAAACAAAGTTTAAAAAAAGGAGGGTATTTTTTTTTGACGGATTTATTGTGAGGTACCGCAAGGTACTTGCGCATGGCAGGTCTGTGTGGGCCTCGTACTTCACTCGCCCTACCTTGCCACTCATACCCGCTGACGACTTCATATCTCCCACTGGTGTTCAATCACTGGCACTCCATCAACCCCAACGACACCCTGCAGATTTTCCAGCGCCCTCCAAACATCTTCGGCAGCTCCCAACACAAAAATCAACGAAACTCAGACAAGGAATATTCCCTTTCATTTTAGCATATTTCAGTTGACATGCGGATTTCGACAGTCGTTAATTTTTTTGTAGGGGGGGAAATTTTTTGTTGTGATGGCCAGATGTCCATCAAATTTATGCTGGTGAAGTGTTGACATCAGCATGATGTCATAGGCTGTATGGCCCTCTTTCCCCTCCTAGCCCTGATTTTCCTTTAAGGAGCAATTTCTTTCTTTTTGGCATAACTTGGACATACGGTATCAAAATCAGACAAACAAGATATTGTCGGAAAGCTGGTTTTGAGCACTATCCTATGGTGTAGTTTATTTCTTAGTATTTTTTGTTTAGCTAAATTTATTTCTATTTGAAGTTATATTTTCATTTATGGCTTTTGAGCTCATAACTTTTTTCCACGATCTCCAATTTTCGTCTTCTTTGTAGTGTTGGAAAGGTATTGAGGAGCTTTATGTTTTTTTCCATGTACTTTTTTTTGTATCTATTCCAGGTTGATTGTTATTCCATATTTTTTTCGATGGGTGTTTTGGAGATTACTTGGATTTTTTGGCAGTTGGATGAGTGAAACTTGAATATTTGCACTTCATTTCAGTATCACATCATTTTATTTTATGTTTATGCATATTTTACACTCTCTCCTTTTCCAATCATTAGGTATTGTAATAAATGAACTGATATAAAGTTCCATCAGGGGGTTTCTTGCATAATAGTCTAATTAGAGTGTGCATGCACTTTGATCTTCATCTTGTTTTTTGATGACAACTCACATGGGTTGTATCTAGTTTCTTAGTTTCTTTTTGCCTCATCTTGTTCTAGCTTGACACATATCAGATTCACATTAGTTCACACTTCAAATTGGGATCCCATGGTTATTGATCCACATTAGATCAGATTCATTTTTAGTTTGAGGGCCATGTTTTTATGGTTAATATTCCAGAGTTTTTATGGTACTTGTTCCCATGGAAGAGTTTTAGTCATAGTTTCGTATCGGCATCGAGATACAAAGTTTCTAGATTCTGTTATCATTTCATCTACTGTTGCTTCACAGATTCCAGGGTTGTTCCAGTTTATGAGTTTTCCAATGTTCTATGGCATCGATTTTGTTGTTGCATTATTATGATTCCACCTGAGTCCTTCAATGACTCTCATTTGGTTTCTTGTAAATAGAAGTATCTTTCCTTGCTTATCGAATTGCAGTTCCAGTTTTACTCCACAGTGTTCTTCCAGTGCTTCTTTGCAACAGTCATCTCATTGTAGGGGGGTTTTGTCCCACTAGGTTTTCCTTCTCTACCTCATTATTGCATTTGTATATGGGTACCTAATCAGGCCTTGTTGTTGGGACCCATTCATGCTTTCTTGTATTCATCCTAACATTTAGGTGCATGCTTTTTTAGTCTCCCTAAGTTACACTTATGGGGGGTGTTAGTGTAATTAATTAATTATTACACTTGCATAAGTTTACTTAGGTAATATTTTAAATCCTAGGTTATTATTGTCATCCTTATCTTTTTGAGCTATCTCATTGCTCAAGATAAGATTAGTGTTGTGCATGCTTTTCTTTTTCTAATTTTCTCTTCTATGGAAGGTTTTTTCGTTTGCATGTCTGATCTTGGTTTCTAAAAATAGGGCTTGGTTGACATTAAAACAAATCTCAGCCGTCCATCATTTCATCATGTTTTTATGCTTTCCCTACCACTATTAGTTATACTTTCCCTGTCGCAATTGGTCTCATCATCGTCAACATTCATCCACGGGTGCTTCTCCAGTCCAAAATTCAATCCTTCACATCAACATATTTAATTTTCTACCCTAATCAGAGTTACAATGTTGTCATAGTCCACTTGTAGGCTTTAATCAGAGGTATGCTTGTCTTTCATTCAGCATAGCATACATCGGTGGGTACTATCAAATCTGCGGTGGGTACCATTTTTAAATTGGTCAACAATTTTAATCAGAATATCCATGGCTCTCTACTTCTTGTCCATCTTCAGATCAACATTTTTGCCAGATCAGCATCATGTAGACCTATCTAATCACCCCTGCATCATATTGAATCTCCGCATATTGGTTGTCAATAACACGAGTCAATTAAAATATGTACACTCATTTAAAATCTAAATAATATAATAAAAATACATAAAATAATGACATAAATAATAAATATTTATATAGTAATATAATAGTTAATACATAAAATTTGAAAAAAATATATAATATTATTATTCTATAATAATTTTTTTTTTAAAATAATACTAATATTAAAATCATTTTCAAAATGACCTATCAATTGATCTCATTTACTACACAAATGTGTAAAAAAAAAAACCATTTTTTTCCTAATTCACCTTCCACACCTCTTCGGCGTACCCATTGCACAAGGTGACATAGCTAGTTATATTATTTCTTATTTATTTTTGTGTTGATTTTGATGGGTATGTTTTTTATGTAATAATATGTTAGTAAACAATATATTCTTATGTGTGGTTTGGTTCAAAGTTTAATTTCTATTCATTTTTTATTGTTTCTATTTATATTTATTTTCATACACTTGATATTTATATATCATTGTTCTACACTTATTTACAGTTCTAAATATTTATTCCCTACTTCAACATTATCATTTTAGTCTAAGGTTCATTTCTAAGTGGCTTAGGATTGACCTTATTTAATCTTAAGGCCTATATAAATGAATCTAAAATCAAAATATTCAAATATGAACATTCTCACTTGCTACTACTAGTTATTATAACTAACTTAACAAATGTTTGTGTGACATAATGTTATGTTATTATATATAAATAAATTCATTGTGCACTTAAGTTCATATGGGAGAATAATTAGAATGCAAGTTTCAATTTATAAAAAACACTAAAGAATTGTGTATCCAAATCATCAAATTATGTAATTCATTTGCATGTTCCATATATTTCCTTCAATGTCTCTTATTGTTAAATTAACTTGACCCCCCCAAGAGATTTGACCTAAAATAAATCATTCACCTACCAAGCTTGCACTCTTAAGAAATATCTTAGACACCATCTTAACAAGTTTATCAATTCAGAAGACAAAGCTAAATAATTTTTCAAGCATATATTCTTTCAAATCATTTTTTGTGCATCATGAATCAAATGTACGCAACAAATGAAGTTTGAAATACTTAAGATCAACATTGTGGTGCCCAAGAATGTTGTGTGGTTTTCTAAGATGAAAAAGAACTTGAGATGGTCATTACACATTGTTGATTAAGTATTCGATAGTGATAAAATAATTCTATGCAACTTATGCATCATTCTTCTATCATCATTTTTAGAGCTTGATATCCCTAATCCTTGGATTTAGTTTTTAAACATTTATTCTAATTATTAGACCCAAGTATGATTAATATAGTGTAATCGTATTCTTGTTAATTTGCATTTATTTAGTTATCCTAGAGATATGTAAAAGGGATATTCGTCCCTTACATTTATGGTGAACTCAACATTTTCTTACATGACTTGGGGGTTTCCTCAAGTTAGGGTTTTCTTGTTTCTTCACTAGGGTCTTAAATCTTCTTTTTATGACCAACCTTTTATGTATGAGATTCACCTAAGGTTTGATTATACTTTTATGTGATCATTAGGGTTTTTTCTTACCAAAGCTTGATTTTATTACTCATCCTACCTACATTTGTGTTGTCCATTAGGGTTACATTCCATAATGGTTTTAGATCTCATTATTGACTATTTTTTATCAACCTAGGTTAGGTCATTTTATCAATTTTTTATCCTTTCATATTTTCTATGTTGCTTGCATAGAAAAATCCCTCCCTATAATTCCCCAATCTTGCACTCAAGACATTAGTTGTAAAAATAGATAAACAAAAAACTTCCATGTTGCATTTGCAACACCTATATGGAACAATTACACTCACACACTCTAGGAGTGTCATTGCTTGTGTGAACATGGATATTACTTAAGTGGTTCACCTTCTAAGACCTATTCACACTTGTTAATAAAGTTTACTTAGGATCCTTATCTTTTTTGGTCTCATGTAATATGATTATGACACATGTTATAATCTTATATTTACTTATCCTCACACCTTTCATATATAAGAAAGGCCTCATATGTACATTATACTATTGAACACATCTAAAGACTGAGAAGGGGGGGTGAATCAGTCTACACAAAAATTTAAACCCTTTCAAAACTTGAATTCCTAAGTAGCACACTACAAACTTTAAACTCTTAAGAAAATCAATAGAAAGATATAATATTTTAAACCCTCAGTAACTTCAACAATGAAATATATAGCAATTCTAACTTCTAACTAGATCAACAACAATGATAAAAGAGACAAGAACACACATCCACAAGATGACACAAAATTTATGTGGAAAATCCAAAGAGGAAAAAATGACAATGAGAGTTAACTCACAATATAAAGGCTCATAGCCAAAAAGGACTTGTAAACTAAGGCACACTACCTTAAAGAAAGATAAAAAGGACTTGCTAAACTGAGGAAAACACAACTTCAAGAGAAAGATACAAGGACCTAATGAGATTCACTATCTCAAAGTAGGAGACAAAGATTTAGAGAAATATTATAATGTTTGTCAATATAACACTCTGTTGATTGAGGAGCTATAGCACATCTAATTTTATCTTTCACACATTCACACTTTTTCTATGAGATCTTCAAATACAATCCACACTTTCTTGTTTGCACACTTGAACACTTCTCTCCTTTTTTGCATCCAGAATGATCTTGCATTTATATCCACTGTAACTTTTTAAAACCTCGATTAGGTCAGCCAAGAAGAGATAAACAACAAATTCAATCAATCGGCCACATAAACATAATGTGGTCTTACCCTGAGGATAGAGAAGACCAAAAACACACTTATTACATCTTCCAATGTGATCCAAAACAATTCACATGCTAGCGCACATCAATCTAAGTCGACATCAAGGAAACATGTAAATAAACATGAAGCACATAATTAGTCGGGCCAAAAAAATTCTTTCAATTGAATTTACTCAAGGTAGTCCTAACAAAGATAGGTCAAGACCCAAATCTAACTTAACACATCTTAAATTTCTGACACAAAACCCCAAGTACACAATCCAAGCAAAGGAACAAGCCCTATCGATCGGATATCCACAAATAACCTAGAATTCCAACTCAAGACACAATGTGACACCAAAGAGGCCAATCAACACTGTGTGGATCACATGGGGATGTTCCATGAACATCCAAAAACACTTTCAACCACTTCTTTCATATTGTCTTGACACAAACAACCACTGTAAACCAATCATGAACATAATATTTCATTTAGGAAGCACAAAAAATATAATCAAAAGATATAACTGTGGACAATGATTTTGGATTGCCCACACTACTTTAGCTCCTTTTAGGGTTTTTCACCTAAAAGGAGAAAGGGATGGGATCCAAAATGCAAATTTCTACACTCAATATTAATGAAAACGAGTTTGTAATATGCTTAATTATGATGTACTAATGCACTGATTTGAAAAGAAAATGATTTAATGATGCAAAACCTAAGAAATGTAAACTGCTGGAAAACACACTGTGATATGAAAAAAGATAAAATAGATACAATAAATGACAAAATAAAGATGCAAGACAAAAGCGCACTTGGAAATTGATGAAGAGCTGATTGGGGATTGCAAAGACCTCTGAAATTTTGGAAATTTTGATTTTTATGCCAACTGGGACACTTACGCCAGGTTGGGCGACTTGGTCCCATATCAAGAAAACTGCCCAGAAAGCTATTTTTGCCAAATGGGTATCTAAAACTATAAAAATCCCTAAAAAAATTAGTGTAGTGGGACTAAGTCGCCACCATGGGTGACTTAGTTCACTTTGGATTTTCTGCAAATTTGAAAGTGGAAATGAAAGCCCACAACCTGCACTCTACTTTTTGATGGAAACCCAAATTTGGATCTTCGAAAAACCCTACAAAATAGACTTGATAATTTAATTTCTAATGGGGGGTTTGCCTCGGTCAAACCTCTATTTTGTATTTAAACTTTGTGAGAGATAAAATCTACATAAAACCCGAGCCCTAAGTGTGTCTAAGACTAGGAAAAGTTTAAATGAGATAAAACCCTATTCTAGTGTGCTAGAATAAGATAAATAAATGGCACTTGAATGATGCAAGACTTCAACCCAAGAAACCCTACAACATTACAAATGAATACAAATGACATGCAAATGTTATGTAAACCTTAAGTCTGAGGCTAGAGAGAAAATAGAAGATGGAACCACTTTGAAAACAAGTCATTAGGTTTGATTTGATGTAGTTGCATCTCCTCAACCTATATTTCTCCATGATTCGCCATAGGTGTCCATGATCAACCCTTTGCAATGTGAGATCTTGAACAAAAAGTGAGCTTGAAGACCTACAAAAACCCTAGTTTGTTGCCCTTAAGCTTCAACTTTGTTGTAGATAGACTAATTAAACTTCTTGTGAAAAATAGTTTGCTCTTGACTTTTGATTTTTGCTTTGTAAAATGACCTAAAAGCATGTATTTATAGGCATTAACACCAAATTACTCATTATTTTAACTTCATAGGTTGACATCCCTCAAAAATTTGAATTACCTAGGTCGGCGATTTTCCCGCTCAAAAGTGGAAAATACCCTAAAAGGGACTAAGTCAGCACCTTGGGCGACTTAGTCCCACCAGGGATTTTTTTTGGTGGGTTTCATGAAATTTGAGTTGTTTGAATGTCATTTGTCAGGATTTAAGTGATTTTTGAGTGAAATAGACCTTAAAGTCCAAAGTCATGAGCATTAGGGACTTATAAATGTAGTTTTTAAGGGGTGATTGATGCAAGGGTGTTTAAAATAAGACCTAATTAGGCCACAAATTGTACTTTCTACAAAGGAGTACAATTTATGTGTCCACAGTTAGCCCCCACTTTAGCGCCCATATGGCTCTACGTGCGTATGTAAGCTAAAGGACTCTAAATGATGCACTTTACTTCATAAAAGGATACTCATTCAAAAGATGGGAGAATGAAGTCCCCAATGTAGTTATCTGGAAAACCACAACATTAGGAACTGCATCTTGCAACACAAATTTGTTAGTTGTCCAAAAATCCTTTTGCCTAACTTCTAGAAATGAAATTTGAGGATAGATGTATGCCCCCCTTGATTTCACTTACTTTATGGAGGTGGAATCAAGGTAGCAATCTAGCCACATCGAACAAGAAATATCATATCAAAGGACATTTCCAAGTACCATGTCACATAATGATAGACATTTGATGATGTCGGGTGTGGAATCACAATTCCAATGCATCAAACCACATTGAAAACGAAGTTTCGTAGCTCCTGTTATGTTGTTTTGAAGAAAAAGTACTTTATTAATTTGTAAGATAGAAGAAACCCTAATTTAATGCATAGTGAAAAGAAATGAAAATAGGTAAAAAGAGGTAAAAGAGAGAAATTTGTCACTTACTATTTCATTTTACCTTATTGTAGCTTGAGAGTGATGAGGGAGATGGAAAATTTCAAGTAGGCGAGGTTACACACCTGCATGATTGGATGTTCTCCGAGATCAGGTGCCACGCGACGAGCGTCACTGTGAGATGAGTCAATTCTACAACCTTCACTTTGTGATTTTGTAATGATGCAATGATTTTTATGCATATATAGGTTAATTTAGGATCTTGGAAGAAAAGTTCGCAAAGTGTCCCCTTTTTTTCAGAAAGTGTCCCATTTCTTCGCAAAGTGTCTCTTTTGTTCACAAAGTGTTTCGTTTCTTTGTGAAGTGTCCTAAGAGGGTTCTAAAGTGTCTAGGGCCTTTAGGAAAGTGCACTAGATGGAATTTAGCACACTTGCATGATAAATAATGTAAAATTTAAAGATGTTAGATGAGTTTTAGAGCATATTTGTGTAAATTTGATAGGTACCCATTCAATCATGACAACAATTAGGAGGGAGACAGTTGAGCTTTCTAAGAGATTTGGCTCCAACACTATCAGTAGAGGAGACAAAGCATCTTCAAGCTGTAGGCATCTACTAGGAATATCTTATGCCTCCTATGAGATACCACAATGCCATGATGATGGCTCTCTGCGAGCGTTGGAATGCAAATACATGCACTTTTCATCTACCGACAGGGGAGATGGCAATCACCTTGGAGGATGTACACTGGATTCTTCGCATATCAATTTGGGGAGAGGGAGTGCATTTCCATAGAGACCGTACCTTCCATGAGTAGAGGGTCAATTTATAGTATTGTCTAGATGGTCCAATGCATGATGCACGAATTAGAGGACGAATTGATTTATTTATGCTACTATATTCACAGGCACGAGTGGTTTGAAGGATTATGATGCACACCGTAGCACTAGTTCTCGTCCCTGATGGCCAAGGTGGGCATCTCGAGGGAGGACTAGTCCACTTGATTCAAGGGATGGCAGAGTAGTAGACAGTATATGCCTGGGGTCAGTGTATCTTGGCACATCTATATTATGATCTTGGGCAATTTGTATTCTGAGAGGTGGATAGTATGGTGCACTACACACTTCTACGGATGTGGTGCCTTGAGCATATTACATGCACCTAACCAGTCGGCTGTCCATGTGTGACAGCAGTAGGGTATCCTCGGGCTTTCGGTTATCCTTTGTGACAAGTATGACAGTATGGTGATTTGCACTTTTGAAGGGTACGATTTTACCGACTGGATGAGGACGAGGTCCTTTGGAGACTTTATTAGCTGACATTGCAGTGGCCAAATTATACCAAACAGTTGAGGAGGATGTAGATGGATGAATTTTTGGTTGGTCGTCATGACCATGTAGTCTTTAATATTAGATCAAATCCACATGTACAAGACATTTGCAAACACAGACTCAACTTTAATTCTTAAAATCATTTTTGTACAAAAATGTAAAATATTATGATTTAAAAATAATTTAACATAATCATAAACATCTCATTTAAATTTCAAAACATATTAATTTTCAACACTATATTAATTTTTATTCACTTTTTATTATAAAATGATATACCTTTATTTTTTTATTTACTTTACACATTTGATTATTATAATATTCAACATACATATATTTACATAGCATTTGTATAACCTAAAATAATATAGGCCTATACTTTTGTGTATAAATAGTATTGAATCAATCCAGTCCTGATTCCTTACACGTATATAATATTAAATTTTGTACTATTTTCTATTTTTTAAAAAAACAACAAAAAAACACAGGTATTTAACGAATTTCATCCGAAGAATGCACGTTGAATTGAAATGCAAAAACATTGTATGCCTCACGTTGAGGAAGGTGGGGGACAAAACCAAATCCAGTTTTGTAAGGTAGATTTGGAAATCGATTTGATTTGATATTTTATTGAATTCTTTTAAATAGCACGTGGTTGGTGTGTGTAGGATTTAATTGATAGACAGGAATCTCTCAAACATATCTTTCTTAAAGAATCCAGTGGTCAGAACCATGCAGCTTTGCAACTCAGTACTTGGCTTTTCTTATGGATTACGCTTTTCACTTCCTATACAACATAATATATTTCAGCACACATCCCAATTCAGTTTTGGATAAGATTGTTTCTCCTAATAAATTGATTTGGTAATATATTTATTATAATATAAATAAGTAAGATTCTTCTATTTTTAACATATATTCATTTATAGATTACAACACATAATAATAAATTGAAGGAAAAAGATCTTATACAATCATAATAGATCTATTATCAATGTTATTTCTTTTAAGTAGATGTTGCATTCATTGGACCTTTACCACTAGTTTCTATCACCACTTTTGAATCCGACTTGTCTATGCGAATCAAGGCTTTATGACCCCTCTTACCTCCTTTCCATCCTCTAAGCTCTCCTTGATAGATATTTCTTTAAGAACAAAACATATTTGGGACCACTTTTTTAGGAGACTTTCCCCTAATGCAGGTTAGGTGATGCTTGATTTTCCTAGCTTTGTCATCATAATCTAGAACCTTATTAAATAGCTTTGCATAGGCCACCATAGGCACAAAGGATTTAGGAGCTACCCTTCTTATTAAAAGTCTACCTAATCTAAACTACATCCAAGCCATTTGTGTACTTGTGCTTGATGAAAATAATACATAACACCCTAATAATGGCTTTGTTTGTAATCTTTATCTTGAAGCTTCAATATGAACTTAGTTGAAATACTATTTTAACCCTTGAAAGATCCAACCGTTGAATAAAATCACCCCAAACTATGGTGATGGGAAGGAAAGTAATTTCAACACATTGCTTTAAAATCCTTCCCTATGTGTATTCCACGATGAGTCCCTTAAAAACCTTTTTCTTTTAAGCATCTTGGGCCTCACCACCTCCATTGAAAATATGCACCAAAGGGCATGAGAATGAAATACAAAGCTAAGATTCATTCATTTCCTTATGACTCTTTTAGCCTTTTTCAACACACTCCAACAACCATTGTTCATCTCATTTGTCATTATGGATGGCATCAAACTATTATTCGTCCCCTAACCAGACACCTATAGATGTACCTCAAATTCACAAGACATAAAAAAAAATGAATGAATCTTATCTTTGTCTTTCATTGAGTACAAAAACCTACAATATTAAATTTAAATCTATACAAATTGACAAAATTAATATCCCTCAATCCTTCATACTAAACTTAAAATAAATCAATAATTTAGGAGCCCAATATCTACAATCTAATTTTTTTTTTTCTTAAAAGACCATTCTCCTTTCATTAAACTTCTATCTCAGCCTAAGATAAAATTAAGTTGAAAGGGTTAAAGCATGTGATTTTGTATGCACTATGAAATGATGCTCGATTGACAATTGGACAATAGTTTAAAAAGTTGCAGGTGTTGATGATACAAGTCATGGCACCTAACATAACTTATTCGTGACCAATTATCTACTCCTACATCTATGAATTTCTTTTAAATGCACAATATTTCTGGATAAGTTCCATTCATACACATATACGTGCAACAGTTGTATACGCATATTAAATATAGTAAAGGACTCCCCCCATCGTAAATAACAGCATATCCTCTAGAATAGGATGGTGCAAATGTTAAGAGTGATAGATTCTTCCGCGAAAGTGATAAGAGCAGTGTAACATCAACCTGCAAAAAACATGGGTTATTTCATTGTCAATGGCAGATGAAATTTTATCTTGTTCTGAGGGAGTACGAAAATGTGAGACTGTGGAGTGCTTCCAGTTGTATGATTGATTGTCGTTATTGGAAGCTCGCAATTAAAGTGATGGAGAGTGGTAAGGGTGGCATATCTCCACCACTTATCGCTTATCGGATGGCCTTTTCGGCATTTTATGAGCAACTATCAGTCACTTCCTTGAGCCCAACCTGCCACCAACCCCAAGATATTCCAGTTCAGAAGATTTGTTTTTCTCTTTGTTTTATATATCAGTTCAGAGATCGCTTTCCTCTTTGTTTTATGTATCAGTTTTTTCATTAGTAAATTTAGGTTTTTGCGTCTGGTTGAACTTAGAAAGATCATTTATGAAAATATCTTTTTAAAGGTTTTATTACAGAGGTAAATGTTTGGGGGCTTCAGTTTTCAAGATATTATCATCACGTTCAAATTTGTGAGTTCAAAATTCATAGTGAAGGCTCACAACTTGCGAGCATACTATCCATTGAAGGTACATATTTTATGAGCACATCAGTTTAATGAAGGTACATGGCCTATGAGCATAACGGCTCAACACTAGGTTTGGACCTTGGTGGCCACCATAAAAATGTTGAGATTTGACTACTACACTATGTCCAACGAAGGTACATGGCCTTTGAGCATAATAGCCCAACAACATGTTTTGAAACTTTGTGACCACCATAACAATGTTGTGCTATGACCACTACACTATGCCCTTAGTGACCTTTTATGTATCATTTAAGAAATGTATAGTCTAACTAATATATTATGTAGATACATACGAATCTCCTAAAATTATTTTAATTTTTAGTGAAAGTTATTATTGTTAAGTAGTTTTTGGTTTATTTGTAAAGTTAAATAATTTATAGAGTTTATTAAATATTATATCTTATTCCATACAAGATTTGTAATACTTTAAAATATAAAACTAAAATTGTACTAGAATATTTTTTACCAAATAAATATTTTATTATTTTTCAGTATTAATAATCTAACCTAGATTGATTAGAATTCCACTCTATTTAACTTTCAAACTGTACTTATCATATAAATTTCTATTATATATGCTTAACCCTTCACTTAATCATTCAATTCATGA
Organism: Sequoia sempervirens; assembly: GCA_007258455.2. Taxonomy (NCBI): domain Eukaryota; kingdom Viridiplantae; phylum Streptophyta; class Pinopsida; order Cupressales; family Cupressaceae; genus Sequoia; species Sequoia sempervirens. The sequence goes on along the minus strand of VDFB02072274.1, from coordinate 2,278,241 downwards.
ATTTATTTTAAGATGTTCTTCTAAAATTACATGCATGGAGGGATTTAGATATGAATTTTAGCACCCATTTTGGGCTATAGTTTTAGCTCATGATTTGATTAAACTATTGGTGGTTTCTCGGGTCTCACTTCCCTATGTATTAAAGTTATGGCATAGAGGTTTGACATTTATATTTATATGATATTGAAAGCATTACAAGTTCTAGCATTGAGTTAGCTATTAGAGTGTTGATATATTTAGTTGTATTATTTGTGGGATTCTCTCATTGTATTGTAAGATTTATTTCAAGTAATACATTAATATCTACATTTTTGGTGGTAGATTTTTACTTGGAAGAGTTATCCCATGTATATATTATGTTATTGACACTTCTTTCTATAATATATCTTCTTCTCTATCTTGTCCTAAGTTTCATTAAGGAATTTTTTGTAGACCAATAAAATCAACACATCCATAGGGATTTGTGAATTCCTAAGGGTTGATAATGTGTCTCCCATTATTTCCTTATACTTTCTTATATGACAATATGTAATGATCCTTTGCATTGTTATCATCTTGCATGTGTGATCATACTCTTCTAAAACCTCTATTGCATTACAAATCCACCCATAAACCAAAATACATATGATATAATATAATCATAACTATAACACATAATTCAACACAAGATCACACTCCATAACACATCCATTTACATAAATCTTATCTCACAAAATCTATTAAAAATCAAAATGATCCCAATGATTTCTCATATGATATGTCATGTTAATTTATTTCACGTAAAAAAACTCACTCAACCATGACATTTATGTATTGCAATGGAGCGTGGGCGGGAGCGGAGTGCTAGGTGGGAAAATGGATGTTTCAAATCTTCTGGTACTGAGCAGGGTGATGGCGATGGATCTGCGAAGGCCAATGCGGGTCACGGGTCTGCTTCGAGTAAGAAGAAAAGCATGGAGGAACTGGAAAGGGAGGATTCCCCAAAAAAGTGTGTGGATGACCCAGGAGGGAAGAATATTCCGATCCCTCCCCTGTCAAACCTGTCGGTGATTGCACTAAAGATAACCCCAAAGGTGCAGTGGGGTCTAGTGAAACGAATGGCGGGCATAGTAAGAAGTGGGCCTCACTGTTCGGGGTTAAACGTAATGGTAAGTCTTTTTTTCCCCCTGTGTGCAACATTTCCTGCCCTATAGTTGGAAAATTTGCAATTTCTATTCCAGACGAGATCATTGATCATAATATTGCTATAATGGAAAATTCCCTAGTTGGCAAATTCATGGGCCAAAGGCCAAATATTGAGATTGTTAGGGATTTCGTCAGAAAAAAATGGAGAACAAATGGTAGTGTCTTTGTTGCGGCTCTCCCAAAAGGCTTCTTTGCTTTTGAGTTCTCGAACAGAGAAGACATTAAGGCTATTAGATGCGGAGGTCCATGGGTTATTGGGAAATCAACTCTCGCACTTAAAAAATGGTCTTCAAACTTAGATCTAACGGATTCCATCTTTGAGACTGCCCCTACTTGGGTTAGGCTTCATGGTCTCCCTCTGGAATATTGGAACGAGGATGTTTTCAGGGGGATAGCTAGCTCCTTTGGGGAGCTATTATCGATTGACCCTATGACAGCGGCAAGAAGGAGACTGGTGTTTGCCAGAATATGTGTGGGTGTTTCTCAGGAAGCGGATCTTCCCTCCTCTGTGGAGATCCAGTTGAAACTTGGCTCTTGGTCGCAGGCTATTGAGTTTGAGACCATCCCTTTTGCCTGCTTCAACTGTAGAAAATTTGGCCATTGGGCGAAGCATTGCCCCCTTAAGGTAGTAAAAGAAAAGGAAAACCCTAAAAGGGCCTCAAAAGTGGTATGGAAAAAGAAGCAGGAGGAAAATTTTGTAATGGAGCCAATGGGCAAGGTTGCAGAAACCCCTGATAATCTCTCGGGTCATGCTGGAAATGATGGCTCCACCATCCAGGCCCCCCAAGCTCTTGTTCCTGAGATTAAGGTTGGTTCTCAGGACAAAGGAGAAGGAATGGATTGTAATGTTGGGAACTTGGCTCTAAGCAAGGCAGATGTTTCTCAATATAATTTCTCTGTTGATGCTGGAAATGTTGGCTTTGCTATCCAGACCCCCCAAGTTTTGGTTCCGGAGCTTATCTCTGATTCTCAGGACAAAGTGGAAAGTGTGGAATGGGAAGCTAGGAAATTAGCCCTAAACAAGTTGGATGATTCTATTACCTCGGTGATGAGCCCCACCTTTCGGGACCCCGTGACGCTAGGGCTAGACGATATTCCAATTCAGGGTCTTTCTCTGGAGGTAAGCATTCCCTTGATTGTGTCTTCGGTCAGAACAAATAACCCAGGTGTTGATTCCTGTTCGGATGTGGCTTTTTTTGATGTCGTTAAAGATAATTATTCAGATCCTAGCCAGGCAAGCCTTCTTGAAAGAAGTAACTCCCTGCCTTGTGGAAATGGGCTCATGGATAGCCTCCCCTGGGAGCAGAAATTCTTCTCTGAAAAAGAAGGGGAATCCAGCAAAGAATTAGATAGTCAAGATGATACAGATAGAGAAGAGGTGCTATCAAAGAAAAAGAAGAAAAAATCGAAAATCAAAATAAAAATCACCCCTTGTGGGATTTCAACAAGATCGAGAGCAAAAGCGGATTGTGGGGCAATATTTCTGGCCAAAGGCAGAAGACCTAAAAATATGATAAGAGAGCACCATAGCTTTCAAGATATTGCGGATGGCTTCCAAAAAACCATCCCCGAGCTCCTTCTCTCTCTTAAATTCCCATGAAGTTATTATCATGGAATATAAGGGGACTAAATAACCCCCACAAGCAGGATATTTTACACAATTTTGCCCGGACCAAAAGCTGGATATTCTCCTCATTCAGGAAACCAAAATGTTAAGTGAAAAGGTGGAAAAGATTTCTTTATTCCAGCACTTTTTCATCCAGGGAAGTGATTCTGTGGTGCCTCAGGTGGGGTTGCGACTTTTTGGAACTGTAAGGTCATAAGAGGTGATCCTCTTTCTTCTCGTCCTAATCATGTTGCCACTAGATTTACTCATATAAGGGACAACTTCAGCTGGATCCAGTCTAATATTTATGCTCCTAACTGCAAAAAAGTTTGGAAGGCTTTTTGGAAAGAGCTGGCTGCTTTTCAAAATATATTTCAAAATGACCCCTGGGTTGTCATGGGAGACTTTAACTCACCTCTCCTTCAGGGTGAGAAGTTTGGCGACTCTTAGATCAATTAAGAAATCAAAGAAGATCTCTTGGATTTCATCAACAATCAGGCCTTAATTGACCTAGACTTACAAGGGAGCTCTTACACATGGTCGAATCGAAGAGTTCTATCTCATCTGATCCAGGTGAGACTTGACAGAACCCTTGTTTCTGATATTTGGTTCTTAAATTACTGTTGCTCTTTGAAAACCCTCCCTAGGATTGGATCTGACCATTTCCCTATTAGTTTTGTTGCTGACCCCTTAAAAATTAAGAGGAATACTCCCTTTCGATTTGAGAAGATGTGGCTCTCCCATCCTCTTCTCAGAGAAGAAATAAGGAAATGGTGGAGTATTAAAATTAAGGGTACTACTTTATTTAGAATTGCCAAAAAACTAAGAGAAGTTAAAATGAATCTCAGAAAGTGGAAAAAAGAGTCTTTTGGCAATATCTTTCAAATCAAATCTGATCTTCAGTTTAAGCTGTCTAAAATTCAAAACAAAATTCAGAAGGAAGGCTACTTGAATGAAACTAAGGAAAAGGAAAATGAAATTCTCTCAAAACTTCATGAGATAATTGCTAGAGAAGAGGAATTTTGGAGACAAAGATCCAGAGCTCTTTGGCTAAAGGCTGGAGACAAAAATACCAGATACTTTCATCTTTCAGCATCTAAACATAGGGCAGCTAACAAAATCTCTGCGATTGTAGTTGATGGCAGAACTTATGAGGAGGAAGAGTACATTAGAAGAGAAGCTATCCTATTATTTAAGAACCCCCTGTCTGAGAATGAGGGTATTAACTTGGAGGACCAAAATTAGTTACTGGAGGCTATCCCTAGGATTGTTAACTCTAGAGACAATGAGATGTTGACAGATATACCCACCAGTGAGGAAATTAAAAAAGTTGTTTTCTCTTTTGAAGGAAGCAAAGCACCTGGTCCTGATGGCTTCCCTTTACTTTTCTTCCATTGGTTCTGGGAAATTGTTGGGGAGGATGTTGAGAAGGCGGTGAAAGAGTTCTTTTGCTCTAGAAATCTTTTGAAGGAGTTAAATGCCACTTTCTTGGTTCTTATCCCCAAAAACCTGGAGTGCAGGATTTTGAAGGCTTCAGACCCATCAGCCTCTGTAATTCCTTCTATAAAATTATTTTGAAGGTGCTTACCTCTAGGCTGCTTCTCATTTTTCCCTCTATTATTGCTCCTCAACAGAATGGTTTTGTTCCTAGAAGACAAATTCTTGACTCTATTGTCCATGCTCATGAGAATGTTCACTCCCTCTCAGTCTCCAAATCGGAAGGATTTCTTCTTAAGCTTGACATCTTGAAGGCTTATGATAGGTGGACTGGAACTTTCTGTTTAAGATCTTAAAGTCTTTTGGTTTCAATGAAAGGGTTTTGCAGCTTATCGAACAACTCATTACTTCTGCTTCTATTGCGGTTCTTATTAATGGATCCCCTTCCACCTTCTTCCGCAGTTCTAGAGGGTTAAGAAAAGGAGATCCCATTACTCCTATCCTCTTCACGATTATGGTTGAGAGTTTTGGCAGGAATATGAGTAAATTGGTTGCTCAAAGATCTATTATGGGGCTCAAACCGTCATCGAACAATTTGATATGCTCTCATCAACAGTTCGTGGATGACACTTTGCTGATGGGAAGATCTGTTGTCTCGAAAGCTAAAGAGATGAAGAAACTTTTGGATACCTATGGTAGAGCTTCTGGTCAGGTGATAAATAAGCAAAAAAACTCGTTGTATTTCTTTAACACACCTTTGCATAGACAGAAAAAGATAGCTGGAATTCTTGGTTGCAAGATAGAGTCCCTTCCTGCTACTTATCTGGGATTGCCTCTATGTTCAAAACCTCCGGATACTTTTTGCATCTCTCTGGTTGATAGGTTTGGGAAAAAACTCTCTGGCTGGAAAGGAGCTCGCCTAAGGCAAGCCAGAAAACTCTAGCTTCTTAAAGCTTCTCTGTAGAACCTCCCTATCTATGCTCTCAGTCTTTTTAAAATCCCATCAAAATATGCTGATACCATTGAGAAGATTCAAAAGAGATTCCTTTGGTCTGAAGTCGAAGAAAGAAAAAGAATGCCTCTTATTGAATGGGATTTGGTTTGCAGATCTAAAAAGGATGGAGGCATTGGGCTAAGAAAAATCAGACTGCTGAACAAGTCACTCCTAACTAAACAGATATGGAGACTTTTCTTTTCCTCTGGGGAATGGAGTGAAATAATTAAAAGCAAGTATTTGTAGAATAACAATTCCCTCAAAGACCTTATTGAGAATCCCAACCTCCCGAAAGGATCAAGTTGCTGGAACTATATGATTGATGGGATAAAGGTGGTGAAACTGGAATTGAAATGGTAGGTCCGCAATGGTAACTAGATTAGATTTTGGGATGACTGTTGGCTGCATAATGAACCTCTGTCTCAGGATGGGAATCTCAGTAGATGGGCTGAGTTTTGCAAAGATATTTTTGGTCTTTTTGTTAAAGACTATTGGCGGGATGGTAAGTGGATCAATCTTCCCTTGATAAACCCCATTTTAGTCTCTGTTTACTCCTCCTTGAATGGTGTCAGACTATGCTTAAATCAGGAGGATAGTCTTATTTGGAAGTATGAGCCTTCTGGGTGCTTTTCTGTCTCATCTGCCTTTGCTCGGATTTCACATGCTCCTAACCCTCCCCCTCTGTGGTCGCAAACCTCGACTAAGCATCTTTTAGCTAAGGTTAACATTTTTTTTGGTCTCTACTGCAAAATAAAATTCTAACTATGGATAATCTAAGCAAAAGAGGTGTTCTGCTCACCAATAGATGCTACCTATGTAAAAGCAATGCTGAATCAGTTAACCACCTCTTTATCCACTGTCCTTTCTCCTCCTTGGTTTGGGACAAGCTTCTGAAATGCTAGCATTTTTCTTGGGTCCCCCTGGAGTCGGTTGAGGATTTTTTTGGTTCAATGGAAAGCCCCTTCTTTCAACCCCTTTATTAAAAAATTGTGGGCTTTCTCATTCCCCCATGTGACTTGGGGAATTTGGAAAGAGAGAAACAACCGGATCTTCAGGGATAAGGAGTTGTTGGAGGCAATTGTGTTTGAAAGAATTCTTAGGATGATTAAAGAAAACTTCTCTACTGTTCCTTTCAGGGAGGACAAGGTTGAGACTGTGGTTTGTTCTCCTTTTGACAGCCTAATTGCTAGGGAATGGAGAATTAAATGGGATATTTCCAATGCCCCTAATACTACCAAAAAATCCAGGGATGGAGTTTGCTGGAGTTTTCCTATGGAAGGCTGGGCCAAATCCAACTTCGATGGCATGGCCAAAGGAAATCCGGGGAAGGCTGGGTGTGGTGGGGTCCTAAGGGATTCGACAGGTAACTTTATGGGAGCTGTTGCCTCTCCTCTGGGGGTCCAAACTAATCATGTGGCGGAAGCGGCAGGGGCTTATTACATAATCAACCTTGCTATGGGAATTAAATGTAAAAATTTATGGCTTGAAGGTGATTCAAAAAATATAATTGATAGCCTTTGTGGTAGGTTCCAGCCTGCATGGTCGATTAAAAATTGGATAGAAGATGCTAAGGTTCTACTTAGTAAGTTCGATAGAGTAAAAATTACTCATGCTTACCATGAGGCGAACACGGTTGCGGATTTTTTTTCCAATGAGGGAGTTAAGAGTGACAAAATCCTCATGTGGCACAAAAAGATTGACCTCCACTTCGATGTTCAAGCTTTATTGGAGCTCGACGCGGTGAATGGAAAAGAGGTGGTGTCTTGTAATAATGAGGAAGGTATGAATCATGAATAACAAAATTAGAAGATATAATAGGGCCGAGAGGATCCGGTAGATAAATTATTTACTTTGGCATGCTTTGTGGGTCCTGTGAAACAAAGGAACTATCTGGAACAGGTTTTCTATCTGTAACAGTATTCGAACTAAGATCTCAAATATGGGCGGGGAACGGAAGAGGGTTGAACCTACCAGCTTCGAGTCACATACCAAGAACACTAAAGTGTGGAGTAAAATAAGAAGGGGTGGCTTACTTCCGTTCATCGAGAAACTCGATGGCCCTAAGGACGAGATTACAGATTTTTTTGAGAAAATTTGAAATAATGGGGAGGTTCTCCTCTTTGGGAGGAAAGCTCAGATTGATGAAGCTTTGATTGTGGAGGTGACTGGCATTCCGATGGAAGAGCATAAATTTTTTAGAGACAGGAAATTCTCTGACAAGGCTGTGTTGAGGTTCCCTAAGTCTGAAACGGAGAAGCAAAAACTTGTCAAGACGACGAATAGTTACTATGAAGTGGACACTATAAAAGCTTTATGGAGAAAAGTGCTAAGGGTTATCATGGAGTATATCACTCTCGACGGTCGCTTCACTAGGGTTTATGGATACCACTTCGTGCTGCTCAATCACTTCCGGCATAAGGTGCATGTTTCTATCCCTTTCTTCTTGCTCTGTTCCCTAAGAAATAGCTTTTCTGACCACAGTAGAAGCCCTAAAAGATACTTGATTCTTCATACGGGTCTTTTAAGGCTCATTTATGAGCACTTTCAGAATTTTTCTGCCCTTCCAAACCCTATAGCCCCTTTGGAGCTTGATGAGGACGATACTGAACCTAGCATTTCTAATTCTAAAGTTTCCCCCGGCCGTGTCAAGAGCCCTTCGCCTCCTCTGCCTCCCCCTTCTACCTCTGTCCTTTCCCCCTACCTTCTAGTGTCTGCTCTGTTCCTGCCTCTGGCCGCACTAACCCTAATGCTAAAGTGGTGGGCTCTAGATCTCCGGTTAATAAGTTAGTCTCCTACCCTGATGACTCCCCTGTTGTTTCTGCTAAAGCAGCTGGGGTTAGTCTTGAAGATCCCCACATCCCTCAGAATATTCAACAGGAGAACTATAGCCCTCCTAGAGGTGTGGAGTCGGTGATTTTTGGGGTCAATTCTGAAAGTGACCCCCCTTTTGACTTCGTTGGAACTGCCAAGAGTTGTTCTATGGACTAGTTTAATTCTACCAAATGGTTATTCCATGAAATCTGTGAGTTGAAAACAAAAATTATGTCTCTTCATGGTAAGTTGGGGGAAATTGAAGCCAAAGTTGCGAGGCTAATTCAGCTCGAAGCAGAGAAGAATACCAATGTGAAGGATAACACTCAAAAGGATAGCACTGTTGAAAATGATATTGAAAAAATGAAAGGAACCTTGAAAAAAACTTGTTGATCAAAACTGTAGAATTGCCAGACATAACGCTGTTATTATCAAAGCCATGTCTGAAAGATTGGAGAAAACCCAGAAGAGAGCTCTGATCGTCGACCTTGATCAGGAGAAAGACCAGGATGAGGAAGTCGGGATCTCTAAGCGAACCAGATCAAGCACGAAAAGAAAAGCCCCAACCACCCCAAATATGACTCAGATCTTTATGGAGGGGGTCCAGGATATGGTGGACTTGGAAGAGGTTGCGGATGAGCTTCTGAAATCTATGGATTAGCTGTGGCTAGGCCCAGCTTTGTCTGTTTGTTGGCCGCTTAATGGTTTTTATGTGGCTTTTTGTGGCTGTCTGCTTTTGCTAGTTTTTTTCTTTATGGCAGCCTTTTTATCTTTCAGACCTCTATTTTGGTCTTAGCTTCTAATGTTACTTTATGGTTTCGGGTCCTTGTAAAACACGTTTATCCCCCTTTTATCAAAAACAAAATATGTTGTGCCCATATCAATCTCATGACAACTCTAGGGTGGGGGTCTACATGAGCTTCATGAGGGCCTCTCCTCTCTCTAAGTGAATATTTTGTATTATCATGACATGATTTCTTAGAGTGGCACTTCATGCCCTCATAGTCATAATGGTCATGTGAGACCTTTGATGATCATTTTATATACATGTGTTTAATTAATGTAAGGTTTAGGGCTACAAAATTCAAATGAGAATAGTTTAATAATGGTGTTTAAACCCTTTCCAGTCATGTGACCTAATCTATCGTACCACACATACATTTATTTTTATATTTTTTAGTTACATAAGTGGAATTATAAATATAGTACTATGGCATTCAATTCAAATAAGATTCTCATTCTTGATGCTTTTTCTACAACCAAGTTTCTTCTCACCAATCTACAACCTATCTTATCAAATTATGTTACATATATTCATGAATCATTCAAGTTAGAAATAGAAATTAAATTTATCTATAATCCAAGAACATGAAAATCATCTAAGAAATTTTGTATCATCCCATCATAGAAACACAATTGTACCTTTTATTCTCTAACTATTAGATATGAACTATTGTTGGCAATAAGGAACACCTTCCCATCATCATATGCCTCAAATGATGAGAACTAATCCTTATGAGGAGTCATGTGGTATGAGCATCCTAAGTCAACAGACCAATGATCATCATAAATAATATTGCAAGAAAGACTTAAGGTTTAATAGCTTCATTTGAGGACTTTTCTATGGAGGAATTAGATAATTGTTAAATCTTCTTATTTCTACATTCCTTCTTCACACTTCACTCAACTCTTTCCAAAAGTTTTATATTGGCCTCAAAACATAGCTTTCTCTTTAGACCCCTTTTTTCTCCCTTAGACCATTCTCTTTTCGTAGACCTTCTCCTAATAGGAATACCATATGTAATACTATTCATAGTGGCTTTATTCCTCATTTCCTATGCCAAAAAGTTGCAATAAAGAAATTCAACTTGTGATTTGTTAGATTATAACTAGTAGAAATAATCATACTTTGCAATGACTCAAGAAAAGAACATAGAAGCATAATGCACATATCTTCCTCATTTATCTTAACATATATAGAGGTTAACTGACTCAAAACTAAATTCAATGAATTTAAATGTTTGGTTATTAATTCACCTTCCTTCATTTTTAGAGAAAACAAATTTATTTTTAAATATAAGTATCTCACAATACTTTTGAATCGATAAATTTCACCTATCCATTTCCACAGGGAATCAATGGTAGGTTGTTTTGATATACATTTAAAAGGACATAATCTACAAGTTAAATTCATCCAAAGGATAAAGTATCCAAATGTCACAAGTTGATAATTTCTCTAAAGGAAAAAGTATCCCAACCTCACAAGGAAATGATGCGTAAGTGAAAAAAGATGGGGGGCCAAAAAGGGGGCTTTAGTGGCCACTTTTTTTCTGAAATTAGGAAATATTGACCTTGGACATGAAATTGAGGATAGTTACACTCAAAATTTTGAGATGGAACAAAAACAAGGATCAACGTGCTTTGACTCTACTTTCTAAACTACTAGTCTAAATTATTTTGAAAAAATTTGAAATTAAGGGGACCTTCAGAAGAGGGATGTACAAATTTTTATTTTTATTTTTGTCAGAAAAATATAACATAGCAACTCTTGTATGTCCCTAGCACGCTGAACTTTTTTTTAGTATTGTAAAATTGCTCTGATGAGAAATTAGCTAACAATATGTAGTTGATGGATGATTTTTCTGATTTTTTTTAATGAATATTTGATTTTCTACTAATTTTCTAAGTGGACAATTTCTAAAAAATAGAATTTTGGCATTGCTACCCCTACAAATTTTGGAAATTAATTGAATTTTTTAATCTATTTTTAAATTTGTAGTATGGAGTCTAGTTTCTAAAAATGTAATTTATTTATAATTTTGATGAACGGTTAATTTATAGTGAAAAAACACCAAACACTACTTTTTGCCAAAAAAGAGATACACAAACACAAGATATTATAGATGAAAGGTTGAACATTGTCAAAAAGTGAAAAAAATTAGATCATTGGATAGCTAAGAGAGAACCTAACAATACCCAGGTGTTTGATTTGTTCGACATTGAACCACGTGCAATCCTGACAGTGAGCATGAACTAGATTATGCAAAATATTGTAGAATTTACAAAAACACGTCTCTGGTCATTGGGAATTCCCTCCAAGCCTTTGGGTTGGTATTCCAAGGAAAATACCAAGCCTAAGTCTTGGGGATTCCCAAGCGTTATATCTTAGTTTTGACATGGTTTTTTGCATTTGTGAGGGACATGTCCAGCAAGACATAACACGAGCACAATATAACACACTCACGTTATGTCTTGCTTTATGTTAAATGCTACTCTATTGAATGTATGTTTATATATTTCTATGTTTATATGTACATGTATGCTTGTATGTCATGTATGTATGTATGTATGCATGCTTGTATGCATGTATGTATGCTTGTATGTATGCATGCTTCTATGCATGTATGTATGCTTGTATGTATGTATGTCTGTATGTATGTATCAACTCATGTATATTGTATGTATGCCTATATGTATGTAAGATTGTATCTACACATGTACATGTATGCTTGTATGTATGTAGGATTATATGTACATATGTACTATGCTTGTATGTATGTAAGTATGTATGCATTTATGT
>VDFB02072274.1:2163995-2266608 GCA_007258455.2 Sequoia sempervirens | reverse complement strand
GGATTATGGGTCAAGAGGGTTGAGGGATTAGGGTAGAGAGTTTACTAAGTGGGTTTAAGGGTTTAAGGGTTGAGGGATTAGGGTAGAGGGTTTAAGGGTTTAGGGCTTAAGGGTTGAATTGAGGATATAGGGTTGAGGACCTATAGGGTCGATGGTTTAGAGTATTGGGTTGAGGGTATAGGTTTGAGGGACTGGGGTTGAGGCTACATATGGTTGAAGGATGAGGGTTGAGGGTCCAATGTATAGGGTAGGGGGTATCGGGGTTGAGGGTTTGAAGGTTGAGGATTGAGGGATTAAGGGTTGAGGGTTGAGAATTGAGGCTTGAGGGTTTAATGCAGAGGGTAGAGGGTAGAGGGTTGAGAGTAGAGGATTGAGGGTATAGGGTTGGGGGATTAGGATTGAGGGTCCAATGTATAGGGTAGAGGGTATAGGGGTTGAGGGATTAGGGTTTAAGGGTTGAGGGTTGAGGGTTGAGGGATTACGGGTAAAGAGGGTTGAGGTATTAGGGTAGAGAGTTTACTAAGTGGGTTTAAGGGTTTAAGGATTGAGGGATTAGGTTTGAGAGATTAGGGATGAGGGTAGAGGGTTTAAGGGTTGAGGGTAGAGGATTCAGGGTATAGGGTCCAATGTATAGGGTAGATGGTATAGGGTTTGAGGGATTAGGGTTTAAGGGTTGAGGGTTGAGGGTTGAGGGATATAAGGGTTGAGGGTTGAGGGTTGAGGGATTAGGGTAGGGATTTTACTAAGTGGGTTTAAGGGTTTAAGGGTTGAGGGATTAGGGTTGAGGGTAGATGGTATTAGGTTGAGGGATAAGTGAGATAGAGAGGAGAGAAGAGGAGGTAGGGACAAATATATACGGGGGTTGAGGATCTAATGCATAGGGTAGAGGGTTAAGAATTTAGGGTATAGGTTTGAGGGCATATAGGATTGATGGTTTAGGGTATTGGGTTGAGGGTATAGGTTTGATGGATTAGGGTTAAGCATACATATGGTTGAAGTATTAGGGTTGAGGGTACAATGTATAGGGTAGAGGGTATCAGGGTTGAGGGTATAGGGTTTGAGGGTTGAGGACTGAGGGATTAAGGGTTGATGGTTGAGAATTGAGAGTTGAGGTTTCAATATGGAGGGTAGAGGGTAAAGGGTTAAAGGATTTACAGTTTAAGTGTTGAGGGTTGAGGGTTTAAGGTTGAGGGTAGAGGATTGAGGGTATAGGGTTGGGGGATTAGGATCGAGGGTCCAATATATAGGGTAGAGGGTATAGGGATTAAGGGTATAGGGTACTGGGTTGAGGGTAGAGGGTAGAGGGTTTAAGGGTTGAGGGTTTAGGTTTTAGGGTTTAGGGTTTAGGGTTAGGCATTTAAGGGTTTAAGGGTTGAGGGTTTAGGGTTGATGGATTAGGGTAGAGAGGGAGGGATGGCTGGATAGAGAGATTGAGGGAGAAGTGAGATAGAGAGAAGAAGAGAAGAGGAGGGATGGAAAAAGATATATGAGGGTTGATAATTAAGGGTATAGGATTGAGGAGCTATAGGGTTGTTGGTTTAGGGTTTTGGGTTGAGGGTATAGGGTTGAGGGTACATATGGTTAAAGGATTAGGTTTGAGGGTCTAATGTATAGGGTAGAGGGTATCGGGGTTGAGGGTTTAGGGTTTGAGGGTCAAGAGGATTAATGGATTAAGGGTTGAGGGTTGAGAATTGAGGGTTGAGGGTTTAATGTAGAGGGTAGAGGGTAGATGGTTTAAGGGTTTAGGGTTTAAGTGTTGAGGGTTTAAGGTTGATGGTAGAGGATTGAGGGTATAGGGTTCGGGGATTAGGTTTGAGGGTTTAATGTATAGGGTAGAGGGTATAGTGGTTGAGGGAGTAGGGTTTAAGGGTTGAGGGTTGAGAGTTGAGGGATTAAGGGTCAAGATGGTTTATGGATTAGGCTAGAGAGTTTAATAAGTGGGTTTAAGGGTTTGAGGGTAGAGGGTAGAGGGTAGAGGGTTTAAGGGTTGAGGGTTGAGAGTTTATGGTTTAGGGTTGAGTATTTAAGGGTTTAAGGGTTGAGGGTTTAGGGTTGAGGGATTAGGGTAGAGAGGGAGGGATGGATGGATAGAGAGATGGAGGGACAAGTGAGATAGAGATAAGTAAAGAAGAGGAAGGAGGAACAAATATATATGAGGGTTGAGGATCCAATGTATAGGGTAGAGGGTTGAGAATTGAGGGTATAGGGTTGACAAGCTATAGGTTTGAGGGATTAGGGTATTGGGTTGAGGGTATAGGGTTGAGGGATTAGGGTTGAGGGTATATATGGTTGAAGGATTAGGGTTGAGGGTCCAATGTATAGGGTAGAGGGTATCGAAGTTGAGGGTTTAGTGTTTGAGGGTTGAGAATTGATGGATTATGGGTTGAGGGTTGAGAATTGAGGGTTGAGGGTTTAATGTATAGGGTAGAGGGTAGAGGGTTTAAGAGTTTAAGGGTTGAGGGTTGAGGGTTTAAGGTCAAGGGTAGAGGATTGAGGGTATAGGGTTGGGGGATTAGGGTTGAGGGTCCAATGTATAGGGTAGAGGGTATAGAGGTTGAGGGATTAGGGTTTAAGGGTTTAGGGTTGAGGGTTGAGGGATTAGGGTAGAGAGTTTACGTGGGTTTAAGGGTTTAAGGTTTGAGGGTTTAAGGGTTGAGGGTTGAGGGTTGAGTGTTTAGGGCTGAGATTTTAAGGGTTTAAGGGTGAGGGTTTAGGGTTGAGGGATTAGGGAGAGGGAGGATGGATAGATAGAGAGATGAGAGGAGAAGTGAGATAGAGAGAGAGAAGAGGAGGGAGGGATAGAGATATAAGAGGGTTGAGGATCCTATGTATAAGGTAGAGGGTTGGTAATTGAGGGTAGATGGTTTAATATTTTGGGTTGAGGGTAGAGGGTTTAGGAGTTTGAGGGTATAGGTTTTAGGGTTTAGGGTTGAGAGTAGAGGATTGAGGGTTTAAGGTTGAGGGTAGAGGATTGAGGGTATAGGGTTGGGGTATTACGCTTGAGGGTCCAATGTATAGTGTAGAGGATATAGGGGTTGAGGGATTAGGGCTTAAGGGTTTGGGTTTCAGGGATTGGGGTTCAGGGTTGAGGGTCGAGAGAGGGAGAGGGGGTTAGGAGGGAGGGAATTGAGAGAGAGAGGGAGAGAGAGAGGGGGGGAGGGAGTGGGAGAGATATAGAGGGTAGAGGGTTGAGGTTTTAAGGTTGAGGGTAGAGGATTGAGGGTATAGGGTTTAGGGATTATAGTTGAGGGTCCAATGTATAGGGTAGAGGGTATAGGGGTTGAGGGATTAGGGGTTGAGGGTCAAGAGAGGGAGAGAATTGAAAGAGGGAGGGACTGGGAGATATATAAAGGGTTGAGGGTTGAGGGTTGAGGGTTTACAGTTGACGGTAGAGGATTGAAGATATAGGGTTGGGGTATTAGGGTTGAGGGTATAGGATCAAGAGAGGGAGAGGGAGAGGGGGTAGGAGGGAGAAAATTGAGAGAGAGAGAGGGAGGGAGTGGGAGAGATATAGAGGGTTGAGGGTTGAGGGTTGATGGTATAGGGTAGAAGGGTTAATGGTAAAGGAGAGAGAGATGGGAATGAGTGAGTAAGAGAGAGAGAATTGAGGGTATAGTGTTGAGGACCTATAGGATTGATGGTTTAGGGTAGAGGATAGTGTTGATGGTTAAAACAACACAACAACGTTAAACAACATATCACTATTCTATTTCTCCTAAAAGAGAAAGACAACATATAGTAATCTAACTCCCAAGGTCCTGGTAGTTGGTTCTCAACTATGCGGATATTGCTCAATGGTCAATGTAATTGTAATATGCAAGGGGCCTTTGTTGGTAATGGGGAACAAAACTACATTAGATCAACTAATCTAAGTTTGGGGGGTTTAAATAAAGACAAAAATATAGATCAGAGCCTTGAAACAAAAGAACATGAACAAAACTTCTTAATATCTAGACATGCATGTCAATAATGAGTGTTTCTTTTCCTAACCAAAACCACAGCATGATGCAATCCATAGAATAATATATACCACTGCATACATTTATAGTGCTTATTCACAATCACAACCATTCACTAAAATTTTACTTCAAACTTAAAATAGATCATTCACTCATCATCAAAACACAGATCAAATAGATATAACAGAAATGTCATTCACAGATAACTCAATGAGATAATCTTGAATCCAGTTTCCTCTATTGATTCCCATCAAATAGAAAACATTTAGGTACAAAAAAATCACTGGCATATAGATTGATTATGATTCATTAACTTTATCCAAAATATGTCCAAACATAACATGTAAAAATGTATAAGAACTGTAAAATGTAACCAAGTTCAACTGAACTTTCCAAAGTATCGTGCTAACAACTATGAAATTCTAAAACTATGATTCCTATTGCTATCATCAGGTGGCTAATCTTTCTTCAATGAGCCAAGTGTTACAAAATAGAACCAAGAAGTACATTTAGACATATCATGCACAATTTCCTCTCAATCAACAACTTAATTCCAGAAATCAAGGAACAAAAACTGGATGAAGGACTGGACTAATGATCTTAAGTTCCAAGACTGATTGCTCTATTGCAAAAAATTATGACATCCAAAGAACAATATGGAACTGATGGATCGAACTAGTGTCAAGTTCATATCAAAACCATGCAAAAGAGGAGAGAAGAATTTGTTGTGTCAAGTATAGAGAGTGTTCAACTGTCAGCTCAATTTTGTGTTGCATGCTTAAGGATGTACTCATCATAATTAGAGAATACTTGTTGAAGGGTATCTGAATCAGGCCCATCCAACCAATCATCCTCAAATTTAATCCTCTATAACTCTGCTGAAACCAATCCATGCACCTCCTTTAACTTAATCACTTCCCTTCTAGCAGCCTTTACTTCTTCTCTGATGTCCATAAACCTATCCAATAACACATCTTCTCCATCACCCCCTTTTTGCATTACCTCTTCAAACCTGTTGCTCCACTTTTCTTTCATTTTTTCCAAAGAAAGACCCTCCTTGACTGAGGTATCTAGATTGACTAAAATAGCCACTATTTCCTCCAATTCATCAATCTGTTGGTTCAAGTCTTTACTCACCTCTTGAACCTCATTCTTATGCTCATGAATAGACTCGGATTTGTATACTATTATCCTCACAATTTTTTCAATAAAATATGCATTATCATCTTCAAGAATTGATTGCTCGAGTAGAGTTCACTTAGGCACTTTTCTAATGTCCTTAAGCTTTTTAATATATTCTTTATACTCTTCATCTTGCTTGTCTAGATCTTCAACATGTTGGTTCAAACTTCTTGCCAACTCAAGTGTTGTTTCATGAATCTTAAAACTATCAGTTAGCACTTCATCAACCTCTTGATTGAGCTTATCAATCCATCTTTCTAGCATCCCCACCTTACTCTTCATCTGCACCAAGTCATCGGCTTCCTTCTTTGTCAATAATATTGGGGATTTGGGAGCAGAAACTTGTTGAGAAATTGGAGTTGAGACATCTTTAAAAAAATTATGCAACTGATCCAATTGAGCCTTAAGCTCATCTTTCTTTTGCTTGTCTTTTATTATCCTATACTTGGTAGAGGAAGCGACAATATCAATTAAGTTCATTTGTTGGTTCCTTGTAGGTCTTCCCAAATCCACCGTACTTAATTGATAATCATTCATTTTCATATCATCCTGGTTCTTGTCCACCATTGGTATTGCACATTCAACAATAATTTCTCCTACATCTATAATCTTGGTGGAGTGAAGAATCCTGGCCTTATTTTTGGGTCTCTCCTTCTCAATATCCTTCATCATTTCATCCCAATTGAGAGGCTGAGGTTGAATTATCTGTTTCTTTTACAAGTCAAGCTTCAACCATGTTGGAGCAGTAGGAGTAGTAGCTATTTGTGTTGAAGAAGAGGCAATAGTGGTAGAAGATAAAGGTTGCAATATTGTGTTCTCATGATGAGAGTCAACATCTTGCACATTTTTTTGCTCTCTTTGTGTCTTTTCTTGTGCAAGTTTCTCAGCCTCTTCCTTATCCTTTTGTTCTTGCAGCCTTTTGGCTTCAAACTCCTTCAGACGTTCCTCTTCCAAATTCTTTTCCTCTAGCATCTGGTCCCTTAGTCTTTTCAACTCCTCAACATAGTCCCATGCTTCTTTGTACTTCTCATGTAGAGAAAGTTCTGCAACGTCCGTCTCCCTCTCTAGGAGTTCTTGCTCTTATTTTCTTCAGTGGACCTCTTCTACAGCTTTGAACCTAGCTTCAAGGACTTCTAAGTTCACTCTTCTTTAAGCAGCCTTCTCTTCCTCAAGGTCATGAATTTTTTTTTGCAAAGCCAAGTTATCCCTTTCCTCTTTCATTTTGAGCTTTTTCTCCCTTTGCTCTTTTTGTTTGACTAATTCTCCAATTGGTGTAGGGTCCATTATCAGAATTATTTTGAGTTAACTTTTCAACCTTGTGTAGATATCATAAATCATGTCTCCTAGGTTGAGGAAACTTGTGAATGTCAACCCCAAGCACTCACAAATAATTTTTCATTTGAAGAAAAATATGCAACCATTCTTATGAGAACTAGTCTTGCTCAAAAGGAAGATTCTTCCCAACTTGGAAAAACTCAGGTTTTGTGCTCTGAACTACAAAAGAGGCTGAGGAATCTCAACCTTTGCTTGTTACACTAACCCCAGATACCCTTCCAATGCCCAAGGCATTGGTGAAAAATGTACTAAATCATGATTTGATCCAAGAAGAGGTTCAAGAAGTAATTCCTAAACAAGTTTTGAATATAGGTGAATCTTCTCATAGACCTAGTCAACCATTACCTTTAAATTTTGATGACCAACACTAGTTCGAGCCGCCACATACTTCTAGCAAGGAAAAAGTTGTAAAATCAAAGAACAAAGAAATCCTAGCTCCAGATCAATTATGGAGTCTTAAATTTGATGGCTCCAAGTCCAAATCAATAAGTGGGGCAGGGATTGAATTAACTAACCCAAAGGGGAAGACTTACTTTGCTTCTTACATGTTACAGTTTGGTTGCACAAATAATGTGGTAGAGTATGAAGTACTTGCTCGAGATCTGATGTTTGCTCATTAGAAGGTCACATATCTCATGGTTATGGGGGATTCTGAAGTAATTGTCAAAAAAGTTCGCAACCAATATACTTGTCATAACAAAAGATTGGCTGCTTACAGAAATAGAGTTTGGAATTTGATTGAGGATTTTGACGCTTTTGGAATCACTTTGATTCCTAGGGAACATAATCAAATTGCAGATGCCCTTACAGTCACCGCTAGCACTCTGGAGCCTATCCAAGACTCCAAGTTGAAAATATTTTTAGTCGAACTAGTCTCAATCCCAGCAATCCCAGATAATGTCCAAAATTTTTAGGTCTTCGATGATGACCAACACATACTCGCCTTCTTGGAAAGTTTTGATGTCTTCGAAGGATAGATAATAGATGAGTCAAAAAGAGATCATGGGGATTAGGATCTTGAGAGTTGTGACACTGAAGAGATAATGAATTTGAAAAGAAACAACATTCCCAAGGGGATGGTAGCTTTGGAAAGAATATTCAACTCTGATCCTTGGGCTCGTGAAAGAGTGCCAATAGAAAGTGATGGAGGTATGTATGAATCTATTAATCTGGACGATTCAGGTCGTAAAAGAAATATATATAGGAAAAACCTTCCCTGAAGAGATCAGAGAGGAAATAATTAAGGTGTTTAACGAAGACATTGTAGCAATTTCTTGGAGTTATGAAGATTTAAATACTTTTGACACCTCTGTGACCATGCATACAATACCTCTGAAGCCAGAAGCAAATCCCTTGCATCAAAAGCAATGCTCTGCGAATGCTTTGATTGAGCCATTAATTTAGAAGGAAGTGCAAAAGATTTTGTCAACAAGAATCATCTTCCTAGTATGGCACTCCACTTGGGTTGCCAATTTAGTTCTAGTATGCAAGAAGAGTGGGGAGATTAGACTGTGTTGACTTCAGAAACCTAAACAAAGCCTTAGAGAAGGATAACTATCCACTTCCTTCTCTTGATGAGGTATTACAAACTGTCAACAGATCTTAGATGATGTCATTCTTGGATGGCTATTCTAGGTATAATCAAGTGCTTGTCAGCCATGAGGACAGAATGAAGACTGCCTTCACTACTAAGTGGGGGACATTTTCCTATCGCAGAATGCCATTTGGACTAATCAATGTTGGAGCTACCTTCCAATGTGCAATGGACATTGCATTCAAGGATCTGATAGGTAAGTGTATCATTATCTATGTAGATGACTTAACTATTTTCTCTAAGAACAAAAAGGACCATACTGCTGATTTAGCAAAAGTCCTTAAGAGATGTATAAGCTATGGAGTGTCCCTAAATCCAAAGAAATGTGTATTTCAAGTTTCTGAAGGGAAACTCTTAGGCCATTTGATATCAGAAAAGGGGATATCCATAGACCCTAATAGAGTTGAAGCCATTTTGAAACTAGCAATTCTTGGAAGTAAAAATGAGATGAGATCCTTCTTCGGGAGGATCAATTTTGTGAGAAAATTTATAACAAGCTTTGCAGAAATTGTCAAACCAGTTAATGAGATAATGAGGAAAGATGCAAAAATAGAATGGAGAAATGAGGCTAAATCTGCTTCCTCACACATTAAATAATCAATATCTGAGGCACCAGTCTTGACTTTCCCAGATTATCTAAAGCCCTTCTATATCTATTCCTTTGCATCTAACCACTCATGTGCAGCTATTCTAACACAACGAAGAGGAGAGGGAGATGGAAGGCCAATTTCTTTCATGAGATCCCCTTTCAAAAATGCAGAAGTAAGTTATCCTCCACTTGAGAAGTAGGCCTTTGCATTGGTGCGAGTAGTAAAAAAATTCAGGCACTACATTCTTAGGATCCAAGTTGTGGCCATAGTTCCTAATCCGGTTGTTAAATCTCTCCTTATGCAGAGTGAGTTAGGAGAAAGAAGAGGAAAATGGATGGCTATTTTGAAAGAATATGATTAATAATTCCATCCATTGAAGCTTGTTCGAGGATAGGGCTTATCAAAGGATATGGTAGATGTTGACAAGAGTATCACTTGCCAACAGTATATGGGTATGTGCAGGATCATGGTGCGCCAAAAAGTGGCAATATTATGAGGGTATGTGGCTGACGACTTTTTTTTCACCCAAAATTAATGAAACGAAAAGGGTTTTTAGAGGAGATTCTCAGCTTTCCAAAAATATAAATTATGATTTAATTTTAATTTAATAAATAATTATTATTCATTTTCTATTAGAATTATGACTAAATTCTAATTGATAGGCTGATTGAAAACATCTATAACTTTCAAACGGTATCATATTTTTGAATCCAAAACATGTCACATTCTATGCTTCATACTATAGGATTAAAAAGAAAAATTAAATTTCATGAAGTTTTGACAAAGTTAAGGTGGTCGGAAATGAGTTTTATATTTTCTAAAAGTTGTAATAAATAATGCATAATTAATTATTTACTTGGAAAAAAATTACAAAAAATATGCATCACATCCGGACATGAGTCCTCTACTTATATATAAAATCTTACAAAAAATATTATCATTTTATTATGGTTAGGGTGGTCAGAAAAACACCTACTTTTTTTTTCCCTGAAATTTAAGTACTACTGCATTGAAATTTCAAATTTTCACCAAATAGATTTTATTTATTTTTAAATAAACCTAGTATTTTAGAAACTACATTCAATTTTCTATAAATTCTATTCTTACATATTTTTGAAATAATATATATAACTTATTCAAATATTTACGTCAAGTTCCCTAACACTGATTTTTCTGAATTTTTTGCCACTTAAGGGCCTATTTTTTGCACGATGATCCTGCACATACCCATATAGTGCAGTCATTCACCAAGGATCCGTGGTACACATATTTGATCTTCTTCCTTTTCAATAACAGATGCCCAGAGGGGATGAATGCTACTCAAAGGAGGTAATTAAGGATGAAGAGTGCTCATCACATGCTCAAAGGAGGATCCCTATATAGAAGAAAATATGAGGGAGTTTACTTGCGTTGTTTGGATCAGCAAGAAGCTAAGCATGTTATGGTTGAATTTCATGGTAGACACGGCACAGGACATGGATCTATAAATTCATTGGCTCATCAAATTCTCAGGTCAGGTTATTATTGGCCCCATGTGTTCTGGGATGCACATCAACATGTCAGAACATGTCACACATGCCAGACCTCTGCACCCAAGGAGCGTAATCTTGAGATGCCTTTACAACCAGTTTATGAGGTAAGACCATTCACCCAATGGGCACTATATTTTGTATGGGTAATTAATCTAAACTATTTTGTAGGTCATAAGTTCATCCTAACAACAACTGACTATTGCATGCGCTGGACCGAGGCTCAGCCATGCGAAAACAACACCACAAAGGTGGTTATCAGGTGTCTTAATGAAAGCATCATAACCAGGTTTGGAGTACCCTTCACCCTGGTATGTGACAATGGCCTTGCTTTCTCATCCATTGAGTTCATACAATGGGCCTATGAACATAACATAATTCTAAAGTACTCATCCAATTATTACCCTGGGGGAAATGGTGTAGCAGAGTCTACCAATAAGAACCTTTTGGAAGTATTAAAGAAATTGCTAGTGAACAATCCTAGAGACTAGCATACCTAGCTGAGATTTTCCTTATGGGAAGATTGAACCCATATTAAAGCCGCTCTAGGAAATTCCCCTTTTAAGTTAGTCTATAGCCAAGAGCCTGTCTTCTCCATACATCTGCAAATACCCGTCCTCAACTTTATCTAGGAATTTTATTCAAAGGATGATTGAATTGAGGTAAGGCTAACCAATCTTTTAAACATCAAAGAATAGAGAGATGCTACTTTACAACAGTTCTTCAAACATTAGGTTGTTGTCCAACGCTAGTTTGACAAGAGAGCCAAAATAAAAGCTTTTAGGATATCAGATCTTGTGTTGCTATGGGATAAGGCTAAAGAGAAGAAGGGGAACCACTAGAAGTTTGATAAACTCTGGTTGGGTCTCTACCAGATAGCTGAGATCTTGGGTGAGAATGTTTTTCGGTTGACCACCCTAAGAGGAGAACCTATACCATTTCCCGTCAATGGTCAGTTTCTCAAGCATTACTTGGGCCCATGAGGGTCTGTTTTATGAGTCAGTTGTAATATATGTAATTACTTTTTGTTTGTTTGTTTTTTATTTTTCTTTTGTTTCAATCTACTGTGTTGTCTTGTTCTTTGGGGGTCTTCATTTCTTTCCATTTTGAAATGAAGGGGTTGTTATTCAAAGTATGCTATAGGTACTAGGAGGGAAATTGATTTAGGTATTTTCAGGTATATCTATTAAAAGATTTCATTCTAAACTTATGTCTTATGGTCATTATAACATTGGTTTGAAAGGTTATTAAGAATAAGGTACATTGTAGCTAATCTTATGAACTATGATTGAAGCCTGTCACAAAATACATAAAACATCTACCTGTGTAAAGTGCCTATTCATCTCAGGGTGATTGTATCTCTGATTCAAGTGAAAAATTCGATTCCAAAAACTATCATAAGATCCACTGTAGTTCTCAACCCACATTGCAGACTATTGACATATGAGTATTGAGCAAAGTCAATAAAGAATTCCCATAAATGAAGCTTGAAAAAGAAAAGAGAAAAGAGAACCACTGAAAGAAAGAAAACTCAATATTAAATGGGTGATTCAAGTATCTCTATCGGGGCTAGGGATGCCTATCTTGTAGTAGAGCAATGCTTTGAGAGAACTAGAGGTATCTCCGTTAGGGCTATGGATGCCTAACTGGCAGCAGAGCAATGCCCAGGATGTTATTGCATGACAATTGAAGGACTCAACCTACGTAGCTTGGATCTTAGGTGTAATTGTTTAGGGGTGGAGAAATTTTTTATGAAGAAAGATGCACCATATATGCACACACTTAGATTCAAAGTAGTTCATGTTGATATACATATGATATTCTAGCTCAAGCTTACTCAATATATCTAATCCTACTTAAGTTAGCATGTTTCATAAACCAGAGGTTCTGGGTGATTGAATTCTTCATTATCTTGAAAATGGGTAAACCATTTCCCCATCCAAGTCTCCATTTTTTATGTTTTGTATAACCACCCGATTTTGTTTTGGAACAAAATAGGTCCCTCTTGTGTTTTATTTTTGTCCTTTGGTTTTTTTGGGTCTTAGGAGTAGTTTTTTTTGTTGCTAAGTCCTTGTTTATTTTTGTCTATCGGGAGTGGAGTTGGGATGGAAACTGAACTTGAGCTTTGTAGAAAATTATAGTTCTGAGTTTCATTATGGTTCCAAGTCCGCCTTTCTTCCTTGTTCATGTTCGTTGTTTGTTAGTCTATTTTGCACTCCCGGGTCTGTTTCTCCCTTGAGTTGTTTGTCATTTTCCTTGCATTTTGTTTTACCTAGGCAGAAGTGGAACCAGTATTGGAATCGAACTTGGAACTTTCTAAAAATTCTAGATTTTGTTCTCGTTCTGATTTCGACTCTGCTCGTTTGATTTGTGTTGTTGTTCTCGTTGGTGTGCGGGTCGGGTTTGGTTTTTGTTCTAGTCTCGCTTCCCATCATGTTTTTTGTCCTTGTTTCATTTCTTGTTCCTTGCTCGGGAGCGAAATCTGAATTGGAACCGAACTTTGAACTTTGTAAAAGTTCCAGTTCTGGTTTTGGTCCCGATTCCACCCCCGTTTCCTTTCTTTGTTGTTTGTCTTTGTCATGGGACCCGAGCTGGGTTCAGAGTTAGGTAAGGGACTTGCTAAAATTTCTTTATGCTATCTTGGACCCGGGTCCACGTCTGCCTTGCTTTTGATGTTCACGGGAGTTAACTGTTCATTTGCATTGTTTGCTCTGCCTCTGACCTACCGTGTTAATGGCATTAATTACAACCTCCTTACATGCGCAAAGTGATTTTAAAATCCTAATTATGTTTAACTGGCTCATTATCTTTTTTATCCAAAGAGTTTAAGCGAACCAGAGCTAGAAGAACTTTGAGAGGAGCGATTTGATTGTGGATGCATGTCGAGGAGTGAATCTTTATTAGATTTCAATCTTTCCTTGTGAGTGTTTTAAGGTAGGGTTCTTTTTTTCCTTCTTTTCTCGTTTTGTGTTGTTGTGTTTTCGCTTTCTCATTGTTCTTACTTGTCATGTTTTAGTGCATTCGTAGAATCTTCTTCTATGAATTCTTCTCTCGTTGCTTATTTCTTTTGGTTTATTTTTTATTTTTTTTGTTTTCCCATTCAGTTTTGTTTGCTTTCTATTTATTGTTTTTCATTTTGTTGTCACTTTCATGGTAGGTACATTTTGTCGTGCCCTAGTTCAAAACTAGGGTTTTCATTTTTGGGGTTTTTCATACTTAAATGTTTTAAAATCTGTTTCGAAACCCCTCTAGTTTCAATTATGTGTCAACTCTATGATTTTCGCGTTGGTTTTGTGATGCCCTAATTTTTTGAGTCAACTTATCGTGCAAACTAGGGCTTGCTCAGAAACCTTGACAAAATGTCTTTCCCTAGGGTTAAAATTGGTCTTTGTACAATTGAGGGGTAGTGTTAAGCCCCTTTGCTTGTTTTCCTCATAAGCCCATGTGACCCAACTCCTTAGATTCATGTGACCATGTCTTCAACAAGGTATTCTATTTCATATTAAAACAGGCAGAAGTGGACTCGCGATCATTTTCGTTCCATTAATGTTTGATTGGGGTTCATTCCAAAAATGACCCCACTTTCGTTTATGGTTGAAATTTGTCTTCATACTTTTCTTTAGACAAAACTGAAACTGGAGTGAGGGTTGAACTAGGAACTAGTGATTAGTTCTGGGTTTGGTTTTTGTTCCGATTTCGACCCCAGTCTCATCCTGGTTTTGGTCCTGGTCCTGCTTTGTACTGAAATGTTTCTCTGTTTCTTATCCTTTTGTGGTTCTGCCTCTTATGAAGTTTGAAGTTTGTCTAAGTATAAACATTGTTCCAAGGAGGTAGAGATAAATATTGATTGATATTTTAACTTTTATGTCTTTTGTTCATCTAATACAAGAGTTTATTGCAGAAATTGAAAGATGTCTAGAGCATTAGAAGAGGCTTCTCAAAGGAGCCAACCTGTAGAAACTTCAAGGTAGGGGGTAAGCCAAAGAAGATAAAAGTGGAGCATCTCCCTTACACTTTGAGGTACAAACACAGGGAGGCCACTCTTACTACTAGCAAAGTTGATTCTGATTAGGCAGATATCACTGACACTAATTTGGGTGCATTCAATTATGAGGAGTTACTCTTGGAGACATTTGGCGGAGAGGTAACATGGACACAAAGGATCATCCAATCTAGACTAACACATGTTGCTATCTTCCCACTATTAATTCAATGTCTTGAATTAATAATGACTGTAGTTGGAGCCTACAATCCTGCCACGAGGCAATGTGTGGATTTATAGGGGAATATTATCATTGACTTAACACCCCAAATGATTATATTTCTTTTCAATGCACCTTCTCCACAAAATCCCAAATAGCTCAATGGGGTGGAGGCATTGAAACTATATAGTGACAAGGAAGCTAATAGAATTCATATGAATAAAAGTTGGATGAGAGTTGAGAAAAAGTCTTTGGAAAATCTTCCTGATCAACCTAAGAGGGAAGACTTCTATAAGGAGATTTATGATATAATAATGATGCTTTGTAGGGTGTTTGGGAAGAGGGATGCTTCCCAATTTAAAGAATGGATTTTCCCATTCATCCAAACTATCCTTGATGGTAGAAAATAGTTTCATTGGCCCATGATTATCTCAGATTGCATACATAATTAGATGCTTAGAGTGAGAGAAACTAAGAGTTTCTTCATGATGTAGTCTATGTAGCTTCCAGAAGAGGGATCTTTCCAAGACTTAATGCAATTGGTGTATTGGGAGAGGCTCAAGGATAGAAGAATGTATGGGATCACTATGATCAGCTTACCTTGTAGACCTTAGAGTCACATTACAGGAGGGTTAATGAAGCATTTATTTATATCATCATTAACCAACTAATAGGGGATGTTGGTTACAAACTAAGCAGAGAGGCCATGGCCTTCATCAATGAGTGGGGACATTGGTATATCCAATACCCCAGTTTCACCTACTTCAGGCTGGCTAGTTTTGATGGTCACCCCCATCTACTGCCTAGGTGTTGCAACAACCGGATTGTCTTGATGGAATTTATCTATCAAGCTTTGAGGGTCAACTTCAAATTTGGTACCCAGCATAAGACTGGTTGTCACAAGTTCCCCATGAAGTTGGGCAAGTGTGGTTGTCCACATATTATGGCAGCCAAGGTAGTTTGTGAACAGTTTATTCATCTAAAATTGGGTTTATACAATTCTAGAAAGCATTTTGATATTGGACACAAGATGTAGGCCTTGCTTCCTAGTGTTTTTGAAAAACATTTTAGTTTACTAGAGGAATTTTGGATAGATTTACAAGATGATTATGATCTCTGGAGGAGAAACTATGAAAGATTTCCTATCCCACTCATGGTTGAGTATGGGATGAAGGAGGACATCCTAGAGACATTATTAGATGATGGGGTAACTTTGGATCCATAATACGAGGGAGAGAATATAGGCACCAAAGATCTTGATCCAGTGGACTGGAATGTGGAAGAATCCATTGGCATAAAGTAGATTGCAAGACCAATTTTGGATAGAATCATTTAGTGGGTGGTCATGAGAATTAAGGAGCTAGAGGCTCAAACTTCAAAGAAAAGAAAGGCTATAGGTACCACTCAAGGGTACAAGAGGAAAAAGAGAAGAATGGCTCCTAAGGAGCCCCTAGAGTTCTTCCCTCCTAATGCTGGAGAGGAAATTGAAATTCCTGCTCAAGATCCTCCAGAGACACATGAAGAAGAAGTTGGTGCCTCAACATCTATTGCAGCAGAAGCATCCACTCAACCCCTTGTCATAGAGAAACCAAGTGAGGAAATGCCTATGGGAAGTCTCCATAAGGAAGCTGAGTTATTAAAGGAGAAGGATCCTAAAATAGAAATTCATGATATTAACACTAACATTGAGGCTACCCCATCTGACACAGAAACTCATGTGGTGGAATCCCTTGATGTAACAGATGATGCAGGGACTAAGCATGTGTTGAAAAAAGAGGAACAATGGAAGCTATTTGAGGAGGCTAAAAGGGAAGCAGATGCCAACACACAAGCTGGGGTATTGGATAAACAACAAGATATTGATGTTAAGGCACAATCTGATGCATTGAAGTGACAAGAATTGGAAGCTCAGGCCAAGGCTGATGAATTAGTCAAACAACAACATCAAAGGGAGAAAGAGCTCAAAATGAAAGAGGAAAGGGATAAGTTGGATTTGCAACAAAAAATTCATGACCTTGAGGAAGAGAAGGTTGCTCAAAGAAGAGAGAAAGAAGTCCTTGAAGCTAAGTTCAAAGCTGTAGAAAAGTCCCACCGAAGAAAATAAGAGCAAGAATTCCTAGAGAGGGAGGAGGCTGTAGAACTTGCTCGACATGAGAAGAAGTCGAAAGAAGAATGGGACTATGTTGAGGAGTTGAAAATATAAAGGGCCCAGATGCTAGAGGAAAATAAGTTGGAAGAGGAACATCTGAAGAAGGAGTTTGAAGCCAAAAGGCTGCAAGAACAAAAGGATAAGGAAGAGGCTGAGAAACTTGCACAAGAAAAGACACAAAGAGAGAAGCAAAATGTGCAAGAGGTTAACTCTTAGCCTAAGAACAAAATATTGGAACCTTTATCTTCTACCATTGTTTCTTCTTCTTCAACACAAATAACTACTACTCCTATTTCTCCTACATGGTTGAAGCTTGACTTGGAAAAGAAACAAATAATTCAACCTCAGCCTCTCAATTGGGATGAAATGATGAAGGAGATTGAGAAGGAGAGACCCATAAAGAAGGCCAAGGTTATTCACTCCACCAAGCTTACAGATACGGGAGAAATTATTGCTGATTGTGCAATACCAAAGGTGGACAAGAACCAGGATGATATGCAAATAACTGATTATCAGTTGGGTACGGTGAATTTGGGAAGACCTACAAGAAACCAGAAAATGAACCTAATTGATATTGTGGCTTCCTCTACTGAATCTAGGATGATCAAAGACAAGAAAAAGAAAGATGAGCTTAAGGCTCAATTGGATTAGTTGCATAATTTTTTAAAAGATGTCTCAACTCCAATTTCCCAACAAGTTGCTGCTCTCAAATCCCCAATCTTACTGACAAAGAAGGAAGTTGATGACTTTGTGCAGATGAAGAGTAAGGTGGGGATGCTAGAAAGATGGATTGATAAGCTCAATCAAGAGGTTGATGAAGTACTAACTGATAGTTTTAAGATTCATGAAACAACACTTGAGTTGGCAGGAAGTTTGAACCAACATGCTAAAGATCTAGACAAGAAAGATAAAGAGTATAAAGAATATATTAAAAAGCTTAAGGATATTAGAAAAGTGCCTAAGTGAACTCTACTTGAGCAATCAATTCTTGAAGATGATAATGTAGATTTTATTGAGAAAACTGTGAGGATAGTAGGATACAAATCCAAGTCTTTTCATGAGCATAAGAATGAGGTTCAAGAGGTGAGTAAAGACTTGAACCAATAGATTGATGAATTAGAGGCAATAGTGGCTATTTTAGTCAATCTAGATACCTCATTCAAGGAGGGTCTTTCTTTGGAAAAAATGAAAGAAAAGTGGAGCAATAGGTTTGAAGAGATAATGCAAAAAGGGGATAACAGAGAAGATTTGTTATTGGATAGGTTTATGAACATCAAAGAAGAAGTAAAGGCTGCTAGAAGGGAAGTGATTAAGTTAAAGGAGGTGTAGGGATTGGTTTCAACAGAATTAGAGAGGATTAAATTTCATGATGATTGGTTGGATGGGCCTGATTCAGATACCCTTCAGCAAGTATTCTATAATTATGATGAGTACATCCTTGAGCATGCAATGTAGAATTGAGCTGACAGTTGAACACTCTCTTCACTTGAAACAACATATTCTTCTCTCCTCTTTTGCAGGGTTTTGATATGAACTTGAATCTAGTTAGATCCATCAGTTCCATTTTCTTCCTTGGATGTCAAAATTTTGTGCAACAGAGAAATCATTCTTGGAACTTAAGATCAACAATACAGTCCTTCATTCAATTCCGGTTCCTTGATTTGTGGATCTAAGTTGTTAATTGAGAAGAACTTGTGCATGATATGTATATATGTACTTCTTGCCTTTATTTTGTAAAGGTCGACTCATTGAAGAAAGATTAGCCACCTGACGATAGAAATAGGAATCATAGTTTGAGAATTTCATAGTTGTTAGCAAGATACTTTGGAAAGTTTAGTTGAACTTGGTTACATTTTACAGTTCTTATACATTTTTACATGTTCTTAAGTTTGGACATATTTTGGGTAAAGTTAATGAATCATAATCAATCTGTATACCTGTGATTTTGTTGTGCCTAAATGTTTTCTATTTGATGGGAACCAATAGAGTAAACTAGATTCAATATTATCTCATTGAGTTATCTGTGAATCACATTTCTGTTATATCTATTTGATCCATGTTTTGATGATGAGTGAATGATCTATTTTAAGATTGAAGTAAAATTTTAGTGAATGGTTGTGATTGTGAATTAGCACTATGAATGCATTCAGTGGTATAGATTATTCTATGGATTGCATCATGTTGTGGTTTTGGTTAGGAAAAGAAACACTCATTATTGACATGCATGTCTAGATATTAAGAAGTTTTGTTCATGTTCTTCTATTTCAATGCTCTAATCTATCTTTTTATCTTTATTTAAACCCCCCAAACTTAGATTACTTGATCTAATGCAGTTTTTTTCCCCATTACCAGCAAAGGCCCCTTGCATATTATAGTTACATTGACCATTGAGCAATATCAACATTGTTGAGAACCAACTACCAAGACCTTGGGAGTTAGATTACTATATTTTGTATTTCTCTTTCAGGAGAAATGTAATAGTGATATTTTGTTTAAAGTTGTTGTGTTGTTTTAACCATCAACAGGTAGAGGGTTTAAGGGTTTAAGGGTTTGAAGGTTTAGGGTTGAGGGTAGAGGGATTAGGGTTTAGGGTATAAGTTTGAGGATATGTGGTTGAAGGATTAGGGTTGAGGGTCCAATGCATATGGTAGAGGGTGTTCACATATGAGGAAGTGGACATGATTTTTTGGCTTCTAGTGTTGTCATTGATGGCAACTGAAGTCACCTTTTTGGTCCACAGTTATGCATTCAGTCGCATCGACAGAGGGAATGAAAATTGTGTGTTATCGGCAGTGTTAGCGACAGAATAGGGCATCCAGTTTAATAGCTTCACCAGATCACTATTTTGGGTTGTGGATTGATGAATTTTTTTTTCAGGAACATGGAACATATTATTATTAAATCTTGTGAATTTTTTTTTGTGGCTCTATGGTTGAGTAGGTCCGGTTGGACATCTTCTGTCTATTTGCTTGATAAAGCCGACTCAATGGTAATAGTGTGTAGTGGATGTATAAAGTTGAATTATTTTAATTATCTTTGAGCTCAGATGTTTAATTATTGGTCCTAGCTATGATTTAGCCAACTTGTTTGGATCCACATTGAAATTATCCATCAATTAGGCCGACTAGTTGTGAATTTTATTATGTTTTGTTGATGCTGACTTGTGGCGATTGATTCCTTGTGAGCATATGTATTTATATGATCAATCATATCATTTGGAAGCAAGAAGAAGTTGTGTGTGTGTGTATGTTTTGAATGTCTAAGTTGTATTTGAGCGATATCATGTGAAATTTCACTTGTCGATAAAGATTTTGTGTGCGAACTTGATCAGAATAGAGAATAAGTTCTTCATCAATCATTAGGATAGAAGTTCAACATCAGAGATAAACTGGAACTATAATCAAGCATTGGTGGATGTTATTATCTCAGTTCATTTTTTTTTGGATTGAATCCAAAAAAATTTAAGGGTAGTGTGCCCCATTTTGAGCAGTGAGCTCTAGGAAGTGAGCCTAAATGCATGTGCATTCCCATTTTGTAATAATTCTTTTTAATATACTCAGAACTTATTATTCCACCATGGTTTTTCCCCTTATAGGGTTTCCACATAAAAATCCTTGTGTTATGGTTGTGTTGTTTCTTGTTTTTTGTTTCTACATATTGATTTTGATGAAATGTGTTAAGTTGATTAAAGGTCAGGATAAAAGAATTATTTTTTGTAGAACACTGATTCACCCCCCTCTCAGTGTTGCTTATTTCCAACAATTGGTATCAGAGCCTATTCCTCAAAAGAATTCTAATAGCTTGGGGAGATCTTGGAAAGTATATTCAATGGATACAAGCAATCTGCAATAGCAACTCATGGTGGCCTTGGATGATCTTGACTAGTCAAAATATCAAATCCCAAAACTACAAGAAAGTCTTGAAAATGTAGAAAAATTTATCCAGTCATTGAAAGACAAAATCAATGAATCAAGGGAGAAAAGAAAGGAATTATGTGGCCATGTCATGCAGAAGAAAAAAAACTAGTGAAGATGAACAGCTTAGTCAAGCCCTGAAGGAAAAGATAGAAGAATGTGAAAAGTTTTCCCAATAGAATGCTGCCTTGAAGTGTGAGACAGAATCCATCATGATGAAGATGACCAAGGAGTTAGAGGACAAAAAGAAAAATGAAGAAAAACTTGCACAATCCTTAAAAGAAAAGTATGAACAATGCAACTGACTAGAGAATGAATTGGAACAAACCAAGAATAATGAAGAGGATCTTGAAAAATAGCTTAATGATCTCAGAGATGAACTCGCTACAACAAATGAGTTTAAGGAAAAATTCAAAGCAAGATCAGCCAAGCTTGATGAACTAATCAAAGGTCAAAGAACTAATGGTGATAAACGAGTTCTTGGATATGAAGAAGGAGAAAGCTCCAGATCTAGACAAAGGAGATTTAATCAAAATAATTTCAGACAAAGAAAATTCAAACAAGGAAACCAAGTGAACAAATCCAGGAGGAATCTGGTAAGGCAACCCAATGCTCAAAGATTTAATGGCTACTGTTATGCTTGTAACAAATTTGGTCATGTATGGCTTCTTAGTGTAGGAGTAAGATGAACATAAGTAGACCATCATTTGTAGGTCAATGCTTTAATTGCTACAAGTATGGTCATAAGTCAAGTGAGTGCAGAATTATGATGCATAATTTACATAGAGACATCAAATTTTATGAATGCAATAGATTTGGACATGTTGCTAACTAATTCAGTTCAAGACAAAACTAGTGGAACAATTATATTAGACAGAGGAATGTTGTTTGCTACAATTGCAATAAATTTGGTCACACCTCTAGATTTTGCTAGAACATAAGAGGTCCAGTAAAATAGAACATGCAACCAGATGTTAAGGGAAAAGGAAAGATCACTACAGATAAAATCAATGCAGAAGAAATGGGTGAGGAAGAACCCCTCTACAAATACAAATGGATCCACACCAGATGTCTCTTCTGGTAATGCCTCTGGAAACTAATTGTAGGTCTCTACCATAGGGGGAGCTGTCAAGAAAATCTTCTAAATCCCTTGCAAATGGATGGCATCGAAATTTGAATGAGTCTAGTAGGAAATTTCTTATTCTTTAGATGTTGTGAAATGAAGCTAAGACATCAAAAAGGATTATTGATGGTCCACACAAGAATTGTTTGTCCCAAAATATATAAAATCTAAAAACCTACAGAATTAGGGCAAGAGCATTTATTGCAAAAGTACAAAGTTAAGTTCGATGACAATAAAAGAACCGTTTTCACTCTCATTTGTTACATTGCATTCAAGTGAAAGAAGTTTGAAGCGCTCTAAGATAACTCCTGCTAAAGCGGAAAGGAGATTCAAGCTCAAAAAGGAATCTGTGAATCGACCTCCATTTCATCTCCAAAAGGTATTTATAGCAAAAACCTATAAATTTGTGTTCTCTCAATCATGTCTACCCCACTATTGGTTGAAGTCAAAGATAGGCCATGTCCAAAGTTTAAGTGGCACCCATACAAATTTGTAGACACTGAGCCCCTAGGTGCTTTTTATTTCATGTCATATGGTGTTCTACACATCAAGGATATTAGGGCATATGTGCATGCAAACATTGAAGATTTGGGTAGTGCTTAGCTACCAGAATTATACTCTAAACACATAGTGCAAGATGATTTCTCTGTGAAAATTGAATTTCAAACCCTAGTGGATAAGAACTTTGCACAACATGCAAAGTTTCCCATATTTGAGGAGGATGAGTGGGTTCGATACATTCTGAATAGAGTGCATGATGAATTCATGTGGCTAGATATACCATTTAAAATCTCTAAGGAAGCTATCATGTGCAGTGACCAGTTTAAACCCTTTCGGTAGACTACATGTACTGAAGTCCACGAAGAATGACGATGTCACTAAAGCAACTGGCTCTCATTCGGATAGAAGGGCAATGACCATAGATGATATTGCTGAAATTGATGTTAAATTTGTGTCCATGATCATAGGGTATAAGATCTATCATTCAAGTTGAGAAAATTCAGTATCCAGAATTGCCATCTATACAGCCTATGAGATGATTAAGCAGAATGAAGATTTTGATTTATGCAAAGTGCTTAGAGGAAAACTTCTAGAAATTTTGAAAAAGATCAAAAAGGACAAAAAGAATGTCTTCAAGTTCGAAAACCTGTTGATCTATCTATATTTTTACTTCTCAGGTGAAGTACTAGGATTCGATAAAGTTCAATGGAGAGATGATACTCTGGTAGTAGTATAGATCTGGGATATACTATGTAATCTTGGAAACTAGGAGACCCACAACACAATTCTATGGGGTCACTTCAATAAAATTTAAAAACATATGTATGCCAGAGATAGGATACCTGAAGTTGTAGTAGAATAGTACATGGACTCCATATGCTTTATGATTGATATTGACTAGTGTTACATGGAGGCTATTGATCCTAGGTCAATTTGAATCATGTCAATGGGATATGAGGTAGATGGAAATATTCTGAAGATGTATGTTGAACATCTACTAAACTCACCTCTAGATCCTAATGTAGAAAGGTTCGGTACATATGTTGAGAAAAGTTTGCAAGTTCACTCAGATTTAAGGAAACCAGTGTCCGTCAGGAAAGTAAGGAAGGAAAATAAAGTCTTTGTAGAGAATATGGGTATTCTAGTTGAAAAACTTAAAGAAATAAGAAGAAAAAGGGATGAGGCTGAAGCTAAAGTAGCCAAGGGGAAGGAAAAAGAAAAAATAGTTGGTCAGGGAACATCTTCAACCAAAGCAAATAGGAGTTCCCCTACTACCCAGCTAAGTAAGGAAGAAGCCTCTGGAAGAAAGAAGAAGAGAAAAAATTCAAGAACTTACAAAGTTGCATCTGCAGAAGAAGAAGAAGAAGAAGAAGAAGAGACATATTCAGAAGAGATAGTAAGAGATTTGAAGGCTACTGGGACTCATGTAGTCAAGCTAAACAAAAGGAAGCCTTCTGGGAAAAGTCAAGAAGCTCAGAAGAAGCCCAAAATTGTCAAGCCCAACATGTCTGTGGAAGAAGTTGAAAAAGCAATAGTAGCTTATGGTAATCTCAAACCTCTCTATGATCTATTTGAGACTTTTGATGATTCTAGTAAAAGGATTCTTGAAGAAGCTATAGTTAAGCACTTAAATACTTTCAATAAAAATCTTGTCAAGATTATGTCTAGCTTGCCTACAAGCCTATATCAAGCTTTGGAGTCAAGAAGGGAAACTGCAAGAACTGCGGAAGAGAACTTGAGAAAAAGAGTTCTTGTTGATGTGTGTCCTAAGATGGGGATTGAAGAAATGGACTCACTTCTTCTAAGAGTCAAACATGAATTCAGAACCAAATCAAGAATAAACAAACTCATGATTGGTGGCACCAAAGCTGTGATGAATGAGACCAAGGCAATTTTGGAAGAATTTTTGTCAAAAAAAAAAGCAAAATATTGAAGAAGTCAATATTGAACAAATTGAAGGTCGTGAAGAAATAAATGTGGAAGTAAATAAATCAAAAGAAGGAAATGTAGATGAAGTAGTAAAGGAAGGGAATAAAGATGAGGAAGTAGAGGTGTTAGGAGAAGAAAATGAGAATGTGGAAGACATAAATGTATTTGATTCTCTGGTATTTGAGGATACTCTGACTCCTCCCAATATTGAAAATGTTGAGACTCCTGTAGTAATTAAAAATCAAATTGAGGAGATTGTTGAAGGTAGAAAAGCACCTACGAAAGATAACGAAGCACCAAAATCTATTCCAGAAGTTCAGTCTGAATCTGACAAGGGAAAGTAGCCAGAAATCAGCCAAATAAAGCAAATGAATCTCTATTGGAGCAACACATAGAATCAAATTCTAAATTTGATGAGAATTCAATCAATTTATCTACTTTATCTCCAATTCAGACACTGAAAATTGCCAAAATAGCCCACAAAGCAAATGAGAAAATATTGAAATCCCACATCGAAGATAGTGAGCTATTAAAACTTGCCTATGGAGTTTTGCAAAAACTACTGCCTATGCATGCTTTGGACCCATCAGGCTCCACCTCTGGTGAGTTAAAAATATTAATAAACTCTGTTGATTCTCATTTCAAATCCTTTGAGGACTCAACCTTGGTTAAAGTGAGAGGAATTTAAGAAAGACTTGGTAGCCTAATCAAGTTAATCTCCAGAGATAGGAAGTCGTTAGGAATTTGGATTCAGCACACTCAAGATGATATAACTGAAGGAGGAAATGTGTACAAATCCTACTTAATACTTCCAAATTTTATAGCTGCAAATGAAAAGAAGATAAAAGACATTGAGCAATAGTTGGCTATCATTTCCAACAACCTTGATCCCTTGACTGGTAGTGTGTGTCTTCAGGATTGTCAGATGATATCCTTACTTGAACAAATGAAGAATTTAAAGTTTGAAAATGAAAGAATCATTAGCAGAGTAAGTGACTTAAGGGGATTGATTAGTACAAAGATTGAGATGATGGCAAATGCTTTAAAGGAAAAAAAAATTGTTGTAACTTCCCCTGATCTGGTAAGTTTGGCAGCAGAAACATTATCCTATCTTCTTTGTGGTCACATCACCATTTTGGAAAATTTGAAGAGTATTTGGGACTCCATCCTTAGTGAGTTGAAAAAGGTCTTTGAAGATATTTTCCTATTACTATAAGTCTTCGGGATAATACTTATATAATTTTGTATCCCCAATTTTGTCATTGATGTCAAATGGGGAGAGAGAGTGCAACGAAAAAATGTCTTAATACTCTTAGGGGGAGTAATATTTTGTAGTGGTACATTATTCAGTATTTTGTATACCGTCAGTATGTTAATCTTGACACTTAGTCATTTTTCACTACATGTTGCCATCAATGCCAAAGGGGGAGATTGTTGGCATATGAGGTAAGTGGATGTGATTTTTTGGCTTCTAGTGTTGTCATTGATGGCAACTGAAGTCACCTTTTTGATTGACAGTTATGCATTCATTCGGATTGGCAGAGGGAATGAAAATTGTGTGTTATTGACAGTGTTACCGAAAAAATAGGGCATCCAGTTTGATAGCTTCACCAAATCACCATTTTGGGTTGGACATCTTCTGTCTATTTGCTTGATAAAGTCGACTAAGTGGTAATAATGTGTAGTGGATGTATAAAGTTGAATTATTTTAATTATCTTCAAGCTCATATGTTTAATTATTGGTCCTAGCTATGGTTTAGCGGACATGTTCAGATCCACATCAAAATTATCCATTGATTGGGCTGACTAGTTGCGAATTTTATTAAGTTTTGTTGAAGCCGACCTGTGGCAATTGATTCCTTGTGAGCGGATATATTTAGATGATCAGTCATATCATTTGGAAACAAGTTTTGTGTGTGTATGTTGTGAATTTTTAAGTTGTATTTGAGCGATATCATGTGCAGTTTCACTTGTGCATAAAGATTTTGTGTGCGAACTTGAGTAGAATAGAGCATAAGTTCTTCATCAGTCATCAGGACAAAAGTTCGACATCAGAGCTAAACTGGAACTATAATCAAGCATTGGTGAATGCTATTATCTCAATTCATTTTATTTTGGATCAAATCCAAACTTTTGTAAGGGCAGTGTGCCCCATTTTGAGTAGTGAGCTCTAGGTAGTGAACCTAAATGCAAGTGCATTCCCATTTTGTAATACTTCTTTTGAGTATACTCATAACTTATTGTGGATTGGCCATCCAATTGCTTTTGTTTTCCTCTTATAGGGTTTCCATGTAAAAAATCCTTTGTTATGGTTGTGTGGTTTCTTGTTGCTCATTTCAAGCATATTGATTCCCACTAAATGTGTGCTGTTGATTAAAGATCGATAAAATAATACCACTCCCAAGTAAGACTCCATTCACCCTCTTAGTGCTTCTTGTTTCCACAGAGGGTATAGGGTTGAGGGTGTAAATTGAAAACTAACTTGGTTTGTTTGAAGGTTCTCAAGAGGTCGCAAATTCCCTGCTGATGTAAAATCACTCCAGAGACCCCATTTCTAGACCTATTTTTTCCAAATAAGTTACTACATTTCCATTTTCACCTAATTGGCCAAATTAGTGGGTGAATGTCGTACTTCTGCCAATTTGGTGAAATTGATAATGTAGTGAACAGAAATGTATCCGAAATGGTATCTCAAGCATTTACATCACTGAGACCCTTACTTCTTGGACCCATTTTTGAAACAGCCAAGTTAGGCTGCCAATTTCACCCACCAGCTATTGAATTCTGGTGTGAAATTGGAAATTGTTTTAAGGAGTCTCCAAGAAATTGGGTCTCCCAGTGATTTACATCAGTGGGAAACCCAATTTCTTGGACCCATTTTTTCAAACAGGCCAAGTTAGGTTGCCAATTTCACCCACTAGCTTTCCAATTCGGTGAAATTGACAATGTGGTGGCCTATTTGAGAAAATAGGTCCATGAAATGGGGTCTTCCTATGATTTACATCACCAAGAGACTGCATTTCTTGGACCCATTTTTTCAAATAGGCCAAGTTAGGATGCCAATTTCACCCACTAGCTTGCCAATTCGATGAAATTGGCAATGTAGTGGTCTGTTTGAAAAAATGGGTCCAAGAAATGGGGTCTCCTAGTGATGTAAATCATTTCTCACCAGGAGACCCCATTTCTTGGACCTATTTTTTCAAATAGGCCAAGTTAGGTTGCGAATTTCACCCACTAGCTTGCCAATTCGGTGAAGTTGGCAATGTAGTGGCCTGTTTGAAAAATTGGGTCCAACAAATGGGGTCTCTTGATGATGTAAATTTCTAAGAAATGGGGTCTCCCATTGATGTACATCACTGGGAGACCCCATTTCTTGGACCCATCTTTTCAAACAAGCCAAGTTACGTTGCCAGTTTCACCCACTACCTTGCCAATTCAATGGAATTGGAAACCTAACCTGGCCTATTTGAAAAAATGGGTCTAAGAAATGGGGTCTCTCGATGAACATCACCAGGAGACCCCATTTCTTGGACCCATTTTTTCAAACAATCCAAGTTAGGTTTCCAAATTCACCACTATCTTTCCAATTCAGTGAAATTGGCAATGTAGTGGCCTTTGCCAATTTTACCCACTAGCTTTCCAATTTGGTGAAATTGGCAATGTAGTGGCCTATTTGAAAAAATGGGTCCAAGAAATGGGGTCTCTCGATGATGTTTCTTGGACCCATTTTTTTAAACTGGCCACTACATTGCCAATTTCACCAAATTGGCAAGCTAATGGGTGAAATTGGAAATCTAATGGGCCCACTAGCTTGCGAATTCAATGAAATCAGCAACCTAACTTGAGAGAGATAGGAGTGAGTAAGAGAGAGAGATAGAATTCAGAAAGACAGAGAGGAAGTGAGTGGGAGAGAGATAGAGGGTAGAGGTTAGAGAGTATAAGGTTTAAGGGTAGAGGGTAGAGGGTTAAGGGTAGAGGGGAGAGAGATAGAAGGAGTGAGTGAGAGAGAGAGAAAGAGAGAGAGACTTGAGAGAGGGAGATGAGGTAGGAGGCAGAGGATAGAGGGCATAATGGGTCATGGGCAGAGGAGAGAGAATGGGGAGTGGAGGAGGAGGACAGGGTGGAGGATAGAGGGTGGTGAAACAGTGGTGGAGGGTGGAAGGTGAGGGAGAGAGGAAGAGAGAGAGGAGGACGGGAGAGGGAGAGAGAGAGAGAGGAAGGAATGTGAGAGGAGGAAGGAGGATAGAGGGGTGGAAGGAAGGAACATGGAGATAGAAGGAGGAGAGAGAGGACCCCAAGAGAGGGGTGGAGAGATGAGAGAGGGGAGTGGATAGAGGGTGGAGGACAGAGGTTGGAATGGAAAGCAAGAGGGCAGAGGGCCATGGGCAGAGGGAGAGACAGGAGTGAGTGGAGGAGAGAGACTTGAGAGAGGGAGAATGGTAGGAGGGAGAGAATTGAGAGAGAGGAGGAGGAGTGGAGAGGAGATAGAGAATGAGGGATAGTGGGGTGGCAGTGGAGGGTAGATGGAAGTAGAGGGTGGTAGGGGGGAGAGAGTGGAGAGAGAGGAGAAATGGAGGGAGGAGACGGAGGAGAGGGGAGGAATGGGTGAGATAGAGAGAAGGAGAGAAGAGGGATGGATAAAGATATGGAAGGAGGGACAAATATGGAAATGGAGGGGTCGGGAGGATGGAAGGACGGCAGCAGGAAGGATTAGGGTTGAGGGTCCAATGTATAGGGTAGATGGTATCAAGGTTTAGGGTTTAAGGTTTGAGGGTATAGGTTCTAGGTTTTAGGGTTGAGAGTAGAGGGTTGAGGGTTTAAGGGTAGAGGGATTAAGGGTTGTGGGTTGAGGGTAGAGGGTAGAGAGAGAGAAAAGAAACCTATAAAAAAATCAACTTTATCATAATGCAAGTGCGTTGAAGTAGTAGAGATATGGTCATTCTTTTAGCAAGACATAATGCGCTCACATTATAATGTGAATGCATTATAATGCGAGCATGTTTTGGCTTGCT
Organism: Sequoia sempervirens; assembly: GCA_007258455.2. Taxonomy (NCBI): domain Eukaryota; kingdom Viridiplantae; phylum Streptophyta; class Pinopsida; order Cupressales; family Cupressaceae; genus Sequoia; species Sequoia sempervirens. The sequence continues at coordinate 2,237,589 of VDFB02072274.1, read as the reverse complement.
CTAAAAATGGTAAAAAATTCAATATACCTGTGATCTCGAGGCCCACATTCTGCATATTCTCCTAGTTTTGCGCATGCTCCAACAAAAAAGAGCTTTTTGATTATGTTGTGAAGTGTGCATGCATACTTTTCACATTGCACCACCTTTTTCATGATCTTTCCACCACCTTTGCATGAAATAGCAAAGTTTTCATGTTGAAAGGCATATAATATCAATTCAAGTCTGAATTCCATTCAAAAGTGATATACAATCAAAATTTGGAGGGGAACAAGCTTTTGAAAAAGTGAAATTGTTGGGGAGTTTGAAGAAAGAAGAAGCAAAGGCTACATAATTGGGTAGAACTCCTCCATTTGAAACTCTGGTTTTTTAGCTATGTGAAATCTTTACACATTTTCTTTCATTCTATTATGGATTTCTTTCATTTTTGTTATTTTTCATATTCCATGTTGATCATTGTTTGTTTGTCATTATAACCTTAGCTTGTATTTGCACATTTTAAATTACACAATTCTTTACACTTGCCAATTACATTTTTTAAACCACATCCCTTTGAGGAATTTTGTTATTTAACAATTCACTTACCTTGTGTATGCTTCCACATTTTGTATACACATATATATGACATAAGTTATAAGGAAGTAAAATAAAACATCATTTCTCAATCTTTTATTATGGATGTGCATACCACTCTCCAAAGCTTTCATTTTGGTATAGGCATGGGGGATGTTGGAAAATGTAGTTGAATTTGGTTTTACACCTACAATTTGTATATGCTTGAAATTTTCTAAAGCCTTTTCAATAATTCTCTTTTTTGTATATCCTACAATCATTATAGTCCATAAGAACATATCTCATTGAGGTATTTTGTCAAATAGTTATACCAAGTAGCTGATTGCCTTGTCTATGCTACCAAATTTTCCATACATGTCTCTAAAAAATTAGAATATACTCCTCCCACATTGATAGATCTTTGAATCTAGTTTTTGCATATCCTATAATCATTATAGTCCACAAAGACCACTACTGAATTTGACTCCACTTTTTGATGAACGGTTGTTGAACTATCAACAAACTATTGTCAGAATTCCGATGAATCTCTTTCACAACTGAACTTTGTCGATTGCTGCCACAAAATAGGGACCTCCTATTCATGAAAATATCGACAAACATTGCATCGATCTAGTGATGAATAGTAGCCATAACACACGTGGCATGCCTCTGCCAAATCATCAGAACAACATGAGATGTTTGTTGAAATTGTGACCAAGTTTTGTCAAAATTCAAACAAACATTCATCGTTTGTTTGACGATCTTGTCATCAGAATGAGATCAAAATTGTGTGGGAGTTATAGCTATATCAGGAGGACTAACTTGTGGTCTCATCGATGAGCACGAGGAAGTATATCGGCGAGACTTATACCATCGGGGTAAGTTCTGAATGTTTACCTGACCTACTATGTCTCGCTGATATATTCCCAGTGCTCCTGTCAGTGAAAGAAATGACGGTCTCACCGATGAAACTTCATTAGTGAGACTTAAATGTTTGGGCCAACATATATTTTTCATGCTGAGATGACTTATCTTGCCGATAGATAATCTTAATTGATGAGACCATAAGCCAGCCTCCCTGATATTCCAAAAAATGTTCATCATTTGTTTGACTATCTCACCATTGGAATGAGATCAAAATTGCTTCGGAGGTATAGCAACCTCATCGCACTTTTTTTTTTTGTTGGACTGTGTCGTCAAAATTTTGATGAAACGTTGCAGTTTAAAAAAAAAAATTATCAGGAGGACTGACTTGTGGTCTCATCGACAGAGCATGACAAAGTATGTGATTGGCGAGACTTATACCATTGGGGTAAGTTCTGAATGTTTACCCGACCCGCTATGTCTCACCGATATATTCCCAGTGCTCCTATCATTGAAAGAAATGATGATCTCACCGATGAAACTTTATTAGTGAGACTTAAACATTCAGGCTAGCATATATTTTCCATGCCGAGATGACTTGTCTTGCTGATATATTATCTTCATTGATGAGACCATAAGCCAATCTCCTCAATATGTCTTCTTTCGTAATCCTAATCGCTACAACAATTTTGATGTCTCATCGATGTTCTAAAAAGTGGTTATAACCCATAATAGGTCAGGAGGACCCAACCAGCTCATGTTTATGTGATTTTTTTGCCACAATATCTTTGATCAGAAGTATTTTCAAGAGTAGAATGAGGTGACCATGGGTAATTATATTTTGTAGGGCCAATTACATCCTTTTCTAACTCAAAATGTAGTTATTATAGAGAAATTTACATGAGTAAATCATTATAAAATTTTGAGTAAATCATTATATTTTGTAGGTCCAATTCACATAAACTACTCAGAACTAGGGAAATGTAGAATCAATGATACCTCAATTGCTGAACCAATCATTTGAATGATACGATAAAAAACACATGCTCTTTCAACTTCAAATGAACACCATTCAAGAAGTGACTTATAGATGATACATGCAGCTATAGGTCTTCCATTATTAAAGAAAACATCTTTTGTGATACACTTGATCAATGCATCTTGATTTTCCTGAAACCAAAATAACAAAAAAATGTAGTGTAAGGGAATAAAAAAATCGCCAGAGCTTTATAATATAATGTGCCTAAGAAAAAAAGTGATATAAATGGAAATACAAATAGAAGAGATAGATACTCCTCCAGAAGGTTAGAATCATATACTTGCTACCTATCAATGAGAGTCTTCTTTGGCCTCTGCTCTCCATCAGTGAGTTCTTTCAAGGTAGACATAGGAGTCTGTGAATTTTGCCAGACACATCTATTGGTTAAAATATTATTGAAAAATAATATTACTTATTTAAAATCAGAAGGAGATAACTAAAATTATACATAAAAAGATATAATTTGTTTATATTGGACAACCATGACTAGTGTATGATCATGATGGAATTTATGATTTTAAGGCACAAAAATGGACAATACATAATGACAAGTGGAAACTTAACCTCCTTGAGTTAACAGCACAAGCCAAACTAGCTTTGGTCTCTACTAAACAATGTTGCAAGATCATTGCCCACACACAAAAATTTGTGCTTCTGAACAGTCCACAAATGCACCTACACAAGCAAGTACACACAATAATAGTGCTCACAAATATTCCAACCCCATTGCAGCAAGAAAGGTTCAACAAGATATTGCAGCAATACGAAGACATCTTTCTATCCCTCTCAGTCCTCTCTGTATCTCTTTCTATTTGCTGATATAAACTTATATTATACGAACACAACACAAAAATGATAACTATTTGGTGGTATGACCTTTCGAAGGATTACAAGTTAGCTTCACATGCATTAAAAAACACCATACATGACATTTATTTGCTGATATAAACTTATATTAAGTGCTAATCATAGAATAGATTGCTATAGCACTCCAGAATTGAGCCAAATGTCATAAAATAACTATCAAAGTATTAAAGGACAACAAAGTACCTTGCAAGAATGAAGAGGAATGCTGGTGCAGGTTTGTGAGATAGTATTTATCCATCTTGAGGTTGCAAGTTTTGAAACATGGATGAATTTTCATATTGAGTTGTAAATTCACTTTTACAAAATATTCCAAAAGTTATAGTATAGGAAAATAATTGGAATTACAAAAAGAACAATTGTACGAGAGTAGAAAAAATGTTGCTTTTGTTTTAGAGGTAGTGTTCAATACAATGCTAGAAATATAGAGAGGACCTGTAATAAGATCAATACCATAACAATAGAAGGGGGGGAATTGAAAAAAAATCACATCGGTGTCTATATCCATGTCCATGCAACTCTTATTGAAACTAGTGCATTGTTATTTATTGTTACACATACAAGTCCTGTATTGTTATTCTTCCAAAACTTCTGAGACATCCAATCAACTACTTATATACATGCAACTCCTTTCTTGGGCCTTCCTAGATACATCCAAGATCATAGGGCTTGGATACAACAATATATGTAGTACATTCTCATGTATTGAATAGAGTTCTCTTCCTAGTCTATATCTTTAAGAATTTTAGGAATAATGAATAAATATAACATAGTATAACGAATGATTGTTAAGGATGGTTGTTTTAACTTACACGCCCCTTTTCACCCCCTATTCATTGTAAACTATGCATAACTTGAACATATTAAAAAAACTATAGCCCACATTGACATTGTATGCCACATTAATCCAACCATATGACAAAAGATAAGTGATCTAGCCTCTTGAATGAATGTAAGTAGAGAAATTTTTGCATACCTGCAAATGGTACAAAATTTCATGGTTAAGTGGAAGCCTCCCATCAACAACAAGATCCAAATATCCATGTATCTATCTCAATCGAGCCTCTAAACCCTTCAAAGCTATCAATTTTTCCACTAACCTGTTATGCACAAAAGTCAAATTTTAGAGTTATGTCACCACTAAAAACAAAAGAAATAGAGCTTTGAAACCAAATCCACACACAACACAATGTGGTATTCATAGAAAGCCATACAAAAAAACTAAACTCAGAACATTGGAATGGAAACAACTTCAAATTATGATGCAGAGCATGGATTCACTTTACTCAACTGGAGGCACATTTCACAATAATGGGTTCTTCATCTAAAACATCTGTATGAGGTTCAAATAGTAAACAAATTGATGAAAGATAGAGGAATTAAAAAGATACTTGGATGTAGTTGGATTGAAGGCCATAAATTGGTACATGTTTTTTGTGTAGGAGTCATATCATATCCACAAACATGGAAGAGCTATGCAAAGCAGGATAAATTAGCTTGGAAAATGAAGGAATCAAGGTATAAAGAATCATTTTTCTACGACCATAGTGAAAAGTGACCACTTTCTTTCATCTTTGCATATTGGTTTGATGCTTCAAATGATTCATTTATTATATTCAAAATTTCATTACCTTATTGATCTTCTCTTTGTTTTGATAATAGTTTAATATTCTTTACTTAACAGGCCCAACCATGTGACGGTGGAAGCTCATTTGGCCCCTCCCCCCCTCACATCACTCTCAATTCCCTATACCCGATCATATAAAATTAATCATTCATTCATTGATTAATAACATATAACATTCATTCATCCATCCATTAATAACATATGACATTCATTCATTATCATATAACATTCATTGATTAACATATAACATTCATTCATCAACATATTCACATTCATTCATAATATGATTACAATCACTTTTTTTTTTGTTTCTTTTTTGAAGCTATAAAAAGCTCAAGTGGATTATCGTTTTCTAAATCATTTGTCCCCCTTTCAGTTGTTTTTCCCTTTGCTTGTGATCTTAATGTATGCCTAGTTGTGTACTCATGATGTGGATGCCGCTACAAGGGGGGGTCTGCTGCAATAACAAAGAAATGTTAAATTGATATGTTTTATTATTATTGTTACAAGTATTTCATTAATTAAAAGAACATTAGAGTGGTTCTCTTTACCTGATGGGGCCACATCATGTTCTTGATATTCTCTTATAGCCTTATGCTCAACATGTTGAACACCCTTTAAATTGTGATCTGGAGTTGATACACGAAAGGTTACATTAATTAATACACCAATTGCAATTAAATATGTTTAAAGGGACATTAGAGTGGTCCTCTTTACCTGATGGGACCACATCATGTTCCTAATCTTCTCTAGCCTGATCATGCTCAACATGTTGATCATGCTCTACATGCTCTAAAGTTGAAATATGAAAGGTTACATTAATTAATACACCAATTGCAATTTAATATGTTTAATTTCATTAATCCATATTGCGTTTTGTATAGCACATGAATACATCCAGTATCGGGATGCACACCATGACATTCATCTGTAGGTTGTGCTCCACCCTCACCAGGCTGCATTCCAATGTCATGTGCAGTATTATCATTGCTTGTCTGTTTAAAAAAAATAGGCACATAATTACTTTATGGTGGAAATTAATATTGAATATATTGCACAAGTATTCAATTTGAAATAAACTTTATTGAGTTTATTTACATGTGTGTCGGATGCAATAGAAGATTGTGTTTTCCCAATCAAGACTCTTAGGCATTCAACCATGGCTCCATAGCCTTGCTAGAAGGAAATCTTCAAGTCCTCTTTTGTGGGAACTCTATTGAATTCAGAGCCCTACATTTTTGCATAAGATCATGAATTTTTCTTCTATGGTGTGATAAAATCAAAATTGTTTGCAATTTATTATTTGGATGCAATATTTCATTTATTGATACTTACAATTCATGTGGCTAATATCATATAACCACCAGAGCTAAGTTTGTGTTCCCCATGTTTTTCGAGTCTTTCCTTTGTTGCCTTTGATGTGTCATACAACCTATGAAAAGTTTGAAATATGTTAGATTATGTAAACAGAAAGAGTAATCAATATATAATTACATTGTTGATAGTATCACATACCTTCCTTGGCCCGGTGGTGTCTTTCCTTTTTTCTTTTTAGCCTTCTCCTTTCCATCTGACACCAGGTCCTTCCACTCCCTCTCCAAAATCATGGGGGGATGCTCGCACTTTTTGTTCTTCTCTAACTGTGACCTATATTGGTCCCTCACATACTTTAGATAGGTACCAACTTTCTTAAGGACCTTCATTTGGTTGAATGTTTTATCACCGAACAACACAAATAAACGGTTAATGAGCTCATCTTTTAAATCTTTATTTTGGGCATTCCACCATGTACGTATGGTGGGCCCAAAGAGCTCCAATGTAATATCAATTAGATATTTATAAAAAACATCATTTCATGCAAAATGATCATGGGATCATTAGTCTAAAAAGAGTGATCAATTAGTAAATTTCAATTGGATTATATATAATAATAATTAAAACATTTTAAAGTACCTAGGACCTTCTCTATCTTTATGGGAACGAAATCCTCGGTCACCACAAATGTGACCAGAAATGTTTCCATACTAGTAATACAGGAAGATCTAGGAAATGCTGCTAAAACATCACTAGTACTAGTTGTGGCCTCTGCATCCCCAAGTACATGTCCTAATGCATGTTTTGGCATGTGTTCACTATGAGAGGGTGCAGTACGTGATGCCTGCATGCTATGTGTTGCCAAAATTTGAGATGAAAATATAGGCACAGACGATGGGGTTGGATGATGTGATGTATGTGTAGGAAGATCAATATTGACACTTGTACCAATCCCTATTCCTTAGGCAGCACCTTCAATACCCTGATCATGGCCAGCAACATCATGAGGATGCAAATAATCCTATAAAAACAACACATATTTTAGTTCATGACATAAAAGAGTACAAAATATAAAACCATGAATGAACTTATGTTATAATTAAAGACCTCATGACATCTCACTTGCAAGTTTTGTGCTCTTTCAGTCAATATTTTAACCCTCTCTCTTATCTCATCTATTTGAGGCACTATGAATATAAACTTAAGGATTTATTCATTGCATTTTTTTTGGGTCTTCCTTAACATATTGAGAGGGCTTGCTGAATATGCGATGTCATCATCACATAATATTGATTGCACCTCCCTACAAATGATCTCCTATACTATTGGTTCCTTTCCCTGATCAGTCGACTACATCAAGAATATTAAAAACATTATCGAAATTAACCCAAGGAACTTATGAAAAAAACATTTCACTCGTATCTAATTTGTACAATTGCAATGAGGTAAACCTGTTGGGTAGAAGCAGCTAAAGATGCATCACGATCTATGCTCTAGGTCGGATCCTTCCTCGTATGATCAATGTTTTGTTGTGACAAAAATTAAATATAAAAAAGCATTACCAAAATGAAACCAATAGACTTACGAAAAAAAACATAAGAATAAAATGGTATATTGGAGTCATTAATTGGAGGTTGGGTAAAATGGTACATAGTACGTACCACCCCAATAGTAACTGTGTTTGTAATTAAGTGATTCAAATTGTAATCAATTAGCAACTCTTCCCCTATAATTATTGATTTTATCACACATGTGAAAACACGGTTTCCCTCACGCGACTCAAATATGCAATTGGGTTGCTTATTTGTTGACCCAGGTCATGTACTGTTTATAAACCCTGCAATATTCCTTGATGCTTTTGGCCTTCTGTCAATGTACATAGCCACTCCTTTATTTTGATCCTTATCTTTTAGCTATATATAATTTGCTAACAGTGCATACCTATGCATACTTCATGTATATCAAACCAATTGCATCCAATCTTTGTAACTGTAACAGGGTCCGAAAGACTCCATCAATTCAGTAACTTTGTCATAACAGACATTTATGTCGTCCATGCAAAATAAGTCCAAACCATGTAATGAAGATGGTGTTATGCGATATATCCTCTCGTTGACATAAAAATCAATGTTTATTGGAGGAAGTTCCTTGGGTACCCATTGTTTTTGTAGATGTTTGTACCTCAAGGGCACCTCAATGTCGCCTATGCTCTCATCATCATAAGAACATGACCCCCCTTCAACAAGAAAAAATTCCATGTGTTTACGAAATTTTCTTCTAATCTTTTGACCTCTAGTTGATCTCACTCTTTTAGACCTACTACATGTCTCTCTTTCCTCTTCTCTTCCTAAATATCCCTCGCTCAAGGAAGAAAAAATTGACAAATACCTATTTGGTGGTACCTGCACTCATAAGAATGTTGGATGAAGTTCTTTCATGGTGATGTGATCCCAAGGTGACATTATGATAAATCTATCATTTCATCGCTAGAATTTGACAGGTTATAAGGTAATCAAGTCTTGATAGATTGCAAGTTATTGTTACAACCTTCCAAATGTGTCCATCACAAATAAAATCTACTTAACTTTTTAACTCCCAAACTTTGTAACAAGTGTTAAATGTGACTATGGTCCACCAGTTACACAACCAAGGCCTCAAATGTATTATGTAATTGTAATAAAAGGAATTTTCCTAGCTTCTTAAAGGATAATAATGCCACACACAAGCTTAGTCCAGAGGGGGTGACAAAAATATATGTTGGATCCAAATATAACCCAAATGAAGGAACACTCATGATATGGGCCTTGTATCCACCTCATAGAAAGTCAGTGGTGATTGATACTAAGAAATAATTTGGACATGTCATGACTCTGAAGGTTGGAGAGGTAGATCCTATGGCAACTACAGACATTGGGATTGATGTGGAAAAACTAAATAAAGCCCAAATACAAATGTTGATCAAAGAAAAGGAAATGTACAAAATGAGTAATCAAAGGATCATGAGAGAAAATGATCATTTGAAGGACATGCTAGGAGTCACAATGGGGCCTCATAAATTAATAACACATGGTGAAATCTCACAGGTAAAAGATCATTGGGATGAGTCAACTGCATATTCACAAGGTAAATATGATACACTCGCTGCAATAATTAGAAAAAGGCAGGCTAACTTAATGATTTGGTTGAATAAGCTATGGGGAGCATATTCAAACAACCATGTTATAGGGAAAGAACACAAGATAATTCATGGAAGGATTCAAGAAAAGCTCTAAGAATTAAATGAAAGAGATGTTCCTGACAGTGTGGGCATTGGTATGGGTGACCATATTATAAAGAAACACATGGACCTTTATGAGGAACTACGAGAAGATGCAAACAGGTTGGTTGATGTTACGAATATGGGATTGTCTACACTATTTGAAGATGGAGAAAAGTTGAAAGAGAAAGCCAAGTGGATCAAAGAATGTGAATTGATGCTGCAGAAAATTCTAGAAAATGCTACAAGGAAGGATTCGACATTGGACAAGAGCTGCAAGCAAAACAAAAGGATGATAAAGGTGGAAATATCGGCCAGGAACACATTAGGAGATGCCGATACTCATGAACGGTAGGATTATCTACATAATTTATCAAATGTTCATCTATGGATAAATAGAGCCTAATCTCTTGTTTTAATTAGTTAAGTAAAATAAAACATTTATGAAGGGACGTGTCCTTTCCAAGTTTTGATGTATTTATATCTCTTCCATAGTAATGCAACAAATATAGGCATTAGGAGATATTCAGTAGATAGCTTTCTAGCAAAATGATTTCATATACAGAGACTCAGATGCATGTATTTTGATGGAGTAAATGAAGATATCTAAGTCATGGATTAAGATTTTAGTATCAGCTATTTGTTAAATTTATGCAGTTATTTGATTGTCTCCATTTTGATGCTTCTGTATTGTTTAAATTCATATAACAAGTTTATACTATGTTTATCATTGTACGTTTTCTATATATGTGTGATCTAGTTATTTGGTTCTCTCAAGTAGGGATTAAAATCTTTTAATCAATCACAACAATTGGTAAGTGCTAGTTGGATTAATAAGAAGAATCACATAACTAGAATTTCCATTCTATCTCAAGAAGAGTTTGTCAATTATTAACTTACACGTTTACACAAGTTGTAAACAATTTTTGTGCCTAACAATTTGAATTATATGTGTTGAAGACTTTAGAATTTCAATTACATTAATGTATGGATATGATGTATCTATAACACTACAAAACCATATGCTCTTTGCATTTACACTTGCATTTAGAAATACACATTTATATACATAGATATAGATTTCTTTAATGATATGTTGCATTTATTGTTCTAGGAGAGCATCCAGTAATTGCATTTACATTTACATTTTCAAATACATATACATACATACATACATACATACATACATACATACATACATACATACATATATACATTTATATTCATTGTTCAGACACAACCCATTAGGTCTGCACATGGATAAAAATTCATAAAATCAAATCTCCCATAAGTCAAATATAATTCTATCAAGAAATTAATATCAAATAGATAATATAATCACATAACTCATACATTTCAATGTCATTGATCTTCTTCTTCATCCAACTCTTTGTTTGTATCATCCAATCCAGATTTGACATTGTAAGGATTGGTCATATCATCATCATCGTCATTGATATTAGTTTCGATAATGTCATCATGTTCATGAATGTTAACTCCTACATCATCATGATCTAGTTCCTCCTCTTTGACATCTTCGTTAGGCACATCATCAACTAACTGTTGATCTGATCATCATCTACATCATCTTCTAGTTCTTCTGTATCTTCTTCTTCCACCACATTATACTTTATCGGCCTTCCTCTTGGATCATGTCTAACAACAAATGACCAACCTGGTTTACTTGAAACCTCTGAATAAAATACCTACTCACATTAGCTTGGAAGAACATAGGGTCCATTTCCAGCTCACTCGATCGTCCTTGTATTAACCATGGTAAATCCATTATCATGTTCAATAATAGTTCTCTCGGGATCATTTTCATTCAATCGTAGCCTGTACCATAGGATGACAAACAAAACTAATTTGAAGGACTTAAATTCACACTCAAGTATATCATCCAAAATCCCATAGTATCAATTTTCTGAGACTTTTGGATGTATGTCACTCCTAGATGAAACATTAGTCACTTGAAAGACTGCAGTTATACCAGAATCACAAGTTTTCTTTGTGTCATCCAACTTTTTGATTCAAAATTTATGACCATTGCACAACATAGCCTTGTGGTGTTTCACCTGCAATATGTCAAACATGTAAAAATTATTGCAATATCATCAGTTGATAAACATATTTATTCTTGGCTGAATGTATGCAAAGAAAAAAATATCAACATATATATTGGTGCAAGAGCACCTAGATCTTGTAAATGCCTTCAAAAGGATAATATGTTAAATTTACATGTTCAAGTCTAAATTTTTGTGTCAAGTCCATGAAAAGGCTAATTTGAATGTAATCAAATCATAAAAGAAGTCACTAGGAGGTGAAAATGCAAAAAAATGCAAATAATGCAATATTATGTAAACAAAAAGGCATAAATCAAGCATATTATGATATAAGAGGCAATTTGAACCGATGAGAAGTTAGAAAAGGAAATTATTAAGAGAGAAAAAGTTATAAAAATCATGGCAGGGTGTGGAAGAGCAAAATCTTGAAATTCTTGTAACAAAATCTTGAATAAAAGCCCTATTTTTCTGAGTTAACAAGAATTATTTCTATTTCTCCTAACTTGTATTGCTAATTTGGTAACATCCAAGAGTTAGTTCTTGTGTAATATCATTTGAGAAAGAGTAATTTTCATTGTCAAAGAGTCTGAAAGTTAGTTTTAAGCAACAAAAGAATCAAAGACAATCTTGTGTCTTGGGCAGAGTTAGTTTCATTGTCATTTTGAGAGTCCCTAAAGAAGTTTAAGGTCCATCCCACCGATGTAAGCCTAGTAGAAATGGTGGGATGGGATAAGTAGGGTGTCCTTTATGAGATTTTATTTTCTGTGAGTGCAGGGTATCAAGAATATGGTGTTGTGTTGCTGATTTAAAGTTAATTTTCTGAGTTTTCCTCTTGAAAATGAAGGTTTCCAACAAGGTATTGGAGAAATAGCGTATGCATGTCCAAGGAGATGTTTCTAAAGGAATTTGTAGACATAATGGAGCATATTTCAATGGTTTTCTAGAGTATTGGAGGCTTGTAAGGGTTTTGTGACCTTTACTTTGATTGTTTGAGGTTGTCTAACAATTTGGAGTTGGAAAAAAGGTGGATGCTTTGTAAAATAGCCCTATTCTAGTAGCCTTTCTTGGGCGTACAATCTGAAATCTGCTAGTTTCTCCATTATAAATCATTTTGGGTTTTTGATATGATGATATGGGCATTAAGAGGTCTCTAAATGTGCCTTTGGATCTTGGTTTTGAACCTAGTGTGAGTGGTTCACCTGATCTAGGGTATGGAGGTCTATTGCTAATTAATGTTTAGATTTCATGGACAATGGAAATTTGTGTGTACAAGGAAGTGAGTGACCTTAAATACTTGAACCTTGTCATTTGGATGAAGTTACAATAGCATTTATTCTTCAATAAGGTTGTAAAGGCAGTGCATATTATTTTCAGAATGATGATTCTATTGTGTGTCTTGGTATCTTTATAGAGCAGGCAGATCTGATATTTATACATTAATGTATTGAATTGATTTCTCTCAAAACATGATGAATCTTGTGTCTTGAAGGACTGATTAACTATTTGATAGCAAGAAGGATTGTTCTTTGTTATTTTTCCTTGTAAGGAAAATGAATTGGAGCTATTTGAGAAGTTTAGACTGTTTTTAATGATTGAAGTTTGGTTATTGACATTTTGGAACCTGATTTAGAATAAGTGTTTTGTTGCCTTGAGGATATGATGTATGCAGTAATTTGAAGGATTGGTAATTGGTTGTGTAGCAAGTGAGCATAATGTGTTGCCTTATGAAAGGCTGAGAGAATGTATAGATGTTGATATGGTGGTTGAGAATGATGTGAATCTGATTGATTGAGTTAAAGTTTTCTAATATGGTTTTTTCTTTGAATGAGTCAATTGGAATACTGATAATGACATATGGTTTGTTGAAATTGGAGTGCTAACTTGTTGCCTTGAAGTTTTGTGGAATTGAAGAATCAAAAGAAGTTGTATGAGTTTTAAGGAAAAAGAAACTGAATTAAGAATTTGATCTTCTCCTGATTCTGATTGGGTTTGATTTACCCTCATGAAATGATGTTGTTGGTGTTGTTGTTGGATCCTCTGCATCATATATACATCAATATAATTGAAAATAATTAAATAATATGGGTGATTAATATATTTATACGTACCTGTTTATCTCTTAAACCATATGCTAAATCAATTTCCCTTTGTGTAACATTGGAATCTCCATTACAATGAGCTTCTTTAACCAATGAAGCCACACCTTCCCATGTTAATGTACGACCAGATTGTTGACATTGTTCAATCCAAACCATCATCCAATCAAGATTGTTTGCAACATAAAAATGTAGTGCATCCCACTCTCGACCAACTTTATCAAAAAATAAATAAATTCACAAACAACGTATAATTATTTAATTACCACGATATACAACCTTAATTTACAATTGATGTATATTGAAGGTTAATAATTAAATAAGTACAATATACATAAAAACCATATGTAAAATGTATTCTAATTAATCTCCATGACCATCTTATAATTACCTCTCACTTTCCTCAATATACCTTTCCCCATCAAGTACTCCCCTTCGAATTTGTTATTGGTGTTGGGATCCCAAATGTGATCTACATGGATATTTGTTGTAAACTTAGGAAAATACTCACTAATGTACACCATGGTTTGGCATACTATATACCCCTCAACCATAGAACCCTCAGGATGTGCTCTTTTTCTAACCAAATCCTTAAAAAATTTCAAGTGCCTCTCAACCATCCACATTGACCTTTTGTGTAGAGGTCCACACAATTCAATCTCCTCAACTTGGTGTATGCGGTAGTGTTCTTGTGCATTGAAAAATGTTGAAGGTAGACACTTTTGCATTTCACACATTAGACGAGGAATTTTTCTCTTCCAATAATTTATATCTTCTTTATGGATTTCTTTAGATGATAGCCATCTACAAGTGATTCAAGGAAAAAAATATATTAACGAGATTTAACAAAAATATACAATATATTACATAACAAGTTTAAAACAAATGGCAATTATAAGATCTATAAAACGAATTGAACAAATATCGCTACTTACCTCATGTATTTTCCAAGATCATATATAACTTGCTTGACATTTTTGTCAAATTTTTTTGGGAGAGATAGAGGTAGAACGTACTGCAACAATTATAAAATGATCTTTTCATTATTTTTCCAAAATTAGTAAACATAATATACTAAAAATTACATGTAGTATACAAGTGTATATAATATACTAGAATAATTACCTTAATGAAGGTATGCCAATCATGCGTTTTCATCCTTGACCCAAATTCACCTTTCTTTGTTATGATATTGTTTATATTTGCAACAAATCCTGTGGGAAATTGAATTTTTTGTATGACTTCTTTTATAGCATTTCTTTGTTGCTCCGTTAATAACCAAGGAAGGGCACTTATATTAATTCTGTCTCCATCCCTATTCAATTGAATGAAATTTTTCATTGCATGATTTGCTTCCTGAATGTCACTACAAATTTTGACAATTTTTTCTTTGTCATGCCTTCCATCCAATATTTTCCATAACATTTCTGTTATATTCTTTCTAATATGCATTGTATCAAACAAATTCACAATTTGTAGCTGATCATAGTAGGGCAACCTACTAAATTGTTTGGGATAAATTTTCAATCCCTATGGAAGCCGAGCATTAATGCCTTGATGACCTTCATGAAGCATATAAGTTAAAAAAATTAACAACGATAATCATTGTCAATTACAACATGAGTAAACACAACACAATATAAAAATATAAATTCCAAACATATCATATATGATAGATAAACAATTTGATCTAATGTATAACCTTGACGATTAATTCTATTATATTCCAACTTCCATAGGCGAGGTGTCATTCTTTGTGGTTTTGATGTAGTCTCTTCTTTCCCATTGAAAAGATGTTTTTTAGTAGTTTGATACTTATGATTTATGTGGAGGAAGTGCCTATACTCATTAAACACCTGCTTTCCTAAACTTGTTGAATGACGAGATTCCATCTTTGGACCACAAATTGGACATGCAAATTTTCCCTTTGTTTGAAGACCTACAATATCATATATAATTGGATTAAATATGTCAATTTTTATAATTACATATAATGAATAGATTATTTAAAAAACATGCATGATATCTACTTCATAAAATTAAATATCATTAAAGTGCAGTTGAATGTTATAACATACCACAAAATTGTGTTATCCCTAAGGAATCATGAATTTTCCATACAAGCATTTCATGGGATTGAAATTGTCTTTGTCATATTGGTCTAGAGACGTCATACATAGTGATGCCATTCCATAACTTTGGTAACTCGTTGATAAGAGACTCGATATATACATTCATATCTTTAACTTAGTACTTACCTAGTTGAATGAACATAAGCATTACATAATTATTATAACCATTTTACTGCAATATATATAAATTAATGTACATGACTATTAAATGAAAAAAATATAAGTCATTATGCAACAAATAAGACAAATGAGATGCTGCTACGTTAAAGAAAAATGATGTAAGCAAATACCTAGAACAATCATTAACAACATTATGTGCTCCCTCTTTATTGACATTAATGGAGGAATGTTATTGTTGATAACAAAAATAGGCCACACCAAGTAAATAGATCTCAGCTCTCCAAATGATTGAAACCGTCTGCTGCCAATGAAAGCCTAAGATTACGAGGTTCTTCTTTAAAGTGTGGCCATTTTTCCTCCATGTCCCTAAATGTAGAACCATCCACAGGCATTCGATGAATGTCATCTCTACCTCTATTCTATGCATGGTAATCCATAAATTGTGCTAAGCTTTTGCACCTAAATAATTGTTGCATACGTGGAATAATTGGAATATAACAAAGAACCTTGCGAGGCACCTTTTTTGTTAGTTGATCTGTTTGATATCTATTGATATGATATTCCAGGCATTTTGTTGCAAATTCATGTTGTTTATAATATATAATATGATCATTGAGACATGCATCTATTGCTTGATGCTCCATTCCAGTATCTTTCATAATACCAAATAAATCTCGATATGAGCGAGGTAAAATATCTGATGGTGGTAAAAAAAAATCACCAATCAATCTACAACAAAAAAATAATTTGTTAATATAAATAATATTAGTGGTACATATTTCATCCTTTATTTACTAGTGATGAACTAACAACAATTAAAATAGATTTAAAAAGATGACATATATGACATACCTTAACATCTGTGAGATTGCTATGTTGGATAAACCATTCATAATGTTCAAGTTCACTAGCAACAATAGAGCAGAGAGAAGAGTTGTTTGGGATCCTTCATAAAGGGGTTTGTATGCCTTCTCAAGTACAGGTAAATCATGAACATCATCAAAGTCATCTTGATCATCATGATTAGCTATGCCACTAAATGTGTCATGTTATTTGTACCATCATCTTCAACTATGTTTTCTGGCGCATGATCATCTTCTTCCATGGGATCATTAACTTTATCTTCGATATTCATAGTTCCATGTTCCTTCACTTGCAAAACCACATTCTCTGGGCTGTGATAATCCATATCATGTGCCCTAGGGAACCGCACCTTTATAATAATGATAGACACAAATGAACCATGATCATGATCAAGTGATTATATATATATATATATAAAATGTTAAAACGATATAAACATTTACAAATTCAATCAATATAAACACATATAATGAACAACTTACCAATGGACGATAATCATGCCCCCCTTCAACGTGATCATGCTGCCTACAATGTTTCTCAGCTGTTGTGATTAAAAGTCTTCTCATCTTTAAGCCCTTGCAATTATTGCAAGGACAATAACATTTCCCATCACCCTTTCTTTTCAATCTAGCCCACATTCTAGCAACTGTCTCTTCATTTTGTTCTAGACTAATATTAGCTGACATGATATTTATTTACCAAGCTTGAATATTTAGATCTTCAAAAAATATCAAACTCACACTCCAATAATTTTTAATCATAGACAAGTAACAAAATCTAATAATTCTGATACTTTACACCAAAAAAATTTGGCATGCAACAACCCCTGCAAAAGAGAAGATAGCCTGAAGTTAATGACCCCAAAAAACACTTTAAAATGGTAATTCCAAAAATTATTAAATTTTGATTTTACTATGATTTCCAACTATTAGATTCCTAAAATAAGAATATTGAACTTGCACAACAAAATCTGGAAATGAAATTCTCAAAATGCACAAGTCTAAAAATGAAATCTAATCAGATGTTGCTTTAAAATATGATTTTCAAACCTGGAAGTACAAATTTGACTTTACAAATGAATTTTGGAAAAAGACAATGACCACCCTCAACCTGGTGATATCTTCTTGAATTTTTTTTTTTATTTTCCCCAAGAAAATTGTCCTTAGTTCTCCACAAACTGTCGCAACTAGAGCAAATTTGCAAGTATAGCAAAACAATATCGCAATAAATAGGTGAACTCACTTTTATTTATGTCGATGACAAATTCATTATTTTTTGGATTTTGAATGTTCGTCGAAATTTTGATGAGACTATGTGTTGAACTTTCGACGAAACCCAGGTTCATCAAAATTTTGACGAACGTCAAGGATAAAATTTTAAAAAATTGAAAATTATACATCTTTCGTTGGAAATTTTCATCGGATTTTGCAGTCAAATGAGTTAGTGGACATATCTCATTGAGGTATTTTGTCAAAAAGTTATACCAAGCAACTAATTTCCTTTCCTTTGCTACCAAATTTTCCATACATGTCTCTAAAAAATTGGAATATACTCCTCCCACATTGATAGATCTTTGAATCTATTTTGGTTTTCATCTCTTTTCATAAATTTAGCTCATCACTAAACCTACCTTATCACTTATGTTGTCATATATTTTAAAAGTTTCCTTGGTTAGTCTACCTACAACCTGGATTCTAACCCTTCTCTCCACTGTTTCAAGACTCTTTATTTAAGGCTATGTTAGCAACATGGGGAAAGGTACAACCTATCTTACAATCATGGCTCAAAATAGAAGCATGGACAAGGCATTTGAATTGTTTGACAATAATTTTTTCATACAAATATATGCTAAATGTGGTAGCATTGACAAGCTAGTGAGCTTGGCAAGATAGTGAGCTCACTCACTAGCTTGCCAATGTGGTAGGGTTGACAAGGTAGGGAAGTTTATGTCTCATAGAAATGGGGTCTCACGGTGTAACCCCATTTCTATGAGGCATACACTGCCCCTACCTTGTCAACCCTACCGCATTGGCAAGCTAGCTCACTCACTAGCTTGTCAGGGTTGACAAAGTAGGGGTAGCATATGCCTCATAGAAATGGGGACTCATGGTGATATACATCACCGTGAGACCCCATTTCTATGAGACATATGCCTCCCCCACCTTATCAACCCTACCGCATTGGAAAGCTAGTGGAGCATTGACAAGCTAGCTCACTCTCTAGCTTGCCAATGCAGTAGGGTTGACAAGGTAGGTGCAGCGTATGCCTCATAGAAATGGGGTCCCATTTCTATGAGGGATACGTCGCCCTTACCTTGTCAACCCTATCGCATTAGCAAGCTAGTGAAGCATTGGCAAGCTAGTGGAGTATTGAGAAGGTAGAGGAAACATATGCCTCATAGATATGGGGTCTCATAGTGATGATACATCATCGTGAGACCCCATTTCTATGAGGCATATGCTGCCCCTACCTTGTCAACCCTACCGCATTGGCAAGCTAGCGGTGCACTGGCAAAAAATTCAAATGCCTTGGCATCACCATGAGTCCCCAATTCTATGAGGCATATGCTGCCCCTACCTTGTCAACCCTACCGCATTGGTAGGCTAGTGAGCTCAATAGCTTGCCAATGCACCAGTAGCTTGCAAAGGAATTTGAATTCACATGTCTTTTCCATGCTTCCATCTTGAGCCTATATTGCAGCCATGGCAGGCCACATTACCACATTTATTTAAGGAATTCCATCAAAAAAATTCATGTGACCTTTGTCTATGCTAGAAATACTCTTCTACAAGATGATTGTAAGTATTTTGTATGAAGCCTTCAATGACATATATTTCATTTATTTGTATGGATTCATTTTTTATGAACTAATATTCATCTCATTACCATGCTATTGGTAAAATTATATGCCATGTTGAGGAAACGAACAAGGAATAAACTAACGAATGAAGAGTACGAAACCAAAAAAGCAAAGGAGAGAGAATAGTTGAGGGCATATCATGAAAAGAAGAAATTGGATATGATTGACGAAAACAAGTCAATTGAAGAGGAATCACAACCATGAAAAAGAGAAAAGGAATTGGTAGCACAAAGGGCACAAATTTGAAAGCATCGTGGTAAGACAGATTCAGATACCATAGTTGGAGACACACCCTCTACCACAAGTGAATGCAAAGGGACATTATTAAGCAAGAGTGAATATGGAGGGACACCATCTACCGCAAGTGAATATGGAGGGACACCATCTATTGCAAGTGAATATGGTTAGACACCATCCACTGCATCTCAAGTTGAGAGTACATCATCACTCGGATTTGACAAAGAAGGTACACCATCATCCCCATGTGAACCTCAAGGTATGTCTTCTACCCCACCCTCGATTGAAGGTGCGCAATCTAGCCCATCTCAATTAAATATTGATATTCCTAATGTTGAGATGTATGTACATAAGAGAAGACCACCTAAAATTTTGCATAGAAATCTAGAGTATTTGATTAATATTGATGAGGATATTTTGTAACACATGGAAGGTAAGATTCCAGTACGCACTTGTAGAAGATATGTTGATAAGATTTGGAAATTCTTCTTTGAAAGGATAAATGAGACCTCAAGATGTCAACTACTTGTTGAAATGATGTGAGGCATACATCATGAAGACTCTTGAGTTGAGAACATCGAATGCTTCAAGTAGAAACACTATTGTGAAGAAGCTAATGGATGCTTGTGAGAGTGTGGGTAAGACCTCACGCTCAAAGGATAGTAATGTCACCCAATGTGTCATTACATTGAATTTGATAAGTAGTCAAACAAAGAGATCTCATCTCATTAGAAATATGAGTGAACAATTGAGAATTAATAGAAAAAATTTATCAAGAGCCATTCAAAGGCGGAAAAGAATTGAGGGCATCGATTCAAATGAATTATGGGCATTCTTGGGGAGACTACCATGAAAAGATTAAAAAAATGTTGAAGCATTGAGAACACTAACTGAAGAGAATTGGAAGAATAACACAAGGCCATGTCTAAATCAAAGGGATGTGGTAAGAAAGAGAATCGGTAGTCGAAACCATGAGCCACATCCAAAGCATTTTTTGAATATGACTCAAACCTAATTTTTTCATAAATTTTAACAGGATTATCCTCAAATTAGTATTTTTCAAAGATATTTTGAAATGATTAAACCTTTTTATGTCAAGATAAATCACACACACTACTTGTTTTTCTAGACTACATATTGAATTCTCTAACCATTATGATTTTTATCATTCTATATGTTTAGATTTGCATACTAGCGATGTTTTCAAGGATTGTGGCATAGAAGCCCCACCAACATCTTCAAGAGAGTTCTTATCAAAAGATTTATGTGAAATAGAGGATGGCCAAATATTCTATAGGACAACATGCTTGGATGGTTCATGCGAGCATTGTGGTAGCTTGTAGCGTATTCCAATATGTCAACATATGGAAAGCACAAATGAGGTGGGACAAAAACTAGTAGAGTTTAGGAAGTATAAAACAATGGCATACATTACAAAATATGGTAATCAAGCAAAAAGGTGTGATTTTTTTATTCAGAAGACTCTAGTGTATCAGTTTATGTCCATGTTTCATGACAAAATAGTGTATGAGTATGCAAGGCATACCTATAGAGCCTGATGGCTAGACACATAATTCAAACTATGCAAGGACACCTTTCCAGTTGGCAACATAGTATCAGTGGTTGACTTTGTAGATAACTACACTCTACAACCACAATGTGAGGTACAATCACAATATTAGAACTCCACACAAGTTTTGATATTTGTGCACATAGCATTCATTCATGCAATTGATAGTATAGAGGACCAAAGGAAGGTATTGAGGGAGTATCACTTTTATATTACTGATGATCACACACATTCTCCAGAGTTTGGAAAGGTTGCTTCTAGATGTTCTTCAATGATTTGGCTTAGAGGAGAATAGCATACAGTCGGCATATAATATGGTCGGATAACTGTGCAACACAGTTCAAGAACTCATAGATGTTCTACTGGTTGAGAAGGATGCATGTCATTATAGGTGTTCAACATATGTGGAACTTTTGTGAGACCGGGCATGGAAAGGGGGAGCATGTGTGAAAAGAGCATTAGCATGAGAAGAGTTAAAGTATAAAGACAATGCAAAGTTGAAAAATGTAAAATCAATCTTCAAGTGGTGTAATGCTTCAATGGGTCTAGGTAATGAAGGTACATCTTTAGTTGATAGATTTTTTTGGTTGATGGATGATGCTAACATTGCACCATATGAGGATTGTTGTACACTAACAGGATTGAGTGAGCTACACTCTTTCCTTAGCTCAGATGCAAGTTCATGGAGTATCAGTACATGAAAGATGGCATGTTTTTGTTCTTCATATACAATGCAAGTCTGGAATGATTGTGAGTCAAAGGAGTGGGTTGAGAAATGGTTTACAAACTTGTTATCTTATCCCACTTCACACGTATCACCCTCCGACGACATTGAAACTAACCCAGATGGATTCATCAATTGAATTTGACCACACATCAGATCTAGTTCAACTAGGTAATATATCTACTTGCTTAGTTTTTTAAATTCCTATTGTTAAATCTTACTTTGTAGTGTCTTCGTAATGTTGAATAATTTCAAGAGATTTGTTGCACATATCAATGCAAGACATGTTTATGCAGTTATTGTAGATGAACACAATGAAGAAGGAACGAACTATTACTTGTGTCATTTTGAGGCCAAATGTTTTTTGGAGGCCCCAGTTATAGAAGGAGAAAACATCAAATACCCTATAAGATCAGTTGTTGTTACTAGAACATGGCTTAGAAGGTACCCACATAAGAGTGTTAAATATTGGTTGTTTCAAGACTTTAACATGCATCGTAAGATTCTTCATTACTTGAACCTTGTTATGGTATCCAATGTTCATTTGAAAAAATATGGGGGTAGACCTTTCAACAAGACCATGTGGAAGGTCTGTGAGTTTGACATGAGTCAATACTTGACACAATAAAGAGTAGAGCAAACTCAGATGGTTCATTGGATTAATTTGTAAGTATGCACATTGGTTCTTATTAATTTATAATTGTATGCACATTAATTTGTATGATGCCAATGCTATCATCTTCTTTTACTTTTCCTATTTTTAAGTAACCTACTAAAAATTTATTGGTGTCCCCTTGCAGAAAATGTTGATTTATGAGTCATCCAAGAGAATCTCAGCCAGAAAAGCAATGCAACATCCTTATTTTGATGATCTTGAAAAATCTCAATTATGATTTTAAGCCATTATAAAAGTGTGTGCTAAGCTTGGTGAGGGAATTTGAAGTTAACCTTATCATGAGCACCTATCACTAGTAGAATTTAGCAAATAAATGACTACATGACTAAAATATTTAGTCACGTGACTAAAAATTTTAGTCATATGATTAACACTAGTAGTATTTGGCAAATAAATGACTAATTTGGTCATTTATAAGTGACTAATTTGGTCATCTAGTAAAATCACAACTAAGTGACTAAGTAAATGACTAATATCAAACAAATAAAAATAACTAAATAAATGACTAATATCAAACAAATAAAAATGACTAAATAAATGACTATTACTCCTCTATTCTTTTTTCTTTTGAATTTGATCATAATCCATAGAGCTTAAGCCCCCCACATGGGACCCCTACCTAAGTGGGCCATTTGGCCACCTAGGTTGCTTGGTGCACCAAAAATACCTATTGTGTGGAAGGAATTGCCTCTCGGTGCAATCTTAAGGCCTTCACATATTTTATAAAAAAATTTAACATTTACATTCTTTAACTTTCATTACTCATTATGTTAATGAATCATTAATATTTTTAACTATGATTTGAAGCCATTTTGATTTTTCTGTTGTGTTAGCATGTCAAATGTATCAAAGAGTAATTGTGGTCAATTTCACTAATAAATTATGATTTAAACAATCCAATTGCATTTTGAGGGCTATCTTACAGACACTTTCATTTCAAAAGGTCAAGTAGTTATTTCTAGAAGCAATTAGATTCAATTTACATGGATTGTAGAAACATAATGTCTATAAAAGTAATTATTTCTATAAGCAATGTATTAAAAATGTAAGGTCAAGTAGTTATTTCTAGAAGCGATTAGATTCAATTTACATGGATTGTAGAAACGTAATGGTCGAGTCTACTGAAAAATGAAGATTTTTCCCTTAAAAAAAAGAACATTTTGCCCAAAATATGAAAATTTTCCCCTAAAAATGAAGATTGATTCACTTCTATCTTCGCTTGTTGATATACTCGACCATCTTAATAATGTGAAATAGAAATAACAATGATCACTTTTGGTATGTGAAAATTTTCTCTTTCAGGCTTTATATTGTTAATTATTTTTTAAAAATATAATTATTTTATAATATATGAAATCAATTGTGTGTTGATCATTTTTATAGATGTTATCTTTTTATACAAGTTTGAAACCTAGTAATTTTAGGAGCACATCATGCTTATCTTAATTTTCACAACCTATATTAAAATGACAATGTAGATAGATGAATTTTTTCCCCCTAAAAATGAAGATTAATTTTGGCATGCCCTCCACGCAATAGTTTTTTTTGGTGCATTTTAGCAATAGATATTTTTTGTGCCTTGTTCGGGTCATGTATGCATTTGGAGGGAATTTTAGGCAGTTGATTTTTGGTGTAAAACATTGTGATTGCACGTTGGAGGGAAGTTTGGAAGTTTAATCAACAATTTGGTGTTTCGACTCCCACGTTTTAAGGTTTTCCCTTGGTTAGCGGAGTGGAAAATTGGCTTAAGAAAGACTCCATCACTACTACATATAGGGAGGTTTTAAGACATTAATTTAAGTAAACATATATTTTATATTTACGCCGAAGGCGTTCCCTATTTGAACAAAGCCAAGCTGATTTTGACAATCACGGTTCACAATGTTTAATAAACGTGCAAGACGATTAAAAATGTGTTGATTGTCCGATTTCACCATCATCGTCACTGTTTTTTCAAGTTTTTCGTTCTCCGCATTTAAAATTTTACCTGCAAACTTTTCCCGTTTTCCCTTGAGTACGTATTGTTCATAGCATGACATAATATTCATTGATGCTTTATTTAATATCCATGTACATTCTATGATGTCACCGTCACAACTTGCAACTACCAAAAACAAAGGACAAAAAAATAAATTTAATGCAAGATTGTTTCAAGTACCACCTTTGCTACCTTTGCCTTAAAAATATTGTTAAAAATCAATATGAAATGAAGGAGAATCTCCTACTTGTTTCACATAGGATGTAAAATCTATAATTTTTATATTTGGTCCAAATCTTGGTAATATTCATTTAAAATAATCATACAATATAATTTTATTCATTGTTATTCTAGGATAATTAGATAGTTTGAAGAATATAGTCTTAATTTCTCATTGTTGGGAAGATTTTCAACAAGAATTTATGAAGCCTCTAGACAAAATAGAGGCTTTATATTTCCTTCTTTACTGTTTCTTAATATTTCTTAATATTTCTTTAGTTTGTCTCCCATTCATCACATCCCATCAAGATGACCATCCATTTTTCTAGAAGAAAAGGGCATTGACAAGATTAGATTGGAATGACATATGCATGGTGACATTTGGTAGTCCGATTTTAATGAATTGTCAAACACATAAATAATTGAAGGAGATGTCAAGAATATTCTAAATAAAATATAAAATATAATTCTTAGTTTTTAAAAAAAATAAAAAGATTGGTTAGCATTATTTGTAATAAATCTAAATGATTTCAATTGAATAATTAATTTATTTAATTTATATTTTTTGAATCTAATCTAGTAGTAAGTACATAATAAATGTAGATTATTTCAAATAATTCATATTAAAAAAGTTATACCACCTTTTTTTTGTCTTTGGAATAAATAAAATTTACATTTTTAAAATATGATATAGTTCTACCACTCTAATTATTCTAAGATGCGATTAATTGGTGTCATATTTTTATTTACACCATGAGCTACTCTCAAACCTAATCTTCCATTGTCAAGGAATGCTTTTTTAAATCCTAAAATGGTTTCCTATTTTGATTATGCTAATATCTTTAATGGTGATCATGTTGAGACTAACATGAGTGATCAAGAAGACTATTTAATCACTATGTACATGTGGCTAAATAAGAAATTACACTTACCACTTGACACACCTTGATTGATGCATTTATGCATTGTGAATCTCCTAATCAATTAGCAGATCTCTTTTATAAGATGTTAGTGGGATGTCTTCATGGCACATAATTTTTTGATCTTGCACTAATGAATTATTCTAATGGTGTATCCTCCAAACCATTCTTCTCGTCCAACCCTAAACATACCACTTCCACCTAATCACTATTATAATTAACCCAAGTTTTGTTTCTACCTCCATTCACATTAACTTTACAACCTTTACTCATATATCTTATACTATCCCTCTATCTCATCCCATGACCAATATTTCTCATAATGTGCCCAATCTATTCATAACTATGTTTTTAGCTCTTACATCACAACCCCAATATACCTCCACTATTTCAAATGATTCCAATACCACTTTGGTCACCATCACCACCTTGGATACAATAATACAAGAATTGTTAAATTGATTCAAAGGAACTCAAGGATATCAAAAATGGTTATATTTAATACAACCCTTTGTATAGCACATGTTTGTATTTTGAAGTTTTCCACATATCTATTTCATGTGGAATTAATGGCTTCTAGATTTAAATTGTACAATATAAAAGGAGACCCAAGTGTCCCCATCCAATCTTTTATAACTACACACATTGAGTTTACTAATGATGCCAAGATTTTAAATAATTGCTTCCATCAAGGACTATGTTATACAATAGTTGTATTCATTACTTTTATGTTCCATGAAATACTTTGATGATCTTTCTATGACATTCTTACAATATTTTGACATAAACATGGATTTAAAGATCCTTTTGAAGGATTTAACTACCTAGATGTACACAAAGATACAAATAACAAATTGGTGGGTATGTTATTTAGTTTCAATATTTTTGTGGAAAATAAACAATGATTTGATGATGTTGAGTGGAAAATAATAATGTGCACATTAATATCTTCCCATTTACTAAAGGTATATGAACAAACTTGAAGAATCTTGAATTTTATCTATGAGAAACTAACATATATATATATATATATATATATATTATCATCTTAATCATCCTACCCTTTAAATATTTAAAATTCAAATAATTGTGGTGAAATAAAATGTGTATCAAGTTGGTTACACTTCTAACTTTTTTTGGAAATGAATAAATATAATAAAGTTCACCAAGACTCTAGAATCCATAGATGGTGTTCTTCTAATCTTGTTGAGTGTGAATTTGATTACACTTATTTTAGTTTATCTATTGCATCACAATAAACCACTTCTTAGACTATATAACAATTAAGCATTTTGCAACTTACATTGAGTTAAGGGTCATTGTATTAGTCATGCATGGGTCTTAAAAATAAGATTGTACAAGACCTTATTGATAAAAACATGATCAAAGTCGAAGGCATGAATAACAATAAAAATATTATTAGTTGTACTTGCAACTAGTGGATTGGATATGCACTTTGTCACACCCCATTTTATATGACCCCTTTTTATTATGTTACTTAATCATGCACACAACTTTTGATTGTTAAAAACTTGAATGATGAGAAAATAGAAATATAAAATGGACATGGAGGGAGGGAGAGAGAAATAAGAGAGAGATATACGGGAAGAGAAAAGGAGAGACGTAGGTATAGGAGGGAAAAAGAGAGATACATAGAAGAGAGGGAGAGAGAGAAGAAGATGGGGAAATGGAGATATATCTCTCCCTCTCTATCTACAAATCTCTCTCTATTACTTGTCTCTATCACCATATCTCTCTATATCTCCCTCTCTCCCCCATTTTCTATCTTTCTCCTCTACCTATGTCTCTCCCTCTCCTTCTCCATATCCATCTCTCTCTCTCTCTCTCTCTCTCTCTCTCTCTCTCTCTCTCTCTCTCTCTCTCTCTCTCTCTCTCTCTCTCTCTCTCTCTCTCTCTCTCTCTCTCTCTCTCTCCCTATTTATATCCATACACTACTACATTGAGGGGCTATTTAAGACGATAATTTAAGACGATAAATATATTTTGTCTTAAATATATTTAAGTTATATTTTTTATTTTATTTTGTCTCATATTAAGACATTAGAAATTAAATATATTTAAGTTATATTTTTTATTTTATTTTGTCTCAAATTAAGACATTAGAAATTAAATATATTTAAGTTATATTTTTTATTTTACATTGTCTCAAATTAAGACAATAGAAAAAATACCTACCTTTTCCCAAAAATATATTAATTCTTTCCCACATGACTTTTTCCTCAAATAAAACTGGTGCTTTCCCTGCTTTCCGATGGCTCTGTGAGTTGGCTTTGGCTCTCCCATTTGTTGCTATAGCTGCGGACTTGGATGGAGTTTCTTCTGGTGGGAAGACTTACAATGGGTGTGGCAGGAAGGCAGCTTATAAGCATGCAGGGTGTGGCAAGAACTGATCATTGCAGTATTGGGTTTTTAATGATCAGCCAGATCTACAGAAAATATTAAGCCCTAGCTACCATTTTCGTCAACCCGTGGGCTGCCATTTTCTTCAACCCATGGGTCGTCTCCAAGAAAATAGGTAAAATTGTAAAAAACCCCAGATCTTGTCAAAATTCCTAACTCCTCTGCCTATGTTGTATGTTGTATGTTGTATTGTATTATGTACCCTGCGATAATAGCAGACCAAGAAACCATATCTAGCTCAACTATTTTTTCAAATGCTTTGCCCGCATCCTCTACTCCCACATTTAGCTAACATATCAACTAGCACTTGCAATTGAGGGAGCTACAAAATGCTAATAGTTTAATATAATTACCTGAACTTTATTGGGCCTATATCCTCCCAGGAGCTAATGGATTCTATTGGATTTAAGCAAGCTATATTTTATCTACTGAGAATTCAAGTTTAAGTGAAAGATAAATTAGAAATCACCTAGGTTCATTCTTATCCTTATCTTTAGGACCATTGTTGTTCAACGTCTACAAAAGATTAAATGCCCAGTAATTGTTATAAATAAGTTTGTATTGATCTTGTTACAGGATCCATCAATAGATAATGATCCATCTTACAACAAAGATATGGAAAGAACTATGTAGAGTTCTTTATGTGTATTCTTAGGCCTATTCAAACCCTCATTTTTGTGGTTGATCTGCAGATTTAATATATCTTTCTAGTTCCAATTTAGACGAAATTCCTTAAAATTTCATGCTTGGGTTTTGATTGTTCACCATGACATTGTTTATTGGTATTAAAAAGAGTACGCAAAACATTTTGAGACAATTTTACAAACACAATCTAAAGATGTTTTGGTCTCTTTCTTCCTTGATGAAAAACCTATTTCAAGACCCACACATTATATCAAGGGTTCGTGCACCTTTCTTTTGTTAATGCGAGAATATTAGAATGCTACCATTTCCCTCCTAGACTTATATGTTGCGCAACCAAATGGCATCTTATCGAATGCTCACACAAAGAACTCTTGTATCATTCAAATTTTTTTGGTTCAAATTCTTAAAAAAAGATATGGAGTATTCAATTGATTCACAAAACTAATTTAATTACTAGACCAGGAAAGTCTAATCAATAGAAATTACAAAAAATCTAAGCATACTGAAATGTAATAATAGACAAACAAAATTGTTCAGCAAGTCCAAGTAGAACATTCAGAGAATATCATGGCCAACAAGCCTCATAAGCTTTATTCCTATGTAAGCAATAGAAAACAGTGAGCCAAAATAGATGATAACCAGAGAAAGGTTATTTTAGTTACTAGAATTAGTTCCCAGCTTCAATGCTAACTCTATTTTTCCTATCAGCAGTAAAAATTCAAATCTTACAGAAAAAACATCACGACTTGCATGGGATTTACCTATGTTAGTGTGTTATCTAGTCAAGAAAAGACTGAACTCATATTATCATTACTGTCAGACAATAAAAATGTTCCCCAGGAGAAAGTTCCTTGCCACTTTTTTGGGCCAAGTATATAATTTCTCAAAGCATTTCCAATCTGGAAAGAATCAGAAAAACTCAACTCCACATGAGAGAATAGCTTGACTATGGTCTTCATATCCTTCAAGCAAAGACCTCTCTTCATTCAATAAATTCTTCCATGAAGCCCTGGGGTTCATACGAATTAAAATCTAGTTAAAAATATTATGTAGTCAGTATTCTCCAATAAAAATGAAATACTTTGGGTTGTATTATAAGTTTGAATCAACCAATAAAGTCACAGTGAACAATTTCCAAAAATCAATGCAATCAGTTACCTATGAAACAAAGGCCTCTACTTCAGTCCGCTTCATCAAATGCACTGAATTACGTACAAGTGATGTTGATTGATCATCAAGAAAACTTCACCAATATCATCAACAACCCCAATGCAAATATAAGGATCTTTTGGAGGTATCATATCCTACCATATTGTTTGAATTTATTATGAAATTGAAAGGGCAATATCTCTTACATGAATTGCTGGAAAAATAACCAGTTAAATGGTCTCTCTATTATGAGAAAATTTTATAATTGAAGCATATGCCATTTGTTATTTCTTTGTTTAAAATCAAGACAGAATCCTGAAAAAGAGTTAGCACATATTTATACATTCAATAATCCACATATCCTTCATCCTATCATGCTAGCCCAAATTCCTTGATAAACATTCTACAAATACAAAACCAGAACAACATCTAAAACATGACGTACCACAGTAAGGTCAAGGTCTAAATCGGACATGTGTGATCCCAATATTTCTTAGTAATTTTTAAAATATTCCTTCTCAGAATAGTTGAGTTTCTCTTGAATTTCCTATGGAACGAAAGCTCTGAGCTTCCATTTGAAGCTTTGAATTATTTGTGCCTGATTGTACCTAAGATACTAGTCAAACATAATTGCATTAAATATGGATACATTCAACTTCTGAAATCTTTGCATAAATGAGAAATTCAAGATAAACGAATCTCAAGAATGGCTTACAAATGAAAGCATCAATGAGATTAATCCAGTTCTTGTAAGTTTTTCTCGATATCCTACATTGGAGACATCCAAAAATAACTAACAAAATGAAATCCTATAGAAACCTCTAATCTAGTTTTATTAAAATTTAAAAACCATTTAATGTCCAAAAACTCCAATGAAGTTCATCCAAAAATAGCTTACAAAATGAACTCCAAAAACATCTAATCTAGTTTTATTTAGAATGATTAAATGAGTCAGATCCATCGATAGGATTTTTAAAGCATATGAACCCAGTTTGTTATGGAAGGAAGACAACTCCCTGAATTAAAAACCCAATTCTGTTATAATAAATAAAAAATACTGGAAAACTTGATTTCAAAAATATCATGTTAGGACAAGGGCTTTCATACATGTAAGACATAAGACAACACTTGTTGCGAATGAAGGCGAGGTGGTGAATAACAACACCATTATTCATAAGGAGCTAAGTAATGTATTGGTTGTAAGAAGCTAGGTACAAGTATCAATTTTCATTGTATATTGATGTAAATTGATTCCTAAGAATTAGGGGCACTCCAAACTGTTATTGCTAATCTTAGAACTTGTTTGTAACTTCTCTGACATTTGGGAACAAATATACATACATGGTTTTGTTTTATTTACATTTAACCATACACCATGCATGCACCCCATTCTTTAATACAAAAATCTGCTCTTCATTAGGAGGGCATGGCTATCTTCCAAGATGAACTTCACTTGTTCCTATAATTTTTAAGTTCCAATAGTGCACCACTTTGGCTACAAAGCAGCTAATTTTTTTAAAAATGAGATTACACAATGAACTCATCATTAACATACTTGATGATGCAACTTTTTTTATTATGACTTTGAAATTGCATATCTACAACTGCTCACAAGGGCCAACAACCATGGGATATAGTAGAATTGTCTCAGTGTCCAATGAAAGTCCTGGGGATGTTAGGTGTCTCCTAAAATCCTTGGGATATCAGGATGTTACTGCCCTTCCCGCTCTCCCCTGCACCTCAAGAAAACAGTCAAAAAAATGTAAATGGGCTCTTTGCAAAGTCAGCCCATCCAAAGTCAACCCCTCAAAATGTGTATAACTCCCTATCTTTTAAGACAAAATATCATTACATAGCAGAACCATTATGTTTTATCTAGGGGCAAATAATGAGGCAAAAAAAGAATCATCTATTATTGATTGGATGAATGAAGTCACATTATGCACCCATGGTTTTGTTTGATCTCTAAAGTATGGAGAAGCCATATATATATTTTCTAAATATCTTACTGCACGACAACGTAAACATTGTCCAATACAAATAGCCCTATGTGTAAGCATCTTACTTACTAAACATCAAAAAATATATATCAATACCTAATCTAATCTCAAATGAGTGGATCAGGAATCCCAGACATAATACTCCCATGCAAAGAAGCATTTAGAGCATGAATGGACTACCATGCTCAAATACACAAGAAAAATCTAGGTAATTGTGTATAAACCATGAATAGCTATTTCATTAATCATTTTGTTTCTTCCTGTTGTTTGCATTGCATCTCTTTCATGCTTTGTATATCTGCTAATAAGAATGAAAATACCAAGAAATTTGCATTTACTTGATTGAATGAGATATAAGAGTCAACGACAAATTCAACACTTTGTATACACTTTTAAAAATTTCAGCTTATTTAAGTTTGTCTTAAAATTATTTCTAGTTTAAAAATTAAAACATTATATTTTATGGTCATTTTAATAGCCATCCCCTATTGTTCCCAAAATTTGGAATTTTTTTCCCTTATTGTTAGAAATTCCAAATCTTTTAGATTGCAAGGTTGGAAATTGACCAATTACTGAGGTATTTTGTTCCGATATTTTGTCAAACATTTTATGGAAATCAATTTTTTGTTTGATGAATTTCCATATCCTGTTTAAAAATTGAGAGGATGTCGTTTGTAATGTTTCATCTTATGTCAGTTTAAAATTCTAAAATATATCCAAGTCTTTGGTAGAAAGATCATATATTGTTTCCTGTATTTTAGCAATCTCTAC
Organism: Sequoia sempervirens; assembly: GCA_007258455.2. Lineage (NCBI taxonomy): Eukaryota > Viridiplantae > Streptophyta > Pinopsida > Cupressales > Cupressaceae > Sequoia > Sequoia sempervirens. The sequence goes on along the minus strand of VDFB02072274.1, from coordinate 2,204,631 downwards.
TAAAGAGTGTCATGTAACTTTATCATAGGATGCCATCATTTAACTCTTGTGCCATATTAACATGGCATGCCACTCTTATGTTAGGAAAAAAGGCTTACATTTAACAATCTAGTTAGTTAGTTTTTAGTTAAATAGGAAGTTATTCCTAGAAAATAATGACAGCTGCCTCAAAACATTATCTTCAACCCTTTTAGCCTCTGATCCTTAATTATTTAACACTTTCACAAGGCTTGAAAACAATGCTTTGATGCTCTTCTAATCAAGAATGTTTATCGGTCATTTGTGCTTTTATTGGTAATGCAACTATGAAAGATCTTCAATACTATTCCTTTTGACCTTTTGACTGTATTAGGTTTATGGTGCTTGTTCATTTGGTTTGCTTCCCTTATGAATTATGCCACTTACTTTCTAAGACTATTACTATTAATGACCCTACTTGCCACTAAGTCTTCATTTGATAGTTCTTTCATTCTTGCTTAGACCACTTTGGACTGTACTCCAGGATCACACACAAACAAAGGACATTGATCTTCTCTCCTTGGGTAATTACTTTAGAGAGAATTTTTTTAAGACAATTACTTTTTCTAGAATAAATTTTTTATTTCCCTCTTTTTTTTCATTTTCCCTCCCTCAATAATCGGTATGAATTTTCCTTTTTATGAAGCTTCTTCTTTGAATAACTTGCACATAACAAAAGAACACGATAAGAATCAAAGAACAAGAACAAAAAAAAGAGGCACTAGGAATAGAGGCACGGTGGGCACAGAGAACAGAACGGGGGTTTTCCAATAACGACAAGGGCTTTTTCATCGAAAACAATAAGGGGCTTTTCAAAAAATAAAAAAGGCACAAAGTTCAGAGCAAGTCATGAGTCCAAGATCTTGGGAAATCGACAACAATAAAGCTTTTACGAAGGGACTTTTAGTAACAAACCAGGTGTGCCCCACATTTTTTTCTTTTTTGTTTTGCTTCATACAAATGTATGCCCTCCTTTCTTAGATGAACTCTGTGGTTGTTGGATTTGATTGAGTGGTGCCTAGAATTCATTGTTTAATCACCAAGGCACTGATTTGAGAAGATTTTGCTAAAGATTTTATTATTTCATTTGATGATTATGCCTTCCATGTTATCTATATGTACCTTTAAACCAACAAAGCTTTAAATGATGATTTTCTTATGTCCATTTTTTATTTTTTCTATCTCATGTTGGTTTAAAAGCACATGGCTATTTCAAAATTCCACCAGAGGTTCTAATTCAAAGTCAACAATTTGGCACAAGATTGATGCTATGATTGAACTAATAGCGACACTTCTTGGTGAGCATACTTCTGTAATGTTAGTACTTGTACCCAACGATGAAGACATATGTTCTAAAACCTGATGAAAGCACATTTCAGTATTAGTTCTGGTAGTTTGTGTAGATGATTAGGAATTTTGAGTCATTAACTTGTCTGTTAGTAATAGACTTATGCTCAGGTCAATCAGGTATATTGAGTTTTTGTAACAAATAATGTAATTACTGCAAACATAAGAAACAGAGAGCTAATGTTGATAATTTGCAACATATAGGCTCTAAGGTGTTAGATTACAGCATAGATGGTTGGAAGGGGTTTTGATGCAAAAATATTGGAGAGTAAGTCTTGCTCAAGTGATGTAATCATACTGAAGTTAGATACTTTTTTGGCCTGAGTTGTCACACTGCACATATACTTCCTCAGAAAAAAAAAATATTTTCTTCGCAGTGTTGCTTGAATTAATAATTCTAGTAGTGCTATATCTCTGTTTCTTTCCTATTTCTACGCAATTAGATTAATCACAAAAATTCTATACTTGCAAATCTTTAAAAAAAATAGAAAGAAATTTCTGTGAGCATTCAAAAGTTTCTACTTCTATAGTTGAGATTCAGATTTCTTCTTTTCTTGAACTTTTCAAAACTAGACTTCTTCCTCTAGGGTTTCTAACAGCTAAAGCAAGTTACTTTAAGGCTCGGAGAAATGCTATTAATGCCAATTTCTTTGCCTTGTCAAAGAAATGCCAGTTATGTTAGACTTATTTCAGAAAATGAAATAGAGAGTCTATCAGCCCTTGTTGATCAAAATTTGGGTATAAGAAAATCTTAGCCTATAGAATCTCTTGAACTTGAAGATCTCTTGTTTTTAGAATATGTTGAGCTTTATGAATAAGATCAAAGAAGTGACTCTTGGAACTTGAAATTTCTATAAAGGAGGCTAGGAGAAAATAATTTGAGATTTCTTTAAAGATCCTCGCCTTTGTGACAGTTCGAATGAACATGACAATGACAATGAAGATGTGGTTAAAGCTTGCTCATTTAATAAATCACAGGGTGGGGATTGATTCTACATGCAATTAGGGGCAACGTCTAGGCCACAAGAATTTAATGCCCTGGGCTACCCTTGCATATCACCTGTTGGTGTGGTTGTTTAAGGGCACTTGAAGTTTGGATAGTGGGCTGATAGGAGTAGGATGTCAGATGCCAGCAATATGAAACACATTTATGTGTGCATATATACATATATGGGTGCACACACGCATATGCACATATATGCAGACATATTAATTTGTCTTAAGCTTCTTGCTTATGGATTTCTTCTTTGAATTGCAATGCAAAAGTTATCTCTATTGCCCTCATTCTATTGTGGAGAGCGCATAGATAGAATTTGGAAGCCAAAATTTACACATTGAAATTTCCACTTAATTGATTCTGAAGAAATATATACACTGTTAGTAACAAGATAAAGATAAAGATAAATAAACTGAATGTTTTATAGTATCCAAAACTTAGTTCCATAACAAAGTTGGTGTACTTGGCCTCTTGGTTTTCGATGTTATTCATTCACATCATTCTTCAATCTCAGCAGCTCCTTTTCTCTCTTTTTTTCTGTAGTTAACCCACTTGATCCATTTGTAGAAGAAACTCCCCAAGTTAGGAGTGAGAGGTGGTTTACCTTATGAATTTTACAAGTTTTCTTGTCCTATTGTGAATCCAGAGGGATCCAAATGCCACATTCCATGTTATTCTGAGATTCATTTCTACAGTGGTGATGAGATCTGTTGAGTTTCTTAGGTTGGATATGAGAATTATGGTTTTGCACTAACCATCTTCCTCAATTGTGTTCACCATTGCATAGAACACATGGACCATGATGTCTTGCTAGCTATAACTATGGCAGGCCATTGTAAGTTGCCCACTATATCGCGACTGACTGTGATATGGTGCTTGTTGTTCCATAACATCCATGGTTTGTTTCTTGCTATACCATGACTTGCCTACGTATGTTGGGCACTATACCATGCTATGTTGCTTGCTATACTACTACATACTAAGGTATGTTTCGTACCAAACCACAAATGGTCTTCAAACTTCAAAGTGAATATGGTCTTTTTCCTAAGAGACCACACAACATGGTGCTGAAAAATAGTCTTTCAAAATATGTTTTGGCTTGGAAAATTAGTACCAGTGAATTTTTATTTATTTTTTGTTTTCAAAATATGGTCCTTTCGGTACGTGAACTCTTCAAATGAGCTATGCTAACTCAGATTTTACTTGATCAAACTAACAATGCTTTGAAGGATCATTGGCATATCATCATAGCCAAAAAAATAAAAATGAGGAGCACTCTGCTCAACAACAAAGAAAACTTCAATAGCATTACCAACCACAGTAGAGTAAATAAAATAACAACACATATATGGGTCTATCCATAAACTAAGAAAATAACTTCACTCACCCCAGCTCGCCTGTAAAAACACACTTCTTTCTTCATAAATCAAGAAAATAACTTCACTCACCCTAGCTTGCCTATAAAAACACATTTTTCTTCTTCCTTCAACTGCAAAAGGAAAGAGTAATCTTGCTACAACAATAATGGCACTCAAACATAATTGTTAGCACATAATAGCTTTGTGCCTCTCAGCATAGCGGGCCTTAGTAAAATAAATCCTTCCTCTAGCTTCAAACATCTTTGAACTCCTTAGCAGCAGCTTGGGAAAGCCTTACTACATCTGCAAAAAGACAACAAAACTTTAACATTTGCAGACCTCCTTATTGGCCTGATCTCCTTTTCTTTTGGAAGATTCTCTTTTAGTTATGGCTAAAATAAAATTGTGACTTCTTCCTTTGATGTTGGCTTTATCCTTGCTATACACCAACAACTTTATGACTAGTGAAAAACTATGACTATAAATAGTGACAACTTCCTTTACTGGTTGATTCCATGAAGATTTCCTTTTGTTGACTTTAGCTACAAAACAGAGCATTTAGCTCTCTACACCTCTAGCTCAACAACTCATTTTGCAAAAAATATCTGTAACTCAAGTCCCACAAGCATTAGAGACTTTCAGACAAATACTACACTTTGCATAAGGAGAAAATTAATCAAGAAAACACTATAGAGCCCATCTAGCTCTGATACCATGAAAATATAACATAAAACATTCCTAATAGACTTTTCTACTACTTGGAGCTCTGCATTGCCCTAAATGCTTCAAATGTGTTGAAGCACTGCACAACTTCCGCTTTCTTGTTATAAGTTTGAAGTTGATCATCAAACAATTCAAGAAAAGGCAACCCAAAGTTCAGTTTAGATTCTTGCCAACTTCAAAATTTTCTTCTTAGAGGTTCAATTGAGAACACATAAGGATCCATTATCCCAGTGGAAGCACCACCTTGTGCAGACCAGTGGTTGCATTCTTGAGCTGGCAGTATTGAAACCCCTGCATGTTTAATTGATAGGTTCATCACTGACAATTTTCCAATTCCTTAAGTAGACAATTTTGAAACTGCCATCAATGTCACTTAATAGTTTCCTAAACAAAACTTATAGCTAGTGGTTTGGTCACCATTCAAGAAATACCTTGTTTTTGAGCTTTGTTGGTGATTGATTCTTGATTAACTGATGTGGGGATTTTTGTTTTCATTACCCTTATGGATCGTCTATACCTTTGTTTTGAAATTGTTAACAAGCAAATGCAAATCATTTCCATGAGTGTAGAAATCTTAGGAAATTACTATACAACGAAACAATGCCCATTGAAAACCATAACTACTTAGTAGTTTAATGGTATGATAGAATTGTTTTATAATGGAGTTGAACTCGGCAAGAAGAAAATAATGGTCTAGCTATGTACAGGATTCAAAAAATCCTTTGTAATGGAATTCATTGTGAACATGTATACCTATAATAATTCAAATACAGACAATAATACTACAATTGAATGAGAGTAGTAGAATCCTTTGCAACTGCTAGAACCTTTTTGAAAATTCTTGGTATCACATCATTATTCACAACAATAGTTAGTGTTAGTTACATTACTGCCCTTTCAATGAATTAAGGTTTTTAATTTATATTTTAGGTGATTGGTTTTATTGAAAATGCAGGAAATATACCCTAGTTGGAGTCACAAGACAGAGCACTTTGAAAAAATTCATCAAAACAGAAGTTCCCTTCAAGTCAATGCTCTTCTTTGATGATGAGAATCAGAACATTAAATCTGTATGTCATTTGTTTCAAAGTTACTTTGTGATTGATAAGTCTTATGGCAGTTCATGGTATACCCCTTTGCTAGAAAACAAAAGCAGAAAATCATCTTATCTTTATGACATCTTCACCTTACTTCATTGTTTCAGGTTTCAAACATGGGTGTAACGAGTATTTGGGTGGGAAATGGAGTTAATCTTGAAGCTTTAAAGTCAGGACTTAGAATATTTTCTGGATCTTCTAGTTCATAAAATTCAGCTACAAAAAATTAGGATGTTTAAATTTGTAGTTATGTTACAAATCCTATAGTTGATAAACAATTATTCTGATTTAATTCTTGAATATGATTTCACATGTTAAGTACCATTGCTCTACAAATATTTTTCTAATGATTTATTTTCACATTGATCAACTGGAGCTCCACAAAAGTAGTGACATAAAAATTGAATTGAGTCATTGATTTCATTACTTGTGATATTTCTAGCATGAAAATGTTCTCATCAAGTTTCATCAATACACAAAGGTTAGTTATATTCCAACATTGGTAGTTTTTAGAGTGAAAATAAAACATTGGGTGTTATATTGTATTATGTTATTTTCTAAAGTTAGCTATAGTTAGGGACTGAAAAAATTTGAGTTGAATTATGTCATCAATAGCATAATGCTTATTGTGATGATAGCGTTTCTTAAAACAAAAAAATAAATTCAAGTCACTGGCCTTCTATCAGCTATTTGACTCATCTCCCTCCAATGCTTTGCCCTTTCGTTCCATTGATCTTTACTCTTGATCTCCCTATGGGTAGACACATTTCCATACAAAACTATACCCATTGCAAACTACAGTAATGAGAAAGCAAAAGGAAACTGCAGTAATAATGCTAAATATCATTATCCTTAATCATTCCTAGAGTTTTATTAAATTGTCTTTTTTTCTCTTTTCACAAGACATGATTTATTAGAACCGAAGACATTTCCAGTCAGAGGAGCTCATAAATTGTGTAGGATAAGCCCCTCCCCATATCGAAAAGTTACAATATCATCAATATTTTTATCTGCATGCTCTTTTTCCTTTTTAATCAACAAAAGATTTCCACAAGTCTAGCCACAATTAGCCAAATCTCATCCAATATGCAAAAATACACAATCTTATTATTAACAATTTTTTTATTATTAAATATTGAAAACTTTAAAGGATTACAGTCATCAGTTGGGTAGACCATGCAAGTTCATACATACACAGTAAAATAAAAACTATTTTAAAGAAAACCCAAACTATGCAGTGTTCAGCTACTAGCTCTACTTAGATACATTTACCATTACATGATAACATGACAAAATTTAATCTTTTACCATGTCTTGTTAATGTAATAAAACAAAACCATTTTTTCAGAATATTATAGACTCTCTTTGATCTGTTGCTTCATTTCTCACTGCTGTTTTGGTAGAATTATGTCTTATCTGCCCTTGTGGTGGTGGTTTACCCCTTTGTCCTATGACAACTTGTTCAATTTCCTTATAAACAATGCTCCCAAGTTGAATTCTATGATTCTCTGCCATTCTTTATTTCTCATAATCTAAATGAAATTGGCGTTGCAATAAAAAATAACCATTCTCAGTTTTTTTTAATATGGTGTCATTATAAATTACCTCTTAAAAGCAAGTACAATGAAACAAGCATGGTATCTTCTGCTTTCCATGTAGATATAGAATTATTTCACATTGATTCCAACAGTAGTTTTTGGTGTAGCAATGTTCACGACAAACAAAATAGCTACAAATATCTCACTCACGTTGCTATCACCAAATATGTATTACAAACATTTTGTACATATTACAAACAAGATTGCATTTATTTCAAACTACACCTCATTACCATGTTTGCTTTTATATAGTTTTCTATTGGTGTAACCCTTGCACCCCCCTGGTGCAAGTGCTAGTTATAAATTTTCTATTCTACTTGTACATGGTTGGGGGAAATTCATTTTACATTTAAACATCTTAGGAAATGATCCTTAAAAATATGTTTTCATCCCATTTGAAACCATTGGATATTTTGAGGATCTGTTCTCTAGGTTGGTTTGCTCACACATTTTGTTGGTAAGCTGTTTATCTTTATTTTTGCAAGAGTTTAGGTTGTACTATTCTTATTCATGTATATAATTCAAATTTATTGTGAAGATCATGTCTAATGCAAACCTTTTTGATTGGGCCTAAGAAAAATTTATTGTATGGTAATTTGATTGATTTCTTTCTACACATCTTTCTCATAGCAGGTTCCTTCATGCTCTTGTTGACTTAGAGGACTCCGATCCGATTCACTACATAAATGAATGTGAGTTGACTGTTTGGAATCTCATCATTTCAAAACAAACGCCTTTGTGAATCCATACGCCTACAGGTTCATGAATTTTATCAAGTCCCCTTTTCTTTCCATGTAATTTGTCAATTGGTTCATGAATTCTTTCTTGTTTGACAACTACATGTATTCTAGATTGAGAAACAGGGTGCTTGACTGCAGCAAAAAATGATGTTTTTGTTTCTATTGCAATGGTTGGCCATTTTTTGGTCTATTTTGCAAAATTGTTGTTGATCTTTTATTTGCAGCATTAATTAAATTTGGTTTACAAATTATTTTTTGTATGATATTACAGTAATACCAGATTAAAAAACACGTATTCTTGTTTGCAACAAAGTATGATGTTGATGTATCCATTGCTTGTATCAAGGACAACACAACAAAATGATGGGATGTAGAGCTTGAGGGGAAGATTCAAATTGATGACCTTTGGGATGCACAACAGGGTTGGTTGAGTTCCTGTTGTAGGAGCTAGGTGGGTCTAGCAGTTTCAGCAATGGGTATGTCATGTCATTTGTAGCAGGCATGAGTAAAATCATATTTTGTATCTTGAACTTGATTAATAATATAAATATTATACTACATATATTTTTTGATCATTGGATCAATTGATTGTTAATGTAATTTCAGCTTCTTTTAGTCACATTGTTTACACAAAAGATAATTGCATTTTTTATTTTTTATTTTACTTTTGAAAAATAATTTGTATATAATTTTTAATAGTGCCCCCCAGTTGTCCTCAAGATCATTTTTTTTTTGTCCCTGAAACTACATTCCCATCTCCCACTGTCCCTGAAATTTAGAGAAATACTAAATAAAACTTGTCATTTTGTTTTGTTTATGTGATTTAGGAGAAGTAGGAGAACCATCTTCAAAGAATAAAGGAGAAATTTAGGACACAAGAAGGTGTGCCACACTTATTTGACTTAATCACTATTTAGGATGAGCGCATTAAATTGGCATTTTATGCTACACTAGGAAACACTGTTGTAGCAAAATATCTTGACCAGGTAGATAGCATTCTTTGCTTATTGTTAAATGGATCTACTGCCTTGCTCCTTGTCCTATGGTAACAATCAATGGTTGGATTTGAAATGAAAGAAAAACTTGTTAATAAATTGAGGTTATTTTTACTTTTATTTGGGAATAAGATTTTTAGTCCCATCCATTTGGAGGCCATTACCATATTATGTATTTTATGATTGCATATATCGATTGATGACACTAACTAAATGTTGTTCTCAACACTCTTCTTGAATATTTTAGCTACATTTTGCTACAGATTTGGATTTAGAGTATTTGAATTCATTTTCGCAGAGTGCAAATGGCCTGTTGGCATTGCTACCAACACATCCTGTACTGTTGGTAGATTTTAAGGTGTGCCATTTTTCTAGTTGTGCATTTAGTTAATTATCTAAAAGGGATTTGAACTTTTTATTTGTTTTTCAATGGTTGGGGAGAAAAATTGAGAGATTGTATTACATTGCATCATATTCAATGCTTATGTTTGCCCATTTCTAGTTCTATTTTAACAATGCATTTATGTTAGGGCTTGCATCAAAGGAATAAAATTGAAGCTCAACAACTGTTACAAACACAATTTGTTGCTAACTCACACCTTCTCTACACTTTACAGGTCATTCCTAACTCTTCTTTGTGTAGTTACATTTATTTATATTTATACTATTCATATTTGGTTCTATTGGGTCTACTTGTTTTTTAGAGATACACTGGTCCTTTGTTGCCAATTTCTTTTCTTTTCATTATGAGTTGTTCCTTCACCTGGAGATGATTTTGTTTTGAATCCACAACTATATTTATATATTTGAATTAAGTGAATGAATTTCTTTGTTCTTTAGAGATAGTGTGTGCATTTTGCATGTCCTGTGTGTTGTAGTTAAGATTGATAATAATTGTAAGCATTTCTTACTTTTTAATCTCATTTCATCACCGAACTAATTTGGCCAGAGTTTTAGTTTTGAAAGTTATCCATTACTTATAATTCTATCCTTAGTTTCATGCTGTGTCTCAGTGATAGCATGGGAAATAGTATTTGATAGCTTTAAATGAAATCCAGGGCACACAAACACTTATATGATATTGATTAGATATTACTATTAGTCTATGAAACCTTAAGAGGTATTTTACATTTTTGGATATGATCTTCTTGTTCGTATGACAATTTTTATGGTTATGGGAATGGTGAGATGTATTCATAGTAGTAGCATCGATGCATTTTGCTTGTTGAAGGATCCTTTATCAATTGTAAAATTATGGGCATGTTCTTTATTAGAAATTTGATAAGGACAAAGGAAAAGACATTGGCTCAATAGCTCACACTTCTTTGGAACAACATATATCATTGTACGATATGCACAAGAGTCCATCCTTGCATTGTTCCTTTGTCTCCCTAGGAGAGTCATTAGCTAATATGAGTTTCTAATTTTGAAGTTCTTGTTTTTCTTACTACTAGATTATTGGTGTTATTGTTCTTGTTTGATTTAATATTCATCATATGGTGTAGGCTAGTAAGTGGACCTGGGAGGAGCTAGACATCATCCCAAAAGTTTGCTTGTTGTCTACTGGTTATTGGTGAAGATTAATAATGTAGCAAGCATAAATTTTAACGGTTTAAGCATCAAAATGTTCTCATTATTAGATCTTGGTTGTATTTTCATTTTAATAACTATATTTTCATTTTAATAAACATATTCTAAAACCTTCATTGAAATCTTATTTTTAGGTTGCAGCTCGTCAAATTGGAGAGGTGAACATGCACTCTTTACTTTCATCCGACCATGACCAGTGAGATTTCTAGATAGGAAGTTTCCATCCTTCTTATTCAAATCCTTCCAATCTTCTCTCAAGGGTTGTCTGGCTGGAATGGGATGGCAAAACTGCTCTGAATCGGGCAATATATGCACCACAAATAATATAACTACATTTACTATATATTTTCATGTCTTTTCTCCCTTCAATGTTTGTAGCATTTGTATCGTATCTTGGATTTGTCTTCCATGGCAACCAAGAGTGTATTGAAAGGATGTATTTCTTGGATCTTTGTTTATGCAGCTATATGTTGTTTGTAATTCCTTTGGTTATGCAGCTATTTGTTGTTTGTATATTTTATTTTTTTCATGCAATACAAAAAACACATTTGAATATCTATGATATTTGAGCTTTATATGCATAAAGTTGTTTGTTGATTGTATTTTTTTTTTCATGTTAATCCAATACAAAAAAATATTTGAATATCTATGATATTTGAAGTTTATATGCATAAATTTGTGAGAATTAATTAAGTTATATTTGATTTATAACTTGAATCATTGATTCACTCAAATAAATGACTAAACCATGACTAAATAAATGACTACTATGACTAAAATAAATGAATACAATGACCAAATATATGACTACAATGACTAAATATATGACTAAAGTAATGACTAAATATATGACTAAATTAATGACCAAATATATGATTAAAGTAATGATTAAATAAATGACTTTTGTGACTAAATAAATGACTAGTTAACAATAATTAATGACTAAATATATGACTAAATAAATGACTACCATGACTAAATAAATGACTAGTTAACAACAATCAATGACTAAATTAATGACTAAATATATAACTAAATTAATGACTAAATATATGACTAAATAAATCACTACCATGACTAAATAAATGACCAGTTAACAACAATCAATGACTAAATTAACGACTAAATTAATGACCAAATCAATGACTAAATTAATGACTAGATAAATGACTAAAATAGTTTAGTCATAAATTTAGTCGTGTTATAAATGACCAGTAATAAACTACTAATGGTCACATGACCAAAAATTAGTCATTTATATGTAATTTTTAGTAGTTTATTTAGTCATATATTGTTGTTTTTGTACTAGTGTATGATGTAGACATTATAAGAGCATCTCAAATTTCAAGTTATTCTATTCATGAGAGGTGTTGTGTGCAATAGGTATCTTGAAACTCCCAGTGAAGATGTATGACCCAGAGTGACTAAGTTGAGAGACTGGCATACCTATCCTCAATGGAAGCATCAAGATTTATGCCTTGTTGTTCTCGAGTTGGAACCAAATGGTGTGGATTTGTTGTCTTTAAGTGCCTTCCATCTATTTCCATTTCATTTACATTTTGGATGCTCTTTATTTTTCTTCTTTTACTTTGTGTATTTGTAGGTAAACTACTAAAAATTGATTGGTCTCTCCTTGAAAAAAATGTTGATTTATGAGCCATCGAAGAGAATCTCAGCCAAAAAAATAATGCAACATCCTTATTTTGATGATCTTGACAAATCTCAATTCTAATTTCAAGCCATTATAAAAGAGCACGTGAAGCTTAGCAAGGGAATCTCAAGTTATTCATTTGAAGTTAACCTCATCATGAGCTCCTATGATGTAGACATTATAAGAGAATCTTGAATGTATTAGTGACATTGTAGAAGATCTGTGATAACGAAGTACCTAAGGAATTGTTCCTACAAGTACAAGCACTTGGGTTTTAGAACGGTGTATGAAGCATATTAGACAATTGTAGCACAAATAGAACAATTAGGATAGCCAAATAAATCTTATTTTATTGTAAACATCGTATTATTAATATAGTGAGTGTAATAACCATTGATGGTTACTAATCATTATTTTTCTTCTTTTATTCTCTCCCTATTATAACTAGCACCAATTGACTAACTTATTATTAAAACAAATCAACCTAATGATTATATATCAATATCAATATAACATACAGTCTATTGAAATAAACACTTGTAATAAGATTTACTCAAATATTGAAATTTATTGTTGCCCTCAAACATAATTTGTAATTCAAGCAACGTAATCCCTTAACAATCCAAATTACAAAAGGGAAACAATGTTTGACGTCTTGTTACCTGGATACCGCGTTAGTTACAGGAATTTTGTCTAAGGGATCGTAATACGTAGGGAACCTCTACAATAACCTCTCAGTTTTTGTTATCTCATAGTCATTTTCCATGGTGTCCAATTTTAACTTGATGGAAAAAGTGTCAATTACAAGTAATGTAAAGTTGCAAAGTGGTGCAAATTTTTTTCTATAATTTATGAGACCAAACTGACTATTCCAATGTGTCCAAATGGGTATGTTTATGCTAGGAATGGTCCTCTTTCACACCCAAACATGCGGAATCACTCTGAGCTACGTTCAATCAAATCGATCCCTCAAGAGTCCAAACTACAAAAGGGGAGCAATCTTTGACAGGCTATTACTCAAAAACCATGATGCTTAAAAACTCTTTGTCTGAGCCTATGGGATTGCGTTGGGCCCCTCTACAATAACCTCTCTCATTTTTTTTTATCTCAAATTCATTGTCCCGTGGTGTCCAGTTTTCACTAGTTGATAGAAAAAAGTGTCAAATGCAAGTAGTGTAAAGTTGCAAAGCAGTGCAACTTTTTTTCTGCAACTCGTGTGACCAAATGAACTATTTGAACACATCCAAATAGAAAAATTTATGCTAAGAATGGTACTCTTTTGCACCCAAATAGGCGGAATCGCTCTGAGCTACATTCAACAAGCTCAATCCCTTAAGGGTCCAAAGTGCAAAAGGGCAACAATCTTTGACAGGCTATTACTTAGAAATTGTGGTGCTTACGAACTCTCTGTATGATCCTATAGGATCATTTTGGGCTCCTCTATAATAACCTCTCTTAATTTTTGTTATCTTAGAGTCTTTTCCCCATGGTGTCCAAATTTCACTTGATGGAAAAAGTGTTAAATGCAAGCAATGCAAAGTTGCAAAGTGGTGCAACTTTTATTTTGCAACTCGTGTGACCAAACAGACTACTGCAATACATCTATTTGGGTGGGTTTACACTAGGCATGGTCCTCTTTCTCACCCAAACACACATAATCAGTTTGAGCTACATTCAACCAACAGAATCCCTTAAGAGTCTAAAGTGCAAACTGGCTGCATCTTCGACGGGTTGTTACTCGAACACCGTGACGCTTAGAAAATTCTCATTTGAGCCAATGGGGTTGCGTTGGACCCTTCTATAATAACCTCTCTTGGTTTTTTCTATCTTAGAGGCATTTTCTCGTGGTGGCAAATTTTCACTTGAGTGTCAAATGCAAGTAGTTGAAAGTTGCAAAGTGGTGCAACTTTCGTTCTGCAACTCGTGTGACCAAATGAACTATTCCAACATGTTTAGGTGGGTACATTCACACTATGAATGATCCTCTTTCACACCCAAACACGTTGAATTACTTTGAGTTACATTCAACTGATAAAATCCCTTAAGAGTCCAAAGTGCAAAATGACTCCAAACTTTAGCATGTTGTTACTCGGATACCGTGACACTTAGAAACTTCTCATTTGAGCCTATGGGATCAAGTTGGGGCCGTCTACAATAAATTCTCTCATTTTTCACTATCTCAGAGGCATTTTTTTGTGGTGGTGAATTTTCACTTAGAGAAAAAGTTGTCAAATGCAAGTAGTTAAAAGTTGCAAAGTGGTGTAGCTTTCATACTACAACTCATGTGACCAAAAAAACTATTTCAATGCATCTGGGTAGGTACATTTATGCTATGCATGGTCCTCTTTTGAACCCAAACATGCTGAATCGCTTCGAGCTACATTCAACCGACAGAATCCCTTAAGAGTCCAAAGTGCAAAATGGTTGCAGTCTTCAACGAGCTATTACTCGGACACTGTGATGCATAGAAACTTCTCGTTTGAGCATATGCGATCAATTTGGGCCCCTCTATAATAACCTCTCTCTAGTTTCTCTATCTCAAAGGCATTTTCCCATGGTGGAAAATTTTCACTTGGGGAAAAACTTGTCAAATGCAAGTAGTTGAAAGTTGCAAAGTGGTGCAACTTTCATTTTGCAACTCATGTGACCAAATAGACTATTTCAACGCATCTAGATGGGTATTTTTACACTAGGCATGGTCTTGTTTCACACCAAAACACACAGAATCGCTTTGAGCTACGTTCAATTGACTTGATCCCTTAAGGGTCTAAAGTGCAAAAGGGCAGCAATATTTGATGAGCTATTACTCATAAACTATGACACTTACGAACTCTCCTTCTAAACCTATGGGATCGTGTTGGGCACGTCTACAATAACCTCTCTCAGTTTTTGTTATTTTGGAGTCATTTTCCCATGGTGTCCAGTTTTCACTTGATAGAAAAAGTGTCATGCAAATAGTGTAAAGTTGCAAAGTGGTGCAAATTTCATTTTACAACTCGTGTGACCAAAAAAACTACTCCAACACATCCTAATAGGTACATTTACGCTAGGCACAGTCCTCTTTCACACCTTAACACGTGGAATTTCTCTTATCTATGTTCAACAGACTTAATCCCTTATGATGGCATGCAAAACAATCAAAAAGAGAAACATACACACAACAATTCAGAAGTTCGATTTTTCTACACAAAAAAGCATATGATCATCCTTAAGTCTATCAAGCACAAGACATTTGTTAATTATCCTCCTTTCCCTTACAACAATATACAACCAATTGTAAATACGTACAATGGTGGAACTTGGAAACATTTTATTTTTCCTCAATTAATAACTTTGGTTGTGAAGCATTTTGTCATTTTCATTTGAAATGATTTGCTATGCTTGAAAATTAGAGTCTAAGAGAAACAAGTGATCCTCTCGCATACATTTATTATTTGGTGTGATAAATAAAGTTTTCACTGTTGAGTCCATTTCTTATTTGTATTATAAATTACAACTTATTTTCTCCCAAGTGCATTTCCTATACAAGAAATAATATTGCAAAAAGTTGACATATATATCTTTCAACATGCTTATATGGTGATGGATCAAGAACACAACAATTCATTTTGCACTATGAGGATTATGTTGTGAAAATGTTTAAAGACTATTCAAGATAAATGTTTGTATGATAATGTGTCAAGAAGTTAACTACTCATCATCTACTATGAATATTATGTATCCTTTGCTTAATTAAGTTGTTCCAATTAAAAGATTAAATATATTGGAATCTTTTTATGAAACATTTCATGGAATACCAATTGAAAACATGTTTTTTGCTTTTAGATAAATCATTTCATGGAACTCTTTGGATTAAACTGAATTGAGATATGTAAGAACAAGGGAGCATTAGGAAATACATTGCTCAAGGATCTTAAATAAGCCTTCTCTCTTGTTGCAATTTTGGGTGGATTATTACTTTCAAAGTATTGGGAATGCTTTTCCTATTTTCTAGTTGGTAATTGTCATTCTAAAAGGCTCATCTCTTGATATATTTTATACTCATTCTTAATCAATTATCAAGTTAATAATCAGTGCATTTAATTATAGCTAATCTTTTCTTTTCAATTTGTGCAATTTTGGAATTTGTAACTCTAATACTATTCCTAGAAATACTGAAGTTGTTTACCATTGACTAATAAAGTTGTTTAGCATCAATCAATTAATATTCAAGACAAACCATGAAGGGCAGCAATGATCAATGCTAGGGCTAACTAGTTAATAAGTATACACACGAATAGGTCAAGCATGTACATGTGAATAAGGGAAACACAAGTACTCAAAAACACATAATCCTTGAAGTATACACACAAAGACATAGTATACACAAATTAATACAAATTATATGCATGAATACAAGGTATACGCATGAAAACACGTAAGTCACAAAGTATACATTGGAATACATGTAAGTCACAAAGTATACACGTAAGTTGTAAAGTATACACTTGAATACACATAACTAGTATCTATTGAACCATGGATTTATAATGCAAATATGGACACCATCGATAAAAAAATATTTACATTAACCAAATAGCCATGTAGGCATACATCAATATATTTTGATATAAGTATAAAATATATGTACAAAATAGCCATATGGGATTACAAGAATGCCATATAGGTATACAATTTCAAATATATCCAATAAAAAATATGTACAAAAATTCCATATAGGCATACAACAAAGGGCTCTAGAATAAAAAGTCATTGCTCTCCATGCTCTCGAAATAAACACTTTCCTTTGCTTGTCAATTGGATGGCGATATGTCTATCACTTGTTTATGTTGTGGTCGAGGACTGCTCCTGGTGCTCTTCCTAGGGTTTAGTTCTTGGTCAAGTCTTATCTATTACAATAAGAAGTAAAGACATTAATATATAGAAATTACATTCTAAAAAATGATATGTTTAACAAAATAATCAATTACCGCCATCATATGATCACTCTCCATGAGGAAAATATTCAAATGCCCATGTTGAGGTGTGTTGAAGTCTTGTATAAACTATCCAAATAGAAATTAAACTATGAACCAATAATGGTTTGATTTTTCACTAACTAACATCTATAACAATGAATGTAAATTGAAATTTAGTGATTTGCCTCATACCTCCCCTGTCAGAGCCATCGAGGAGTCTATAGCAGATGAAACATCAATCTCCATTTCCCTATGAACATTTAGAGGTGTATCCGCTTGCAACATCTAAAAATAAAAAAACAAATTATTCAATCACAAAAACTACAATAGTGATCCACGTCATGGCTTATAATGTATGAGATAATGAACAAAATTTTGAGTACTTATTAAACTATGTATTTCTAACTATCATGCTTACTATTTTCCATATCCATATCTTGTTTGAAAGAACGTGTTTTAGGCTTTTACCCATAGCAGCAAGGTGGTGAACCATTTGATAAAATTCTTTCGTAGACATGTACGATAACTTTGGCGGCATAGAGAAGTCAGTGAACTATTTGAAAAAATGCATTAAAAGAAATGGGGTCTCATGTTAATGGAAGGCCATTACAAACAAATGTGTCATGAAATTCCATCACCATAAGACCTCATTTCTTTGAGGCATTTTTTCAAATAGTTCATTTCCTTCTCTATGGTATTATGCTGGGATGGGGTGGATGGTATAGTGTGGTCTTGGTTATGAGATGGAGGGCAATCATAACATGAAGAGGGAGGGGTGGAGACATGAACAATTGGAATAAAAGGTGAAAGGTTCCATGGATTGGTAAATTGAGGATGAGGACCTTGAAAATAATTTGGAGGGGAATTTTGGCTAAGCATCCATAGTTTGTTGGAAAGCACCGATTTTAGGCTTTTGGTCTCATGGTGATAGATTTTTTCCAAGCATCCATAGTTTGTTGGAAAGCACCTATTTTAGGCTTTTAGCCATAGTAGCAAGGAAGTGAGTAGTTTGGTAAAATGCTTTGGTACACATGTATGGAAAATGTGGTAGCATAGAAAAGGTGGTGAGTTGTTTGAAGAAATGCCTCAAAGAAATGTGGTCTCATGGTGATGGAATGGCATTCCATCACCATGAGACCACATTTCTTCGAGACATTTTTTCAAACTACTCACTGCCTTGTCTATGCTAATGCTAATTATGCTTTGATAGATTTTTTCCAAGCATCCATAGTTTGTTGGAAAGCACCTTTTTTAAGATTTTAGCCATAGCAGTGAGGAAATGAATTGTTTGATAAAATGTTTTGGTAGACATGTATGGAAAATGTGGTAGCATAGAAAAGGAAATGAGCTATTTAAAAAGTGCCTCAAAGAAATTGGGTCTCATGGTGATGGACATCACCATGAGATCACATTTCTTTGAGGCATTTTTTCAAACAACTCATTGCCTTGTCTATGCTATTTGCTTACTATTATTCTTTCATATATTTCTTCCAAGCATCCATAGCATAAACAAAGTAGTGAACTGTTTGAAAAGATGCCTCAGTAAAAAGTGGTCTCATGGAATGCCATGACAAGAAAATGCAATTGGAAGCTACTCCTACTTATTACTTATGCTATGTGAAGTAATTGCATCACTACTTATGATGACTTTCTAAACAACTATATTGTAGTTGAAATTTTGTCATCTATCAAAATCTAGTTATTAGTTATGGAATGCGAAGTAATGCTTTGAGTTTGAAAGATGTGCAATGCAACGTAATCAACAATATGAATATAAACTACATAAATCTATTAAGTAAAATTCATTAGTTAAACTCTTTATTCTATTACCTATGTGTAGGTTTGTCTAAATCCACTGGCACTAGGAGGTGTTCCCTCAAAACCTCCAATATTAGCTTATTCAACATCCAAAATCACATATTATAATACCATTCATAAAGCAATGCTATTAACATGTAATAAATTTATAATTTTTTACTAGTTACATACCTCAATGATAGGTGTAGTGGAGAAATAAGTGGGTGTAGGGCCGGTGTATCCAATATCAACACTGTGATCCCAGGTGAAATTTTATTAAAATCATAAAACTAAATTAGTTAATCTTGCATTTAAAAATTGAAATTTAATAAATTAAATTCAATGAACATGCTAACATTTACCCAAGAATCAATGTCATAGGCCTCATTAAAAATGTCAGCTACCCTTGCCATCTCCATAGCTGCAAACGTATCCGACGTAGCAGCCTCCTGAATTTCAATGGGGTCATATGAACAAGTCGCCTCACAAGCTTGACACAAATGGGATTGAATCCCACCACTTGACGACTCCCCTAGATGGTGTTGTAGTATAGGGTTGGCATGTTGGATGACACTCTAGAACAAATATCTTATGGTCTGTAAAGTCTCTACCTCGACGCTCTCCTTCACAATGGAAGGGTTAACAATGTGCTCGTGAGGTGACCTAGCGAGAGGTCATCTTGCTTGCTACCTAGGATCCTGATGTGCACTAGGTCTATCTTGAGCCGACCCCCCACCTCTCCCATGGAAGTACCTCATATCAAAATAATTCAGGATTTTATTCAAAATGAACTCATAGTATAGTTTCCTCAAGAACTATTGTAGGACTTCACAATTGTTGCATGGTGGGTAATCAAAATCCATGTACCACCTATCCCAAAAAAGGTCCTAATATGTTGGTAGTGGCACCAATGGATAGGAAACCTCTTCGCATTGAGGGTAAGATTTGCATTTGTGGGTGGGTCAGTGAATAATGAGCACAAATCTAATTTTGTAATTTTTTTATATCTTTTACATCTTTATATGATAATTTATCCTAGTAATAATCCCTAGACACATGCCTCCTATCTTGCCAAACAATTAATTGTTTGTTGATTGAATCTACATGTTTTAACATTTCTTTGAGTGAAGTTGCAAGGGTCGTCCTTTCCATGGTTGAACCATTTGGATTGTTCAACCTCGTGATTAACTCCTTAATTTGTTTTTTATTGTTTTCAATTTCACTCATAAAGTTTTGTTGAGTGCCAAGAGGATGTTGAGGGATTGGTGGAGGAGATTGTTGTTGTGGTTGTTCAACTTGAGGATTTTTTGATGTTGTTAATGTGCTTGTTGAGGATTGTTAGGAGGGTTTGTAGGTTCATTAACATCTACAAATTCAAAAAACAAATATCAACAACCTAAAACTAACAAATTCACAACAACAAAAGAAAAACAATCCTTACCTCTTAGACCTCCTTGTCAACGTAGCGACATCCTGGTGACGAAACAACAACAATTTGACAAAAAAATTGCTATATGGCTCCCCCAGAACATGAGCACAGAAATGAAGGGTTTTGGCCGCTAGCAGAATAAAAAACGTAGTCACAATGAAAATGATTTCAAATTCCTTTTCTTTTTTTGTAACGCCCTGCCACACAACCCTAGGGAAAGTTGCAATTTACCAAACAAACGAACTAATTTTTTTTTTTTGAATAATAACAATTAGCATGAAAGTTAGAACAGTTAACATACAAGTTCACTAATCATTGTCAACTAATCCCCTAAGGTTACAAGACTGTGTTACTTAAACCAAATGCAGAACATGAATTAAAACCATATCATATAATTACTTAACCATTAAAGTTCACATATTCCATTCATAATAAATTTACATCCAAGAATATGAAGTGCCACATGATTCCAAACAATATAGCTTACAACATGTTTACAATAAGATTACAATACTCATTTCCCGAATGAGGTAAATCCAACAAATATGATAACATATTACAAATTTTGCCTCGATAACAAATAAGGGGTAATAAAATACAATAAGTACTAAGAGAACAAGGCATGAGAAGAAACTGATTCCCGCGAGCTCTCCATCTGGAAATCTCGACCACACGAACAAGAAGAAGAACCAACAGATTAAGATGCACGCCACCCGACCACGTGGAATCCAAAAGGTCCCACTCCCTCCGTGCCAGGAGATAGTAACAAGGAATTCCTACACAAGACCAGCTAGCACTAGACACAGGCTAAAACATAACTAAATAGAAACAACTACAATCACAAGGTCACTTAACATCCACAATCACAATGACACTTAACCACTACAATAACAATGTCCCTTAACACGAGGTTACAATGCTTCCAGAGAACAAAGATCATGTACATCGCACAATAACTGATTAACTGTCGACATAGGAAGAGTGTCATGCATAAATTGCCATGAGTTACCCTGGCTCAACCTTCCTAGGCTACCAGACCCCCATCTTGGGTTACCCTAGCTTGCCTCTACTGGCCGTCGGACCCTCACACAAAACTATGCGTCCCATCTCATCTCGAGCCTTATCATTCACTTGCTTCACAAGAGAGGCATTCTTTATCTTTATTAGTGTGAAAGATCCCCATTAATTCTTTTAGATAATCACTTAGTTAAACTCTAGGTGAGTTACCCTGGCACCCCTTTGTGTGCCGAACCCCCACAAAGAGCCACTCTCCTATCGACAACACACAAGGTACAATACCACAATAGGTAACTAGACAACATAACCTCTCCAATCCAAGGAGGAAACAAAACAAGGAAATTCACTCCGAACACTGGAGGAAACCAAATACGAAAACACACTCCTTCCAAAGGAGGTACAAATCTCATTACCCTCTCCTATTTCCTAGGAGGCACAAATCCCCGTTCGTGGAAACCGGGTACAATAACATAATACAATTCTTCACATTCCCCAAGGCAATTCACAAATTGAACAATTACAAGAACATCCCGTCCTAGAGAACTCCTCTAGAAGACTTACTTAGACAATTAACCCCGTTTTCCCAACATCTAGGACGAACTTTTAAAACACTACAATCATTTCAGACAGTTAAATAAGCTAATGTTCGGATTTCCTAAATCCAGTCAATCACAGTTTTCATGACTTGCATTTATTCAATCAAATACACCAAATTCATTTCCCAACATTGAAGTATTTACAACCCAATCATTTACTCTAAATTTCACAATTAACTTCCCTAATCAAAGCATTCAAATAAATAAAGTCATCTGAATAAAATAATCAACCCTTACTCTACGTTTAACAGTTGTATTCATATTCGAGGTATTGAAATAAACAAATTCATCTAGTTAAATAAATCATTAACTCGAGAGAATACGATTTAATTCAACACACATGATATATTCCTAATTTGCACAACTACATAAAACAGTACAATTTCTGTTAATCTTATCATATTAAATTCACATTCACAACGAGACAACCCTATTACATATATATCATTTATATATAAAAAAATCATTTCATACAATTAATAAAGTCATATTGCAAAATTTTAATTATATAATTATAATTAATTATAATTATAATTATATATATAACGAATTAAAATTTAAATTGAAATTTAACAACATAAAATAAAAATAAAAATAAAATCAAAATCAAAATTCATTAATACCTACCCATACCCCCCCTGTGGTGGCCGCAGCCCCCACAGGCTATGGTGTGCGCGTACCACAGTCTATGGTCGCAGCAGCCAACCTTGGTGGGGCCGTGGGTGGTATGGCCTCGGCCGACCCCCACCCCCAAATAAACTTTTAGATTATATTTTTTTAAAAATTCTTTTATATATATATTTTTAAATAATATAAAATTTTAATCGTTTTATGTGGTAAACAACTGGTACACGGAGTCCGATTTACTGTATTATAACAAATAGATTTAAATCTGTCATGAAATAATTACGAAATTTAAGAATTTTAAATGTAATCTAATTTCATTCAAAAGAATCAGAACAATAAGAATTTACACAAACTCAGAATTTATAAAAATAAAATAGGTTATGTATATATCTATTTTATATACACTTCTATATTTGTTTTTGTAAATGCATAAATATATATATACATCCCTAAAATTATAATAGAATAAAAAGACAATCAATTTTGTTTCAGAGACTATTAATTTTGGCACACAAATTCCATCTGATAATAAAATGATTTTCATTCTCAAAACAGTATTTTTCTCAACCATATTGTATTAACGAACTACAGAAGATTTAATTATAGTTTTCAATAGAAATCATTCAAGAATATAACGCAACCAAACAAAACCCTCTTTCAAACAAAATATCGATTTAAAGTATTACAGACATGATTTTCTTTACAGAACAAAAAGAATAAATAATAAATTTTATGGAACTCGGAGTCCTTCATTCGAAGAAGAATCCCTTATGTAGCCTCCTCTCGATTTCCTCGTGCCTTCAGCTCTTTCCTCGATCTTCTGCCTTCAATGTTCTTCTGAATCTATCTTTTCTTTCATCCACAATAATTTTTACCCAACAACACCAAACAAAACTATTTTTTTTCTTTTTATTTTTATTTCCCAGATCCAAAACAAAGAAAAAACTTCTTTGTGTGAATAATCTCCTCATAAAAAATAATAAATCAAAATCAAGATTCAATAAAGCTCTTCCACTTTCTTTTCTCAAAAATCCTCTTTTCTTATTGGTCATTTTCCCAACTTTTAAAAGCACAACTTATCTATAATTTTAATTAAAATAATTTATTTAATCAAGATATTATTTGCACATGATTTTTCCTAATTTATTATTAATAAAAAGATAATATTTAATATCCTCATCAATATTAATTTAATTTAATTATTATCAACAATATTAATTTAAAATGATTATTTACTCTTTTAATAAATTGAATCACTTTTTAATTTATGATATATTTAAATTTAACATTCTACTAACTTATAATTAAATCAAAACAACTAGACAACTTTAATCAATTATCTTATCAAATAAGATTAATTAATTAAACACTAACCATAAATTAAATAAAAACTCAACAATTGACTACACAACAACAAGGACAAAACTTTAGTCATGACACCACAACTTACAACAGGACGAAAGACTTGGGACGAAAAAACCTAGCTACTATCTCCCAATCGATTATCGTTGGTAAATGGACACGCTCAGACCTGTGAAACCAAGTGGAGTCGATGTCTGTGCCTATCAACCTGCAACAAAGAGCATGTCAAACATGCAATATATATATAATATGATCAAACACACCATGAAGAGGAAATCTCAGAATTGTAGGGCGCTCGCAAGCGAGTGATACAATCCCGTCCCCTTCACCAATACAGTATCACTACCTGATGCATCTAACATCAATGATATGATCACTAGCATAAACATCATTAAATCAAATATCTTCTACGTTAATCCAAAACACGCCATAAAGATAACATCAGAATAAAATAATATTACATCAAAATATAACTTTCACATCATTTAACAATTGCAATCAAAAGCAACCAAGTTCTAAAGTCAAAGCATATTCAGACACAATCATCAAATTATAATATAACATATGCATCACTAATCAGTTCACGATCAATTGATCACCAAGATCCACAGTCACATCATAAGCATAACAAAGCATTACCAAGAAAACACTATTGATCCAAATATCCAAAATGGAGGGATGTTACATTTTTATTTTAATACCTCATAACGCGAGTGTGTTATAATACACTCACATTATAGGCTTGTTGTGGCTAAGCCTTAGGCTCGACACACCAAACCATAACACAAGTGCATTATAACACACTCACGTTATGAGCTTTCAAATTTTTTAAAAAAAATTGGCCACAAATTAGCCCCCCATCTTTTTGCACCTGCCCTGATACCATCACAAAATTGAGGCATAGAGAGATTGAGTGAGGATACACTGAGGTAGCCACTTCACATGTATGAAGTAAGTGTCAACTCATAATGTGGCTTCACCCCCTCAACAACCACTCACTAAACCTACAAAACACAAAAAGAAACAATGTCTAAAACTAAGACCTAAACAACCTTGAGCTAAAAGGTAAACCAAGTATATCACTTAAATCCATGTATCCATCACCCAAACATAGATTTCTATTGGAAAATGTGCGAAGATCATTTCCTTTATTAAACAAGAAATCCTTCACCTTGTTATATTTTCTATAATATTTTTTAAAAAAATTGAAATTTTTAAGCAAATCCAAAGCTTCTTCTAAAAAGCAATTTTAATTTTCAATAATTAACAATTATCTTGTCCAAACCAAACACAACCAACATGATCCCCTTCCATAATAAACTTCTTAAAGTTAATAAAAACCACCAACATCAAACCTTCAACCAAGTTTTATTATTCAACTTATGATAAAAAAAAATCATCTCTCAGCTTTATCAACACTACTCATATCTTAGGTTCAATATTTTTCAACACATGGCCAAATGATACAAGATTGGTGTCATCCATACGATGAACTCATACATACAGAAAAAATTGGTGATAAATTTTTGGGCTTGTGTGTGGGGGACTCGACTAAGCAAGTATCCTACAGTAGTTATCTAAAATATGAAGGGATTCTTGTTTGGTATTAAAATTTAAAAGGATTTTAGATTGATAAGTTTCACCTATCCCTTTTCAAGGGAAGAAATAGTAAAAAATTCTAATAGAAGACAAAGTTGTTTGTGTTTTATATTCATCTTGTTTCAAGTTTACTTTTTCATTATTCATTGTTTTTTTTCAAAGAGCTTTCATCTTAACTTTTATAACTTATAATTATATTGATTGTTTTTTTTCAATATTTATACAAGATGTAAATAGATCATGACTTCCGCACAAATCTACAAAATAAAATTAACGAGAAATCTCACTATAAACCAAAGGTGGCCAATTTCTAATACCAAATGTTGGGATAACAAAGGTAAACTACTTTAGACTAAAAATCTAAGTTTAAATATGTGAATGTAACATTAACTATGCTTGTTTATGAAATACCATTCAATTAAGGGTTCTTAATTGTAGAATAATATTAAGAGATTTAGGAATTAAAATCAATATCATAATAAATCAACAAACCCCATGAGAACATCACATTACAAAATAGTTACGTGTATAAACTCTTGCAAGAAAAAAATCCACTAAAAAGAGATGCCAATTATATATTATCTTCTTAAAAAAGATTACAATGGAACTCACTTCCTTCACTCCTTTTTCTTCCTTATGATAACAATTGTGTACCTATGAACTCTTACCAAAAGCACTCAAAATCATGTATTAACACCATCAAGCATCATGCCAAGACTCCAATGTATAGGAAATATGAAAGAATCATATTACTAGAATTTTTCCAAATAGGAGGTGTTCAAACCATGATTAAACATGACACCCAAAATCTTCTTACAAAAAAAAAACATACCATTCCTTGGAACTCCCCTGGAATGTGTAAAGTCACTCATTTTGGTGATCCCAAATGACATATTTTCCCTCTTTTCCAATTTCCCTACAAGAGTTTGGTGAAGCTATCAATCACTTCTATGGAACACCAAGAGACACCTTTCCCTCCTTTCCAAGTTCCCAACTTGAGGAGATAATAATTTTTCATAAGTAATTAATTATTGATGTTGATGAACCCCTCATCCCTTGTGAATGCATTTACAAACTATAGGTGGAATATTATTATAAAATTATTTTCTACTAATACCCTAGGAACCTAGAGACACCTTGAAAATGATGTTAGAACACAATAAATAATGTAGGACTTACAAGGTTGGTGGTACCTTTATCCTAACATTGATGAAGTAGGATGATGGCTAAAAAATGACTAGGAGAAAGGATCTTGAGGTTATTTGGTTTAGTATTGCATACTAAAAATATATGATTGTGTCTCTAGGTTTTTGTCAAGATGTAAATTATGTCAAAATGATTTTCTCTATATATGAATAGGTTTTATTTATGGTCTTTGTTTTTTAAAATTATGCATAAATTTAACCATTTTTATAGTAGTTAGTAGGGTTTTATAGTCTAGAGATAGTCTTTATTTCATGTTGTTATTTATATAATAGATTAGCGTGGTGATATGCATGTCTATAGAGGAATTATTCAAGGGTTGATGTCATCAAACTCAGGGTTAATTTTTTATGTTTAATCCATTTTGATGATAAACATGTATCTTTTTTTTACAAATTAATATAGAGTGAGAAGGCTCTACTCACTTTATTCATTTAGAAAATTAAAATTATAATAGAAAGACTAGATCAAGTTTATTGTGCCTATAAATAAATTAGATTAATTGTGATGTGAACTAACTCAAATTAATCATATAAAGTTAATATCATCAAAACATAATTATAATATTTACCCAAATGAACATATAAATGTCTTGATCATATAAAATTCTAATTATCCTAATATTTAAATATGAAATATATTATGGTAACATAGAGAGTAGGGGCTTGTGAGGACCAAATTACCATCTCCATGAGTGAGTAGGAAGGTTTTAAACATTATAGATAAATCCATCTAGAGAGTCACCACCTCCATTACTTGCTTAGAGATTACATAGGCTTGTCTCTTCAAATTACACAAGACATCATCAAGACAAGGGAAAAAATCACAACCATTTGATTTCCCATCTGAATTCTCCATAACTGCATCTAGAACCTCTAAACTATGTAAAACTAGTAAGATGATCCTTTTTTGTACCAAAGGCTTTGTCACCAAAACACTCAAGTTAACCCTGAAATCTTTAATAATAGAGCTTTTTGACCAAGAATTTCCATTATCAACCAAATCATTTGGTCCTAATAATTTCTTAATCATCTCAACGCAATCAAATTCAAAATAATGAAAATGGTCTAGAGATGACGACCTAAGACTACACCATTCCAATGAGAATCCCTACCAAAAGTGGCATATTGTGCTAAACTGGAAAGGTAGAAAATAGAGTTGATAATTTCTTTGGAGGAAAAAGTATCCAAGCCTCACAAGAAAATGATATCATGACAAAATGGTGGGAGAGGTAGCCACATCACATGAATGAAGTAAGGGTCAATTTACCCATTATAATGAGGCCTCAACCCTCGACAAATAATCACTAGCTTTGGAAAGGTGAAGATGTTAGATTTAGAAGTTTATTCAACGAATCTATGAGTAGTAATAAACTCATTTTGTTTTCATAATGTTGAACTTTTACAAAATACTCAATTGGTTTTACCTCATTATTATTAGTAGAATATACATTTAAATTTTCTCCTAGTCAAATCATTATTTTTTCAAATGTTTTCTATGTATTATGTGGCAATAATAATGAATAATATCAATTATGAGAATGTTGACTAAATCTTAGCAAGATAAATGCATACTATCTCCCTCTATCTATATCATCTCTCTCTCCCTCTCTATCTATTAAGCTATCTCTCCTTCTCTCCCTCTTATTCATTCGTCTCTCCTACTTTATATCACTATCCCTTTATTTCTCTCTCTATTTCCTCACTCATCTCTATCTCTTTCTATCCATATCCTTGTTTACCCCCCTCTCTCTCTCTCTATATATATATATAGCTATCTCTAACTCTCCCTCTATGTCTTTCTCATTATCTCTCCATCTGTCTCTACCCTTGTTCTCTCCCTCTCTCTACCTCTCTCTATATATTTCTTCTTATCTCTCCCCCTCTCTCTCCCTCTTTATATTATATATTTATCTCTTCCATCCCTATTTATCCTTCTTCTCTCTCTCTCTTTATCTATCCATCTCATCTTCATATCCCTCTCCTCCATTTTGATCTTCATTTCTATCCCCTATTTCTATCTCCTTTTTATCCCCATATCTCCTCTCTTCCTCTTTCAATGTTACAAACATGACACTACCTTGCTAATAGTGGGGTCTAATTATCACTCTTTGTTCAAAGGTTTTGTTTAAGTCATGTTTGGATACCTATTCATGAATGCATAGTTGATTTGAAGCTATCACTTCTCAATTGAAACCTTTGTTGCATAAACATCATTTTCTAAATGGCCCATCATTGACCTCATGTATTACACAAATGTATGAAAAAAATAACCACGCCTCTTCAACGTACCCATTGCACACTAAGGTGTGATTCCTAGTTTAAAAGAACTTCACTTCTCTAGTAAATAAAAGCCACATGATGCCACCACACCTATGATGATAAAATCATCATTTTCTAATAAGCAAGTTACGAAATAGGGGAGAAGTCCCAGTTACCGCCACCTCCATGCTCACTTAACCTCCCAAAAAAAAATTCACTTTGATCCATTAAAAAACTTTATTTTATTAAATAATAATTACAAAAGAACCAATGGCTGCTCAATAAGTGCTAAAGTGAATGAGACCCATTGACTTTTGAGTGAATTTGAATGATAAAATAGTTATAATTGATTGACATTATAGTGGGTGGATAGTGGGACAATAGGTGGCGATGACTAGATGACACCTCTAGAAGGTGACTTTTTTACCCTTGCACGCATATCGAACACTCCCACATTCGACCGAATTTCCCACAAGCCAAAACCTTAATTATAAGCACTTAACTCATGAGCAAAAAAATACCCATAATTTTTTTTTTGATTCAATGTACGGTTTGAATTTTACAGTTGTGCGAAGTTAGCCATGGTGGATATTGGATCTTCTCCCCTAATCTCTAGACATATGATGGCTTTGATTAAAAAACAAATTGTTGATAGTCGTTGCCCTGTACCCATAAGGCATGCATTTAAGAAGCCCAACCTCTTTTACTTTTTGTAAGGCCATGTGATGGTCTGTATCTGTCTATTAAATTTTGAGATTCCAGTCTAGAAGGAGACATCATAAGTTGAATAGATGTCATAAGTTGAATTGGTAATGGTTAAGGTATGAATGTAGTAAGGAGTCCTATATACTCCAAACTTCCTATAAATTCAAACCAGAGCTGACATGGTAAACTGTAAAAAGCCCATTTCTATTTTCAAATAATTTGTGGGGATGGCCTAGTGGGTGCACACTGCAAAGTTTCTAGAATTTTTGACACATGGTTACACCACACAAGATTGGTGTCATGCAGATGACAAAATCGTACATACGAAAAAAGTTGGTAAAAAAATGTGGCAGCTTGTGTGTGGGGAACCCAACTAGGAAAGTGCCCTACATACTTGTCTTTAATCCAAAGGGATTGTGTTGTTGGACATTAACGCAAACAAGAGGTGTAATTAACTATTGACGAGCGTCGTGCAGATTTTAGTGCCTATTTTATTCTATAATGCTTACGGAAACTGTACTTGGAATATTGTACTAAATCAGATCTCATTCGTACAATTTCAGAAAACCATCTTTTTCAAATCGAAAATCGGATCACAATGGAGTCCTGCTCACCACATACGTCCCTTTAATTGCCAACGATGGAGAAACATTCTATGGGAGCCATAACCTCTATAGGATCTTATCTTTAAGCAAGTTCACACTTAGGTTTGCAATTTACATCTTTAATATACACGAAAAATTATGGACCTATTCAAATCCAATATATTGTTGTAATGGGAAAATATTTACGTTGAAGATGTGTCCTATATGAGCTTTCAAAGTTCATTTTACCTATCAACAGTCCAAAATGAAGGATAGGTGTTAGAGTAATAAGTTATTACACTTAATTAATTTAATCATGTTGGTTAATTAATTAAGTCACTTATCACTTCAGTTTTATTTAAGTTAAACTTAGGCACATTAATAATTAATTATTAAGTGTGCACACTAGGGTTTCCTTTTAAGGTTATGCATACATTGCTTTTATAAAGCAATTCATCTCTTGTATTTTTCTAAATTCTTGAATAATATTATTTGCACATCTTTTTGCAATAGCTTTGTTTTTTTTTATTTTCTCTTCTGTGAAAGGTTTTTTTATTTGCATGTCTGATCTTGGTTTCTAACATGGTATCAAATCCTTGATATGCAACCATTTCTCATATTTTTAGAGAGATTCAGTGTAGAGTAGTTCAAGGCCCCTTGAGGGTTTCATGCCTTGAGCCTATTTCTGGCAATGGCTGCAAGATCTTCTTGAGTTTGTCTCTCTATTGGGTTCTCTTGCATGGTCACTTTCAGTGCATGTTGGAGGAAATTTGAGCTCATTTTCAAGTCCAGGGCTATCGAAAAATTTAGGATCGACTTTTGTTTCACCTAAATCTGACATTTTATGCCAAAGTTATGAGGGTTTGAAGATTTGCTAGATTCGGGAGTCTCAAAGCTTCTGGTGCATTTTTAGGCAGATCAAACATCACCATCAGATCTAGAGCTTCTAAGAGATGAAAAATCGACATATAACTCAACCTATTTTGGTGTCAGGAGCTTCTGAGGCAACTTTTTTGTTTCAGAAGCCGAACGGTCTGTGTACAGCCCTTGTGCACGCATTTAAAAAAAATTAGGTTTTTAAAATATTTTTCTTGCATGCAAAAAAAACTCATTGTTTTTTAATTTTTTTTTTCAATTAATAAAAACAAAGTTTTAAAAAAAGGAGGGTATTTTGTTTTGACGGATTTATTGTAAGGTATCGTAGGGTACCTACGCATGGCAGGTCCCTATGGGCCTTGTACTCCACCCGCCCTGCCCTGCCACCTATACTCGCCGATGACTTCATGTCTCCCACCGGAGCTCCATCAACCCCAGTGGCACCCTGCAAATTTTTCGGCGGCCTCCAAACATCTTTGGCGGCTCCCATCACAAAAATCGGCAAAACTTAGATAGGGAATATTCCCTTTCATTTCAGCATATTCCGGTTGACATGCAGATTTCGATGACCATCAATTTTTTTGTAGGGGGCAATTTTTTGTTGTGATGGCCAAATGGCCATCAAATTTATGCTCATGAATTTTTGACATCAGCATGATGTCATAGGCTATACAACCCTCTTTGCCCCCTCCTAGCCCTGATTTTCCTTCAAAGAGTAGTTTTTTTCTTTTTGGCATAACTTGGGCATATGGTATCAAAATTGGACAAATGAGATATCACCAGAAAGCTGGTTCTGAGAACTATCCTGTTCTGTTGTTTATTTCTCAGTATTTTTTTGTTTAGATAAATTTATTTCTATTTGAAGTGAGATGTTCATTTATGGTTTTCAAGCTCATAACTTTTTGCCACGATCTCCGATTTTTTCCCTCTTTGAAGTGTTGGAAAGGTATTGAGGAGCTCTATGTTATTGTCCATGCACTTTTTTTTGTATCTATCCTAGGTTAATCATTATTCCAGATTTGTCCCGATGGGTGTTTTGAAGATTACTTGGATGTTTTGACAGTTGGAAGGGTGAAACTTGAATATTTGCACTTCATTTTAGTATCACATCATTTTATTTTTTGTTTATGCATGTTTTTCATTCTCTCCTTTTACAATCATTGAGTATTGTAATAAATGAACTGATATAAAGTTCCATCAGGGGGATTTCTTGCATAATAATCTAATTAGAGTGTGCATGCACTTTGATCTTCATCTTGTTTTTTTATGACAACTCGCATTGGTTGTATATGGTTTCTTAGTTTCTTTTGGCCTCATATTGCTCTAGCTTGACATATTAGATTCACATTAGTTCACACTTCAAATTGAGAGAAAATGGTTATTGATCCACATTGGTTTAGATCCATCTCAGTTTGAGGGCCATGTTTTTATGGTTAATGTTCCAGAGTCTTCATAGTACTTGTTTCCATGGAAGAGTTTTAGTCATTGAGATACACGGTTTCCAGATTATGTCATCATTTCATCTACTATTGCTTCACAGATTCCAAGGTTGTTCCAATTTGTGAGTTTTCTAGTGTTTTGTGGCATCGTGTCTATTGTTGCATTATTATGATTCCACCTGAGTCCTTCAGTGACTCTCATTTGGTTTCTTGTAAACAAAAGTATATTCCCTTGCTTATCAGATTGTGGTTCTAGTGTTACTCCATAGTGTTCTTCCAGTGCTTCTTTGCAGCAGTCATCTCATTGTAGGGGGGTTTTGTCCTAGTGGGTTTTCCTTCTCTACCTCATTATTGCATTTGTATATGGGTACCTGATCAAGCCTTGTTGTCGGGACCCATTCATGCTTTCTTGCATTCATCCTAGCATTTAGGTGCATGTTTTTTTAGTCTCCCTAAGTTGCACTTATGGGGGGTGTTAGCATAATTAATTAATTATTACACTTGCATAAGTTTACTTAGGTAATATTTTAATTCCTAGGTTATTATTGTCATCCTTCTTTTGTTGAGCTATCTTGTTGCTCAAGATAAGATTAGGGTTGTGCATGCTTTTCTTTTTTTTATTTTCTCTTTTGTGGAAGGTTTTTTGGTTTGCATGTCTAATCTTGGTTTCTAACAATAAGGCTTGGTTGACATTAAAACAAATCTCAATTGTCCATCATTTCATCATGTTTTTCTGCTTTCCCTGCCACTATTGGTTCTACTTTCGTTGCGGCAATTGGTCTCATCATCATCAACATTCATCCACGGGTACTTCTGCAGTCCAACCTTCAATCCTTCACATTAGCATATTTAATTTTCTTCCCTAATTAGAGTTACGATGTTGTCATAGTCCACTTGCAAGTTTTAATTAGAGGTATGCTTGTCTTTCATTCGACATAGCATACATCGGCGAGTACTATCAAATCTATGGTGGGTACCATTTTTAAATTGGTCAAAAATTTTAATCAGAATATCCACGGCTCTCTACATCTTTTCCATCTTCTGATCAACATTGTTGCTAGATCAGCATCATGTAGACCCGTCTAATCACCCTTGCATCATATTGAATCTTTGCACATTGGTTTTCAATAACATGAGTCATTTAAAATCTGTACACTCATTTAAAATCTAAATAATATAATAAAAATACATAAAATAATGACATAAATAATAAATATTTATATAATAATATAATAGTTAATACATAAAATTTGAAAAAATAAATATAATATTATTATTCTATAATAAAAAAATTTAAAAAATTAATACTGATATTAAAATCATTTTCAAAATGACCTATGAATTGATCTCATTTACTACACAAATGTGTGCAAAAAATAAACCAATTTTTTCCTAATTCACCTTCCACACCTCTTTGGTGCACCCATTGCACAAGGTGCCATAGCTAGTTATATTATTTCTTATCTAGCTTTGTGTTAATTTTGATGGGTATGTTTTTTATGTAATAGTATGTTCATAAACAATATATTCTTATGTGTGGTTTGGTTCAAATTTTAATTTCTGTTCATTTTTTATTGTTTCTATTTATATTTAATAAATATATACTTGATATTTACATATCAGTGTTCTACACTTATTTATAGTTCTAAACATTTATTCCCTACTTCAACATTATCATTTTTGTCTAAGGTTCATTTTTAAGTGGCTTAGGTTTGACCTTATTTAATCTTAAGGCCTATATAAATGAATCCAAAATCTAAAGCTTCAAATATGAACATTCTCACTTGCTACTACTAGTTATTATAACTAACTTAACAAATGTTTGTGTGACATATTGGGGTCATCCCACAATAGTGGTTTACAACTTTGGCCAAACTGGACACTAAATTTTTTTTTTTTTAACTAAATCTTCACTTTCAGGCACCTATAGTGGCTAAACCACGAGGAATTTGAAGATGATACAAACTAGAGTTTCGGGACATTTTGTTTGTAGATTCTAAATATATTTTTTCAAAATTTTGGAACTAAGATTGCACTTCTTTTTCCATCTCCCTTGAAAACTAGTTTTTTTCAGGGGTGAGCCCACAATAGTGGTTTACAATTTTTGGCCAAACTGGACACTGAAATTATTTTTTTAAACTAAATCTTCACATTCGGGCACCTATAGTGGCTAAACCGTGAAGAATTTGAAGATAATGAAAACTAGAGTCTCGTCACATTTTGTTTGTAGATTCTAAAAATATTTTTTTCAAATTTTTTGGAATCAAATTCCACTTCTTTTTCCATCTCCCACGAAAACTGGTTTTTTTCAAAAAACAACATTTTTAAAAGTGACTCACACCGTATAATGTATAACTTTTTTCCATGAAGGATAAAATTCTAATTCTTTCAAATTTAGATTCATAACTCTGATATCTAGTGCTTTCACTTGGTTAGATAGTTTTTTATAGAATTTTTTTTTTTTTAATCAAGTTTCAAAGTCAAACCAATTATAATTCAGATATAGGCCTTAGCCGTATAATGCATAACTTTTTTTGTATATATCGAAATTCAAAAAAAAAAATCTATTGGATCAAGGACTTCAATATCTGGTGCACTCATATTTTTAAATTTTTTTTTTGATAATCTGCTATTTTTCCACATGTGCAAAACAAAGACATTTATTTTCGATAAAAACTTGTGTAATAAAACTAAAAAAACAAATACATAATAAAACCAAAACATATTAAAATTATATTCATTGGATAGCTCATTCTGAGGACTACCTGATTCCAGTTGGGTTTGTGAATATTCTTCCATTTTCATCCTCAAACCGAGCTCCGAAGTGCCAAAATTCAAGTTTTTTTTGTCTCAGGGAGTATGAGGAATAAAGGGGGTTCGAGCGAACCTCTAGGTGTTCATTCAAACCAGGGTTCATTTGAACCCTGGTTCATTCGAACCCCCCTTCTATAAGGGGTTTTGATGGCTTTTTTGGTAGGAAAGTATTAAGAGGGTTCGGTCAAACCTAGGTTCTACCAAACCCCTAATTGGTTCGGTCAAACCAATAGGTTCGTATGAACCCCTAAAATCAATTTTTTTTCCATGCATTCATTTTTTGTGAGTTTTCCTTCCTCACTTCAATTGTAAACCACTATTGTGGCTTCACCCTCAGAAAACAACATTTTTTAAAAGTGACGCTCACCGTATAATGCATAACTTTTTTTCCATGAAGGATAAAATTCTAATTCTTTCAAATTTAGATTTGCAACTCTGATATCTAGTGCTTCCACTTGGTTAGATAGTTTTTTATTGAATATTTTTCTTTAATCAAGTTTCGAAGTTAAACCAATTATAATTCAGACATAGTGCGACCGTATAATGTGTAGCTTTTTTTGTATGTATCAAAATTCAATTATTATTTTTGTTGGATCAAGGACTTCAATATTTCGTGCACTCATATTTTTCAAAATTTTTTTTGATAATCTTCTATTTTTCCACATGTGTAGAACAGAGAGCTTGATTTTTGTTGAAAAACCTACATTCACAATAAATAAAAAATAAATATAATAATCAAATTAAATTTAATTAAAATTATACATTTTTGGAAGCTTATAATAAGAGCTACATACTTTTTTTAAAAAAATTAAATGAATTCATTTGATCCCCCAAAAGGTAAATCAAAAGTGGTTTTTTATCAGCATTTTGATAGGTGTAAAGGAGACTCTGTTATAGGTATGGCTTAAAAATAGTAGGGTTCTATCTAAGGGGGCTCGGTCTAAGGTGGTTTGATCAAACCCTCTTCAATTGGAATCCTTTAAATGGAACTTTTCAAGGCTTTAATCATTATATTTTCTAAAAATATGCGATTTTAGCAAAAATCAGGATCTCCCAAAAAGTGTAAACCACTATTGTGGTAGCACCCATTGTTATGTTATTATATATAAATAAATTCATTGTGCACTTAAGTTCATATGGGAGAATAATTAGAACATAAGTTTCAATTTACAAAAAACACTAAAGGATTTTGTATGCAAATCATCAAATTATGTAAGTCATTTGCATGTCTCCATATATTGCCTTCAATATCTCTTATTGTTAAATTAACTTGACCCACCCAAGAGATTTGACCTGAAAGAAATCATTCACCTACCAAGTTTGGACCCTTAAGCAATATCCTTAGACACCATCTTAAAATTTTTTATCAATTCAGAAGACAAAGCTAAATAATTTTTCAAGCATATATTCTTTCAAATCATTTTTTGTGCATCATGAATCAAATGTACACAACAAATGAAGTTTTAAATACTTAAGATCAACACTGTGGTGCCCAAGAATGTTGTGTAGTTTTCTAAGATGAAAAAGAACTTGAGATGGTCGTTACACATTGTTGATTAAGTATTCGATAGTGATAAAATAATTCTATGCAACTTATGCATCATTCTTCTATCATCATTTTTAGAGCTTGATATCCCTAATCCTCGTATTTATTTTTTAAACATTTATTCTAATTATTATACCAAAGTATGATTAATATAGTGTAATCATTTTCTTGTTAATTTATATTTATTTAGTTAACCTAGAGATATGTAAAAGGGATATTCTTCCCTTACATTTATGGTGAACTCAACATTTTCTTACATGACTTGGGGGTTTCCTCAAGTTAGGGTTTTCTTCTTTCTTCACTAGGGTCTTAAATCTTATTTTTATGACTAACCTTTTACGTATGAGATTCACCTAAGGTTTGATTATACTTTTATGTGATAGTTAGGGTTTTTTCTTACCAAAGCTTGATTTTATTACTCATCCTACCTACATTTGTGTTGTCCATTATGGTTACATTCCATAATGGTTTTAGATCTCATTATTGACTATTTTTTATCAACCTAGGTTAGGTCATTTTATCAAATTTTTATCCTTTCATATTTTCTATGTTGCTTTCATATAAAAATCCCTCCCCATAATTCCCCAATCTTGCACTCAAGACATTAGTGGTAAAAATAGATAAACAAAAAATTTCCATGTTGCATTTGCAACACCTATATGGCACAATTACACTCACACACTCTAGGAGTGTCATTTTTTGTGTGAACATGGATATTACTTAAGTGGTTCACCTTCTAAGACCTATTCACACTTGTTAATAAAGTTTACTTACCTAGGATCCTTATCTTTTTTGGTCTCATGTCATATGATTATGACACATGTTATAATCTTATATTTACTTATCCTCTCACCTTTCATATATAAGAAAGGCCTAATATGTACATTATACTATTGAACACATCCAGAGACTAAGAAGGGGGGGTGAATCAGTCTACACAAAAACTTAAACCCTTTCAAAACTTGAATTCCTTAGCACACTACAAACTTTAAACTCTTAAGAAAATCAATAGAAAGATATAATAGTTTAAACCCTCAGTAACCTCAGCAATGAAATATATAGCAATTCTAACTTCTAACCAGATCAGCAACAATGATAAAAGAGACAAGAACACACATCCACAAGATGACACAAAATTTACGTGGAAAATCCAATGAGGAAAAAACCACAGTGAGAGTTAACTCACAATATAGGCTCATAGCCAAAAATGACTTGCAAACTAAGGCACACTACCTTAGAGAAAGATACAAAGGACTTGCTAAACTGAGGCAAACACAACTTCAAGAGATAGATACAAGGACCTAATGAGATTCACTATCTCAAAGTAGGATACAAATATTATAATGTTTGTCAATATAGCACTCTATTGATTGAGGAGCTATACCACATCTAATTTTATCTTTCACACATCCACACTTTCTTGTTTGCAAACTTGAACAATTCACTCCTTTTTTGCATCCAAAATGATCTTGTATTTTTATCCACTGTAACTTTTTGAAACCTCAATTAGGTTCCAAGAAGAGATAAACAATGAATTCAATTAGTTGGCCACATAAACATAATGTGGTCCTACCTTGAGGATATAGAAGACCAAAAACACACTTATTACATCTTCCAATGTGATCCAAAACAATTCACATGATGGCGCACATCAATCTAAGTTGGCATCAAGGAAACATTAAATAAACATGAAGCACATAACTAGTTAGGCCAAAAACATTCCTTCAATTGAGTTTACTCAAGGTAGTCCTAACAAAGATAGGTCAAGACCCAAATCTAACTTAACACATCTTCATTTTTTGACACAAAACCCCAAGCACGTGATTCAAGCAAAGGAACAAGTCCTATCGATCAGATATCCACAAATAACCTAGAAAGCCAACTCAAGACACAATGTGACACCAAAGAGGCCAATCAGCACTGTGTGGATCACATATGGGGATGTTCCATGAACATCCAAAAACACTTTCAACCACTTCTTTCATATTTTCATGACACAAAAAACCACTGTAAACCAATCATGAACATAATATTTCATTTAGGAAGCACAAAACATATAATCAAAAGATATAACTATGGACAATGATTTTGGATTGCCCACACTACTTTAGCTCCTTTTAGGGTTTTTCACCTAAAAGGAGAAAGGGATGGGATCCAAAATGCAAATGTATACACTCAATATTAATGAAAATGAGTTGTAATATGCTTAATTATGATGTGCTAATGCACTGATTTCAAAAGAAAATGATTTAATGATGCAAAACCTAAGAAATGCAAACTACGGGAAAACACACTTTGATATGAAAAAAGATATGAAAAAAGATGAAATAGATACAATAAATGACAAAATAAAGATGAAAGACAAAAAATATGCACCTGGAAACTGATGAAGAGTTGATTGGGGATTGCAAAAACCTCTGAAATTTTCAAAATTTTAATTTTTATGCCAACTAGGACACTTACACCTGGTTGTGCGACTTGGTCCCATATCAGGAAAACTGCCCAAAAAGCTGTTTCTGCCAAATGGGTATCTGAAACTGTAAAAATTCCTAAAAAAATCAGTGTAGTGGGACTAAGTCGGCACCCTGGGTGACTTAGTCCACTTTGGATTTTCTACAAATCTGAAAGTGGAAATGGAAGCCCACAACCTGCACTCTACTTTTTGATGGAAACCCAGATCTAAATCTTCGAAAAACCCTACAAAATAGAAGATAATTTGATTTCTAATGGGGGGTTTGCCTTGTTCAAACCCCTAGTTGGTATTTAAACTTTATGAGAGATAAAATCTCCATAAAACCCTAGCCCTAAGCGTGTCTAAGACTATGAAAAGTTGAAATGAGACAAAACCCTAGTCTAGTGTGCTAGAATAAGATAAATAAATGGCACTTGAATGATGCAAGACTTCAACCCAAGAAACCCTACAACATTACAAATGAATGCAAATGACATGAAAATGTTATGTAAACCTTAAGTCTGAAGATAGAGAGAAAATGGAAGATGGAACCACTTTGAAAACAAGTAATTAGGTGTGATTTGATGGCTAGTTGCATCTCCTCAACCTAGATTTCTCCATGATTCACCATAGGCATCCATGATCAACCCTTTGTAATTTGAGATCTTGAACAAAAAGTGAGCTTGAAGACCTAAAAAAATGCTAGTTTTCTGCCCTTAAGCTTCAACTTTGTTGTAGATAGACTAATTAGACTTCTTGTGAAAAATAGTTTGCTCTTGACTTTTGATTTTTGCCTTGTAAAATGACTAGAAGATGTGAAAAATGACCTAAAAACATGTATTTATAGGAATTAACACCAAACTACTCATTATTTTAACTTCATAGATCGACATCCCTCAAAAATTTTAATTAGGTCGGTGATTTTCCCGCTTAAAAGTGGAAAATACCCTAAAAGGGACTAAGTCACCACCTTGGGCAACTTAGTCCCACCAGGGATTTTTTTGGTGGGTTTCACAAAATTTGAGTGGTTTGAATGTCATTTGTCGAGATTTAAGTGAGTTTTGAGTGAAATAGGCCTTAAAGTCCAAAGTCATGAGCATTAGGGACCTATAAATGTAGTTTTTAAGGGGTGATTGATACAAGGGTGTCTAAAATATGACCTAATTAGGCCACAGATTGTACTTTCTACAAAGGAGTACAATTTATGTGTCCACAATTAGCCCCCACTTTAGTGCCCATATGGCTCTATGTGTGTAT
>VDFB02072274.1:2060747-2163895 GCA_007258455.2 Sequoia sempervirens | reverse complement strand
ACTAGATACTATTAGCTAACTTTTGACCATAGTGATTTCGAAACTACTACAAAAATTTCACCATGCTAGGGTCGTACAAGAGTTGCTATGTTATGTTTTTATGAAAAACACAACAACAATTTCTATACACCCCTCTTTTGAACCCCTTAATCTCAACCATTTTAAAAAAAAATTAGTAGTTTAGAAAGTAGACTCGGAGCACTTCGATCCTTCTTTTTGTTCCATCTAAATTTTTTGAGTGTACTTATCCTCAATTTCACGTCCAAGGTCAGTATTTCCTGATTTCAGAAAAAAAAGTGGCCACTTAAGCCCCCTTTTTGGGAACCATCTTGGTGCACTTACCCGAATCAAAGAAATTGAATCATAAGTGAACAACATTGGAAATAAATTTGATATCTTTGAAGACAAAGAAGGGAACACAAAGGTTGAGAGTTCAAGAATTACGAGCTGAATTGATTGTTGCACAAAGACAAAGAGATGATGTGATGAATAATTTTTGGCTCCTTAAGGAGATTGCTGAGGTTCGGTTAGACCATCTTTCCAGAATACTTACTGATGCAAAAGATGTTGAAAAAAAGTGTTCATATTGGTCATCTTCTTTTACTCAATTGGGCTTATTGGAAAGCATTTGCACTTGGATGGATTCAATTGCATTTAACTGGATGTTGTGTCTAGTTCTCAAAGAAAGGTACAAGAAGGTGTTTGAGGTGAAGAGTGTTATTTTTACTTGAATCTTGAGTGTTCAATTTCTGTTGTTTTTGTTTGTATTGGCGAAGAAGAAAAAGGAAGAGGAAAAGGAATCTGAATTGTTGTTTCAAAAATTTTGATGGCTGGAAGTTTTGAAGAATTGGAATCCTTTTGTAAATTTTTGATGTCACCATGTTTACACCTTGTGGTCACCCTTTCCATTGATGTCAAAGGGGGAGATATTGGTGTTAAGGGGAGATATTGTGTTGGAGAGTTTTTGGAGGTTAGGAGAGATTGGAGGAAGAACATTTCTTTTTTTTGGCACATGTTTCCATCAATGACAAAGGGAGAGATTATTGGAAGAATGGACAAGATTGACTATCTCTATAGCTTTGTGTTGTCATTGATGTCACCATGTTTTGGCTACAAGTCTAAGTTTGTGTCTGATCTAGTATTTTGGTCCGGTACCTGAACCATTATTCGAGTTGCACTCTCCAAATTTTCTTGTCCACATTCCTCCACAGATGACAGTTATTGCTTGTGGTTCTAGAAAATTGTTTATAGTTGTTGAAGGCATGCAAGTTCAAAATATTATGTGCTCTGGTGCTCGTATGACATAGTGGCAATATTCTGTTGTTTTCTTTTTGCATTGAAGTCTATTCCTGGCTAACTTCTTGGGTTAATTGTGATATGGTGGATTAAATTCTACTATGCGGAAGTATGTGCAACCTATCTTAGGTCTATGCCGACATAATGTAGTGTGTTTGATGTTTGAATTGTTTTATTGAAATATTTTGTGAATACTTGGATTTGACACTTAGTATTTTTTGTAAATATGAAGTTCATCTAATTAGGATGACCTAATCGATGCTTGTGATTAGATCGAGTCTATATATGTCTATGTTGAACAAGTTTTAAAAGGAAAATGAATAAGCAAAGTGTGTATGGTCAATGAGGCAGCAGTAAATGCAAAAGTGAGTGAAAATAATGATGTGTGTTAAGTCAGTGTATTGAGCATCACTGAAACTGCATCAACGCTTCTTAGGTGCATTATTCTCAGTTCATTTTGGCTATGAAGCGTAATTTTGTTCTGTAACTCTTTTTGTAGGCAGTGAGCCTCCCTGTAAGTAGTGGGCTTTTGTATTTGGATAGTGAGTCCTTTCAGTGTAGTAAGACTTATTTATTCTGTTGTAGAACTACTTTATATTGTGAGTTAATCCTCATTATGGTTTTTCCTTCATTGGGTTTTCTACGTAAAATTTGGTGTTTAGTGTGTTATCTTACTTTCTATTTTTTGTATCTCATGCTCATGCTTAATAATAGTTTAGTATGGTTGTGGAATTAATAAGTATTGAAGTTTTAAGTTTTGAATTGTGTGACAACCGATTCACCCCTCCCCCCTCTCAGAACTTTGTTCTAAGCCTGTTTAACACTATATTCCTACATTCATTACCTAAAATGGTATCCTCACAATGAATTGATTAATAACCCTTAAGTGAATCAACCCAAAGTAAGAATCTTTAGATTTTCTTATGCTTGAAG
Source organism: Sequoia sempervirens (assembly GCA_007258455.2). Taxonomy (NCBI): domain Eukaryota; kingdom Viridiplantae; phylum Streptophyta; class Pinopsida; order Cupressales; family Cupressaceae; genus Sequoia; species Sequoia sempervirens. The sequence continues at coordinate 2,161,666 of VDFB02072274.1, read as the reverse complement.
GACGAGGGTCAAGGTCAAACAACACTTTGGGGAGAAAAACCAAAAATAGAAAAACAACTCCAAAATGCAATATACAACTTAAATCTTGAAGATTAATCATAAAAATGAGAGAAACAACAAAGTTTTTGGAAAATATGGGAAGGAATACCACTATGCATCTACCATAAAATGTTATTTTTGCAAGCTTTTTGGGGACCCATTCACCCATGGGCGAATGGGTCCAGTTCTCCTATTCTAGAAAAATCTAAATATGAGATATGAGCCTAAAACCTACACTTCTTTCTTGTAACTTTGAACCTTCACTCTTGGATACGAATCTATGACAAATATGTAAAACAAAAATTGTTGTTTGGTGGTGGATAGGGGTTTTCCTTAGTCAAACCCCTAGTTTGGTAATTAAACCTTAACATTTGAAGAGAACAAATCTGAAACATGAAAGTGTGTGTAAGCCCTAATTTTAAGTGTGTATAAGATAACAAGAGATTAAATGCAAAGAAACCCTACTCAAATGTGTTAGAATAGGATCCCTAAATGAAATAATGAATAGTGACAATGACCTACTTTGGGAGATATCAAATCACCCTAATAGATCACAAATATGAATATACCTTCCTTTAGGCAGAAAGTAGAATGATATATAATAGAAGATGGAACCACTTAGGTAACAAGTCATTAGGATTGGTTGAATGGCTTGATGCATCTCCCAAAACCTAGAATCCATCATGATCCTCCATAGGCATCTATCATCAATCTTTGACAATGCTTGATCTTGTTAACAAAATGAGCTTGAAGACTTGCAAAAACAAATAGAATGCTACTCCAATACTTCAACTTTGAATGCTTGATTGATTTCTCCTTTCTCTCGAATGCAAATCCTTGTATCAATCTCATGTGAATCTCTTGCTTGTCTAGTAAAAAATGATTAAAAGACTTAGCTTTATAGGCTTCCTTTCTAATTTCCTATTTATTAGATCTTGAAAACTAACATTATAATTTGAATGTAGGACCTTAAAACTCCACAAAAACCATGTTTAAATTTGAATTTGTAAACTTAAAGGGGACCCATTCACCCATGGGCAAATGGATCCTGACCTAAAAGTTCGGGACCTAATTTATTTTGGGGCATTAAATTAATTATTAGCATTTATTCAATGTAGGTTATAGTGTTAGGAAATAAACAAAATAGGCCTTGGTATGCATAATAAAAGGTATTAGGGGCCCATTAATGAGGTTTAAAAATGCATAAATGAAAGATCACTAAAATAGGTCCAAACTAAGTGTGAAATTATACTTTCACTTAGAAAGGAGTATAATTTTCTACACTACAAGAAGGAAAACCACTTAATTAATATCCATGTTCACATGAACAATGACACTCCTAGATTGTGTGAGTGTAGTTGTGCCATGTAGGTGTTGCAAATGCAACATGGAAATTTTGTTTATCTATTTTTTACCACTAATGTCTTGAGTGCAAGATTGGGGATTTATATGAAGGATTTTTCTATGCAAGCAACATAGAAAATATGAAAGGATAAAAAGTTGATAAAAAATAGTCAATAATGAGATCTAAAACCATTATGGAATGTAACCCTAATGGACAACACAATGTAGGTAGGATGTGTAATAAAATCAAGCTTTGGTGAGAAAAAACCTTAATGATCACATAAAAGTATAATCAAACCTTAGGTGAATCTCATACACAAAAGGTTAGCCATAAAAAAAAGATTTAAAACCCTAATGAAATAAAAATAAAACCCTAACTTTGGGAAACCCCCACGTCATGTAAGAAAATGTTGAGTTCACCATAAATGTAAGGGAAAAATATCCCTTTTACATATCTCTAAGGTAACTAAATAAATGCAAATTAACAAGTAAATGATTACACTATATTAATCATACTTGGGTCTAATAGTTAGAATAAATATATAAAAACTAAATTTGAGGGTTAGGGATATCAAGCTCTAAAAATGACGATAGAAGAATGATGTGTAAGTTGCACAAAATTATTTGATCACTATCAAATAGTTAATCAACAATGTGTAATGACCATCTTTAGTTCTTTTTCATCTTATAAAACTACACAATTCATTCTTGGGCACCACAATGTTGATCCTAAGTATTTCAAACTTCATTTATTGTGTACATTTGATTCATGATGCACAAAAAATGATTTGAAAGAATATGTTCTTGAAAAATTATTCACCTTTGTCTTCCAAATTGATAAACTTGTTAAGATGGTGTCCAAGGACATTGCTTAAGAGTGCAAACTTGGTAGGTGAATGACTTCTTCTAGGTCAAATCCCTTTGGGTGGTCAAGTTAATTTAGCAATAAGAGATATCATAGGCAATATATGGAGACATGCAAATGACATATAATTTGATGATTTGGATACGATTCTTTAATGTCTTTTGTAAATTGAAATTCATGCTCTAATTATGCTCCCACATGAACTTAAGTGCACAATGAATGTCTTTATATATAATGACGTAACAATGTCACACAAACATTTGTTATAATAACTAGTAGTAGCAAGTGAGAATGTTTATATTTGAAGCTTTTGATTTTAGATTCATTTATGCAGGGCTCAAGATTAAACAAGGTCAATCCTAAACCACTTAGAAATGAACCTTAGACTAAAATGATAATGTTGAAGTAGGAAACAAATATCTAGAAGTAAGTCTAAATAAATGTAAAACAATGATACATAAATATCGAGTGTATGAAAAAAAATGTAAATAGAAACAATCAATGATAAATAGAAATCAAACTCCAAACCAAACTGCACATAAGAATATATTAATATAACATATCGTTACATAAAAACACTCCCATCAAAATCAACGCAATAATAATAAAAAATAATATAGATATTGCCAATTTGACCATTACAACAATATATTGGATCTGAATAGGTTGGCCATAATTGTTGAAAGATAAGATCCTCTAGAGGTAATGGCTCCCACACATTGTATTCGCCGTCGCTGGCAATTAAAGGGATGCACTGTGATCCGACCCTCGATTTGAAAAAGACAGTTCTCTGAAATAGTACGTTGAGATCTGATTTAGTACAATATTCCAAGTACAGTTACCGTAAGCACTATAGAATAGAATAAAACAAACAAGAGCCTTGACAACAAGGGCACTGAAATCTGCGCGGCGCTCGTCAATAGTTGGGTACTTGACGATCTTTTTCCGTATGTACGACTGCACGACACCAATCTTTTGTCGAAAATTCTAGAGCATGTGAGCAGTACTTGACTATGGAGTTAACTCGAAGCCGGCTCTGCGGAATTGCAAGAAACTTCGCAGTTTGCATCCACGGGGCCACCCTCCGCAAATTATTTCAATATAGAAATAGACTTTTGACAGTTTACCTTGCCGGCTCTGGTTTGAATTTACAGGAAGTTACAAATTCAACGTTACAAATTCAACATATGACGTCGCTCTGGTTTGAATTTACAGGAAGTTACAAATTCAACGTTACAAATTCAACATATGACGTCTCCTCCTACACTGAAATCTCAAAATTCAATGGACAGATACAGATCCTGAGGCGCGCTTACGAAAAGTAAAAGTAGTTGGTCTTCGTACCTGGCATAGGGGTACAGGGCAGCGACTATGTCTAGAGATTATTTCGTAACCAGCAAATGATGCTTTTATCATCATAGCTGCGGTGGCATCGCCATTAGACTGCACATTTGACCATGATTATTAATTTATTGAAAATCAAGAATACAATCGTGTGTACTCTATATGCAGTCAGCAGGATGCGCCTCTGTATTTATTAATTAATTAAAAATAAAAAGCATGTTTATTTTTTTGCAATTAATTATTAAATACAGTCGATCATGCATTCTGCCGACTGAGAAGACGTCGTTGTGGCTTTTATTTACGAAAGAAGTGTTTAACTTTTTTTAAATTATATAATATTATATGTATTAAGATGAGGGAATGGTTTAACATGTTTAAACTATCAAAAACAGGTTTTTAAATTAGATTTTGATGACACCACCTTGATGAGGGAAGGGCAAGTTGTGACATAATAAGGATGATTTTGTGAGAGATGCCTTCTTTTGTGGACGCAAGTTTACTAATAAAGTAGAATGAAAAGTTTGATGTTGGTGGTTCTTGTTAATTGTAAGAATTTGATTGTGGAAGGGATTCGGCGTTTGTTGCGTTTGATTGGAACAAGACAAATTTGTTGTTGGAAATTAAAATTGTTTCTAGAAGAAGTTTTAGATTTGAGTAAGAATATAAAAGAATTATTTTTTCACTATTATAGAGAATATAACAAGCTGAAGGTATCTTGGCTAACATAGGAATTGATCTTTGCCTCTTTGAAAATAAAAGCCAATGTTTGGGTGGACGGAGAGATGGGTTTAAACAATTTCATTGGTTCACCTTGCATTCTGAAGGCCGTTCAGGTCTTAGTTTTTCACCTTGTTACTTTTTGTAGGTTTTGTGATTAGTTGTCGAGGGGGTGATGTCTCATTATGATGGGTGAATTGACACTTACTTCATTCATGTGATGTGGCTACCTCTACCTCCATTTTGTGATGATATCATTTTCTTGTGAGGCTTGGATACTTTGTCCTCCAAAGCAATTATCAACTCTCTCTTCTACCTCTCTAGTTTGACGCAATATGCCACTTTTGGTAGGGATTCTCATTGGAATGGCGTAGTCTTACGTTATCATCTCTAGACCATTTTCACTATTTTGAATTTGATTGTGTTGAGATGATTAAGAAATTCTTAGGCCCAAATGATTTGGTGAATAATGGAAATTCTTGGTCACAAAGCTCTATTATTAAAGTTTTCATGGTTAAGTTGAGTGCTTTGGTGACGAAGCCTCTAGTACAAAAAATGATTATCTCACTACTTTTACATAGTTTAGAGTTCTAGATGTAGTTATTGAGGATTCAAATGGGAAATCAAATGGTTGTTAGTTTTTCCCTTGTCTTAATGATGTATTGTGTAATTTGAAGAGACAAACCTATGTAATCTCTAAGCATGTAATGGAGGCGGTGATTGTCTAGATGGATCTCTCTTTAATGTTTAAAACCTTTCTACTCACTCATGGAGATGTTAATTTGGTCCTCACAAGCCCTACTCTCTATGTTACCATAATATGTTTCATATTTAAATATTAGGATTAATTAAAATTTTGATATGATTGAGACATTTATATGAACAAGGGTAAATAGTATATTTGAAAATTAGATGAAAATTATGGTATAATGATATTAATTGTTTATGATTAACTTGAGTTAGTTCACATCACAATTATCTATTTTATTTATAGGCACAATAAATTTTATATAGCCTTGCTTTTGTAATTTTGATTTTTTGTATGAATAAAGTGATAGCAGAGCCTTCTCACTATATATTAAAATTTGTAAAAAAACATCAAACATAAAATAACATAAAAAATTAACCCCGAGTTTGATGACATGAACCCTTGAATAATTCCTTTGTAGACATACGTATCACCATGCTAATCTATTATATAAATAACAATAGGAAATAAATACTATCTCTAGAATACAAAACCCTACTAACTATTGCAAATAAAGGTTAAATTTATGTATAATTTATAAAAAAAAGACCGTAAACAAAACCTATTCATATATAGAGGAAATCACTTTGAAAAAAATTACATCAACAAAAACCTAGAGACACAATCACATAGTTTTAGTATGCAAGACTAAACCAAATAACCTCAAGATCCTGTCTCCTACTCAATTTTGAGTCATCATCCTACTTCATCAATGTTAGGATTAAGTCATCATTTTCAAGGTGTCTCTAGGTTTCTAGGGTGTTAGTAGAAAATAATTTTGTAATAATATTCCACCTATAGTTTGTAAATGCGTTCACAAGGGATGAGGGGCTTCATCAACATCAAAAAATAATTATTTCTGAAAAATTATTATCTCAAGTTGGGCACCTGGCAAGGAGTGAAAGGTGTCTCTTGGTATTTCGTATAAGTGATTGATAGCATCCCCAAGTAGGGAAATTGGAAAAGAAGAAAAATATGTCATTTGGGATCGCCAACATAGGTGACTTTACACATTCCAAGGGAGTTCCAAGGAGTGGTATATTTGATTTTTGCAAGAAGATTTTGGGTGCCATGTTTAACCATGGTTTGAACACCTCTTATTTGGCAAAATTCTAGTGATATCCTTCTTTCATATTTCCTATAAATTGGAGTCTTGGCATCATGGTGGTAATACATGATTTTGAGTACTTTTGCTAAGAGTTCATAGGTACACAATTGCTGTCATAAGGAAGACAAAGAAGGACTGAAGGAAGTGTGTTGCATTGTAATCTTTTTTAAGAAAATAATAGATAATTGGCATCTCTTTTTAGTGGATTTTTTTCTTGCAAGATTGTACACACATATCTATTTTGTAATGTGATGTTCTCATGGGGTTTGTTTATTTCTCATGTTATTGATTTTAATTCCTAAATCCTTTAATATCATTCTACAATTAAGAACCCTTAATTGAATAGTATTTCATAAACAAGCATACTTAATGTTGCATTCACATACTTAATATTAGATTTTTATTGTGTAGTATTTTACCTTTGTTATCCCAACATTTGGTATTAGAGCTTGGCCACCTTTGGTTTTTATGATTGAAAATGTTTATTGGTTTATAGTGGGATTTCTCATTAATCAATTTTGTAGATTTGTGTGGAAGCCATGATTTGTTTACATCTTGTATAAATATTGAAAAAAATAAATCAATCTAATTATAAGTTGATGAAATCATGATGAAAGCTCCTAAAAAAGGAACAATGAATAATGAAAAAAGAATTAACCTTGAAATAAGATGATCAAAAGACATAATTAATAATATAACTTTTTCATCTACTAGAAAATCCTACCACTTATTCCCTTGAAAATCCTTTAAAATGTAATAGAAGATCCTACCAGTTGTTGCAAGCATAATAGAAGAAAACAAATAAGAGCCTTAACAAGAACTGCTCTGGAATTTGTGTGGCCAATTTGTGTTAATACCAAACAAGAATCCCTTCAAATTTTAGATAACTACTAGAGGATACTTGCTTGGTCGGGTCCCCCACACACAAGCCTCAAAATTTCTCACCAATTTTTTTCATATGTATAAGTTCATTGTCTACATGACACCAATCTTGTATCATCTGGCCATGTGTTGAAAATTCTTGAACCTAGGATATGAGCAATATTGATAAAGATGAGAGGTGTTCTATTTTTTTTATCATAAGTTTAATAATAAAGTGGTTGAAGGTTTGATGTTGGTGTTTTTTGTTAATTGTAAGAAGTTTATTTTGGAAGGGGATCATGTTGGTTGTGTTTGGTTTGGACAAGATATAGGCCAATTATTGGAAATTAAAATTGTTTAGCTTTGGATTTGAGTAAAAATTTAAGAAAGTTATTTCTTTTTTATTATTATAGAGAATATAATGTGGTGAAGGATTTATTTTCTAACAAAAGAATTGATATTTTCTTCTTTGATAATGGAAAGCAATGTTTGGGTGGATGGATAGATGGTTTTAAGTGATGTCATTGGTTTACCTTTTAGCCTCAAGGTTGTTTAGGTCATAGTTTTAGACATTGTTTCTTTTTGTGCTTTGTAGGTTTAGTGATTGCTTATTAAGGGGGTGAAGCCTCATTATGAGGAATGAATTGACACTTAGTTCATGCATGTGAAGTGGTTACCTCATTGTATCCTCACTCAATTTATTTATGCCTCCATTTTGTGACAATATCATTTCCTTGTGAGGCTGGGATACTTTGTCCGAAATTATCAACTCCTTGCAAGGCTTGGATATTTTGTCCTTTGGATGAATTTAACTTGTAGACTATTTCCTTTTAAATGTATTAAAATAGTCTACCATTGATTCCTTGTGGAAATGGATAGGTGCAATTTATTGATCCAAAAGTATTGTGAAATAATTATATTTGAAAATAAATTTATTTTCTCTAAAAATGAAAGAAGGTGAATTAATAATCAAACATTTACTTTCATTGAATTTAATTTTGAGTTATTTAACCTCTATATATACCAAGATAAATGAGGAAAATATGTGCATTATTCTTCTATGTTCTTTTCTTGAGTCATTAGAGAGTATAATTCTTTCTATTAGTTATAATCTAATTGATCACAAGTTGGGCTTCCTTATTGCATCTTTTTTGGCATAGGAAATAAGGAAGAAAGCCATTATATGGATAGTATTACATATGGTCTTTTATATTAGGTGAAGGTATAAGGAAAGATGAGGATCTAAGGGAGAAAAGAGAAAGCTATGTTTTGAGGCCAATTTAAAACTTTTGGAAAGAGCTGAGTGAAGTGTGAAGAAGTAATGTAGAAATAAAAATAAATAATTATCTAATTCCTCCATAAAAAGTCCTCAAATGAAGGTATAAACCCTGAAGCCTTTCTTGCAATAATATTTATGTTGATCATTGGTTGGTTGACTTAGGATGCTCATACCACATGACTCATCATAAGGATTGGTTCTCATCATTTGAAACATATGATGGTGGGAAGGTGTTCCTTATTGATAATAGTTCATATATCTAATAGTTAGAAAATAAAAGGTACAATTATGTTTCTACAATGAGATGATACAAAATTTCTTATATGATTTTCATATTCTTGGATTATACATAAATTTAATTTCTAACCTAAATGATTCATGAGTTTATGTAACATAATTTGATAAGATATGTTGTAGATTGGTGAGAAGAAACTTGGTGGTAGAAAAAGGGTCAAGAATGAGAATCTTATTTGAGTTTACCACAATACTATTTATAATTCCACCTTTGAACTAAAAAATATAAAAATAAATGTATGTTGTGGCACCATAGATTAGGTCACATAATTGGAAAGGGTTTAAAGACTATTATTAAACTATATGCTCATTTGAATGTTGTAGCCCTAAACCTCAAATTTATTCAACATATGTATATAAGAATGCATATGTATAAATCTAAAAATTGAACTAAAATATAAATTTATTAGACTTACATGCATAAGAAAGTAGTTAAAAAATTATCATCAAAGGTCTCACAAGTCTATTATGACTATGAGGATATGAAGTGCCACTCTAAGAAATGATGTCATGATAATGCAAAATATTCACTTAGAGAGAGGAGAGGCCCTTGTGAAGCTCATGTAGAGCCCCAACCTAGAGTTTTCATGAGATTGATATGGGCACAACATATTTTGTTACAATATCATGGTTGAGTGAGTTTTTTGTATGTGAAATAAATTAGCATGACATATTATATGAGAACCCATAGGGATCATTTTGATTTATAATATCTCTTGTGAGATAAGATTTATGTAAATGGATGTGCTATGGAGTGTGATCTTGCATTGAATTATGTGTTATAGTTATGATTATATGATATGTATTTTGGTTTGTGGGTGGATTTGTAATGCAACAAAGGTTTAGAAGAGTATGATCACACATGCAAGATGGTAGCAATGGAAAGGATAATTATATATTGTCATATAAGAAAGTAAAAGGAAACAATGTGAGACACATGATCAACCCTTAGGAATTCATAAATCCCTATGGATCTGTTGATTTTATAGTGCTATTCTTCAATCAAGAATAATGCAATGAATTAAAATTTATTGATCTGAAAAAATTCTTTAATGAAACTTAGGGCAAGATAGAAAATAAGATATACTATAGAAAAAAGTGTCAATAACATAACATATGCATGGGATAACCCTTCCGAGTAAAAATCCACCACCAAAAATGTAGATCTTAATGTATTACTAGAAATAAATCTTACAATACCATGAGAGAACCCCCACAAATAATATAGCTTTTGCGTCAACACTTTGATAGCTAACTCAACGCTAGAACTTGTAATGCTTCCAATATCATATACTATATATAGGGAATTAAAACCCAAGAAACCACCAATAATCTAATCAAATCATGAGCTAAAACTATAGCCCAAAATGGGTGATCAAATCCATGTCCAAAGTCCTTCATGCATGCAATTTTAGAAGTGCATCTTAAAACAAATCAATGAATTAAATGATAAAGTGAAGGGTCAAACATATATAATATAAATTTATATGGTAAGTACATTTCAAAAGTTAAATAGAACGCAACTATAATCAATCTAGGTTAGATTATTAATAGTGAAAAATAATAATAAAATTGTTTGGAGAAAATTTTTCTAGTACAATTTTAGTTTTATATTTTAAAGTATTATAAATCATGTCTACAATAAGATATAATATTTAATAAACTCTATAAATTATTTAACTTTACAAATAAACCAAAAACTACTTAACAATAATAACTTTCACTAAAAATTAAAATAATTTTAGGAGAGTCATATGTATTTACATAATATATAAGTTAGACTATACATTTCTTAAATGATACATAAAAAGTCAATAAGGACATAGTGTAGTAGTCAAATCTCAACATTGTTATGGTGGCCACCAAGGTCCAAACGTGGTGTTGAGCTGTTATGCTCATAGGCCATGTATCTTCATTGAATTGATGTACTAATAAAATATGTGCCTTCAATGGATAGTATGCGCGCAAGTTGCGAGCCTTCACTATGAATTTTGAGCTCACAAATTTGAACGTGATGATAATATCTTGAAAACTGAAACCCCCAAACATTTACCTCTGTAATAAAACCTTTAAAAATATATTTTCATAAATGATCTTTCTAAGTTCAACCAGACGCAAAACCCTAAATTTACTAATGAAAAAACTGATACATAAAACAAAGAGGAAAGCGATCTCTGAACTGATATATAAAACAAAGAGAAAAACAAATCTCCTGAACTGGAATATCTTGCGGTTGGTGGCAGGTTGGGCTCAAGGAAGTGACTGATAGTTACTCATAGAATGTCGAAAAGGCCATCCGATAAGCGATAAGTGGTGGAGATATGCCACCCTTACAACTCTCCATCACTTTAATAACGACAATCAATCATACAAGTGGGAAACACAAGATAAAATTTCATCTGCCATTGACAATGAAATAGCTCTGCTTTTGCAGGTTGATGTTACACTGCTCTTATCATTTTCACGGAAGATTCTATCACTCTTAACATTTGCACCATCCTATTCTAGAGGATATGCAATGATGTATTCTAAAAGATTGCGAGACTATGTCATTTATGTTGGGGGGACTCCTTTACTATATTTGATAATATGAGTATTCAACTGTTGCACGTTATCTGTGTGCATGAATGGAACTTATCCTGAAATGTTTTGCATTTAAAAGAAATTCATATTCGTAGGAGTGGATAATTGATCATGAACAAGTTCTGTTTTGGTGCCATGACTTGTATCATCAACACCTGCAACTTTTTAAATATTGTCCAATTGTCAATCGAACATCATTTCATAGTGCATAAAAAATCCCATGCTTCAACCCTTTCAACTTAAAGATAATTTTATTTTAGCCTGAGATAGAAGTTTAATGAGAGGAGAATGGTCTTTTAAGAATTTTTTTTAGATTGTAGATATTGGACTTCTAAATTATTGATTTATTTTAAGTTTAGTAGGAAGGATTGAGGGATATTAATTTTGTCAAATTTATGTAGATTTAAATTTAATAATGTAGGTTTTTGTATTCAATGACAGACAAAGGTAAGATTCATTCATTTTTTTATGTCTTTCATGATTTCTTATGTCTTGTGAATTGGAGGTACATCTATAGGTGTCTGGTTAGGGGACGAATAATAGTTTGATGTCATCCATAATGACAAATGAGATGAACAATGGTTGTTGGAGTGTGTTGAAAAAGGCTAAAACAGTCATAAGGAAATGGATGAATCTTAGCTTTGTATTTCATTCTCATGCCCTTTGGTGCATATTTTCAATGGAGGTGGTGAGGCCCAAGATGCTTAAAAGAAAAAGGTTTTTAAAGGACTCATCGTGGAATACAAATAGGGAAGGATTTTAAAGCAATGTGTTGAAATTACTTTCCTTCCCATCACCATAGTTTGGGGTGATTTTATGCAAAGGTTGGATCTTTCAAGGGTTAACATAGATATTTCAACTAAGTTCATATTGAAGATTCAAAATAAAGATTACAAACAAAGCCATTATTAGGGTGTTACGTATTATTTTCATCAAGCACAAGTACACAAATGGTTTGGATGTAGTTTAGATTAGGTAGACTTTTAATAAGAAGGGTAGCTCCTAAATCCTTTGTGCATATGGTGGCCTATGCAAAGCTATTTAATAAGGTTCTAGATTATGATGACAAAGCTAGAAAAATCAAGCGTCACCTAACTTGCATTAGGGGAAAGTCTCCTAAAAAAATGCTCCCAAATATGTTTTGTTCTTAAAGAAATATCTATCAAGGAGAGCTTAGAGGATGGAAAGGAGGTAAGAGGGGTCATAAAGCCTTGATTCGCATAGACAAGTTGGATCCAGAAGTGGTGATAGAAACTAGTGGTAAAGGTCCAATGAAGGCGACATCTACTTAAAAGAAATAACATTGATAATAGATCTATCATGATTGTATAAGATCTCTTTCCTTCAATTTATTATTATGTGTTGTAATCTATAAATGAATATATGTTAAAAATATAAGAATCTTACTAATTATATTATAATAAATATATTACCAAATCAATTTATTAGGAGAAACAATCTTATCCAAAACTGAATTGGGATGTGTGTTGAAATATACTACTCATGTTGTATAGGAAGTAAAAAGCATAATCCATAAGAAAAGCCAAAGAACTGAGTTGCAAAGCTGCATGGTTCTAACCACTGGATTCTTTATGAAAGATATGTTGTGAGATTCCTATCTATCACTTAAATCCTACACACACCAACCACATGCTATTTAAAAGAATTCAATAAAATATCAAATCAAATCGATTTCAAAATCTACCTTACAAGACTGGATTTGGCTTTGTCCCCCACCTTCCTCAACATGAGGCATACAATGTTTTTGCATTTCAATTCAACATGCATTCTTCAGATGAAATTTGTTAAATACTTATTTTTTTTCTTGTTTATAAATTCTTTAAATACTTGTGTTTTTTTCTTATTTTTAAAAAAATAGAAAATAGTACAAAATTTAATATTATATATGTGCAAGGAACATGACTGGATTGACTCAATACTATTTATACACAAAAGTATATATTATTTTAGGTTATACAAATGCTATGTAAATATATCTATGTTGAAAATTATAATAATCAAATGTGTAAAGTAAATAAAAAAATAAAGGTATATCATTTTATAATAAAAAGTGAATAAAAATTGATATAGTGTTGAAAATCAATATTTTTGAAATTTAAATGAGATGTTTATGATTATGTTAAATTATTTTAAAATCATAATATTTTACATTTTTTTACAAAAATGATTTTAAGAATTAAAGTTGAGTTTGTGTTTGCAAACGTCTTGTACATGTGGATTTGATCTAATATTAAAGACTACATGGTCATGACGACCAACCAAAAATCTATCCATCTACATCCTCCTCATCTGTCTGGTATAATTTGGCCACTACAATGTCAGCTGATAAAGTCTCCAAAGGACCTTGTCCTCATCTAGTCGGTAAAATCATACCCTCCAAAAGTGAAAATTACCATACTATCATAGTTGTCATAGAGGATAGCTGAAAGCTCAAGAATACCCTACTATTGTCACACATGGATAGCCGACTGGTCAGGGGCATGTAATATGCTCAAGGCACCACATTCGTAGAAGTGTGTAGTGCACCATACTATCTAGCTCTCGGAATACAAATCACCCAAGATCATAATATAGATGTGCCAGGATACACTGACCCCGGGCATATATTGTTCGCTACTCTGCCATCCCTTGAATCAAGTGGAATAGTCCTCCCTTGAGATGCCCACCCCAACCATCAGGGACGAGAACTATTGCTACAGTGTGCATACTAATCCTTCGAACCACTGGTGCCTGTGAATATAATAGCATAGACAAAAAAACTGTCCTCTAACCCGTGCATCATGCACTGGACCATCTAGATAATACTATAAATTGACCCTCTACTCATGGAAGGTACAGTCTCTCCATAAATGCACTCCCTCTCCCCGAATTGATATGCGAAGAATCTGGTGTACATCCTCCAAGGTGATCGTCATTTCCCCTATTGGTAGATGAAAAGTGAATGTATCTGCATTCCAATGCTTGCAGAGAGCCATCATCATGGAATTATGGTATCTCATAGGAGGCATGAGATATTACCAATAGATGCCCACAACTTGAATATTCTCTATCTCCTCTACTGATAGTGCTAGAGCCAGATCTCTTAGAAAGCTCAACTATCTCCCTCCTAATTGTTGTCTTGATTGAGTAGGTACCTATCAAATTTACACAAATATGCTCTAAAACACATCTAACATCTTTAATTTTTACATTATTCATCATGCAAGTGTGCTAAATTCCATCTAGTGCACTTTCCTAAAAGCCCTAGACACTTTAGAACCCTCTTGGGACACTTCGCAAAGAAACGAAACACTTTGTGAACAAAAGAGACACTTTGCGAAGAAATGAGACACTTTGCAAAAAAAGGGGACACTTTGCAAACTTGTCTTCCCAGATCCTAAATTAACCTATACATGTATAAAAATCATTACATCATTACAAAATCACAAAGCGAAGTTTATAGAATTGACTCACCTCATAGTGACACTTGCCACGTGGCACCTGATCCCGGAGAACGTCCAATCATGCAGGTGTGTAACCTCACTTGCTCGACATTTTCCATCTCCCTCATCACTCACAAGCTACAAGAAGGTAAAATGAAATAGTAAGTGACAAATTCCTCTCTTTTACCTCATTTTACCTATTTTAATTTCTTTTCACTATGCATTAAATTAGGGTTTCTTCTATCTTATGAATTAATAAAATACATTTTCTTCAAAATAGCATAATGGGAGCTACAAAACTTCATTTTTGATGTCGTTTGATGCATTGGAATTGTGATTCCACACTCGACATCATCAAATGTCTATCGTTATGTTACATGGTACTTGGAAATGTCCTTCAATATGATATTTCTTGTTTGATGTGGCTAGATTGCTACCTTGATTCCACCTCCGTAAAGTAAGTAGAATCAAGGGGGGGCATACATCTACCCTAAAATTTCATTTCTAGAAGTTAGGAAAAAGGATTTTTGGACAACTAACAAATTTGTGTTGCAGAATGTGGTTCTTAATGTTGTGGTTTTGCAGATAACTACATTGGGGGCTTCATTCTCCTGTCTTTTGAATGAGTATCCTTTTATGAAGTAAAGTGCACCGTTTAGAGTCCTTTAGCTTACATACACACATAGAGCCATATGGGCACTAAAGTGGGGGCTAATTGTGGACACATAAATTGTACTCCTTTGTAGAAAGTACAATCTGTGGCCTAATTAGGTCATATTTTAGACACCCTTGTATCAATCACCCCTTAAAAACTACATTTATAGGTCCCTAATGCTCATGACTTTGGACTTTAAGGCCTATTTCACTCAAAACTCACTTAAATCTCGACAAATGACATTCAAACCACTCAAATTTTGTGAAACCCACCAAAAAAATCCCTGGTGGGACTAAGTTGCCCAAGGTGGTGACTTAGTCCCTTTTAGGGTATTTTCCACTTTTAAGCGGGAAAATCACCGACCTAATTAAAATTTTTGAGGGATGTCGATCTATGAAGTTAAAATAATGAGTAGTTTGGTGTTAATTCCTATAAATACATGTTTTTAGGTCATTTTTCACATCTTCTAGTCATTTTACAAGGCAAAAATCAAAAGTCAAGAGCAAACTATTTTTCACAAGAAGTCTAATTAGTCTATCTACAACAAAGTTGAAGCTTAAGGGCAGAAAACTAGCATTTTTTTAGGTCTTCAAGCTCACTTTTTGTTCAAGATCTCAAATTACAAAGGGTTGATCATGGATGCCTATGGTGAATCATGGAGAAATCTAGGTTGAGGAGATGCAACTAGCCATCAAATCACACCTAATTACTTGTTTTCAAAGTGGTTCCATCTTCCATTTTCTCTCTATCTTCAGACTTAAGGTTTACATAACATTTTCATGTCATTTGCATTCATTTGTAATGTTGTAGGGTTTCTTGGGTTGAAGTCTTGCATCATTCAAGTGCCATTTATTTATCTTATTCTAGCACACTAGACTAGGGTTTTGTCTCATTTCAACTTTTCATAGTCTTAGACACGCTTAGGGCTAGGGTTTTATGGAGATTTTATCTCTCATAAAGTTTAAATACCAACTAGGGGTTTGAACAAGGCAAACCCCCCATTAGAAATCAAATTATCTTCTATTTTGTAGGGTTTTTCGAAGATTTAGATCTGGGTTTCCATCAAAAAGTAGAGTGCAGGTTGTGGGCTTCCATTTCCACTTTCAGATTTGTAGAAAATCCAAAGTGGACTAAGTCACCCAGGGTGCCGACTTAGTCCCACTACACTGATTTTTTTAGGAATTTTTACAGTTTCAGATACCCATTTGGCAGAAACAGCTTTTTGGGCAGTTTTCCTGATATGGGACCAAGTCGCACAACCAGGTGTAAGTGTCCTAGTTGGCATAAAAATTAAAATTTTGAAAATTTCAGAGGTTTTTGCAATCCCCAATCAACTCTTCATCAGTTTCCAGGTGCATATTTTTTGTCTTTCATCTTTATTTTGTCATTTATTGTATCTATTTCATCTTTTTTCATATCAAAGTGTGTTTTCCAGTAGTTTGCATTTCTTAGGTTTTGCATCATTAAATCATTTTCTTTTGAAATCAGTGCATTAGCACATCATAATTAAGCATATTACAACTCATTTTCATTAATATTAAGTGTATACATTTGCATTTTGGATCCCATCCCTTTCTCCTTTTAGGTGAAAAACCCTAAAAGGAGCTAAAGTAGTGTGGGCAATCCAAAATCATTGTCCATAGTTATATCTTTTGATTATATGTTTTGTGCTTCCTAAATGAAATATTATGTTCATGATTGGTTTACAGTGGTTTTTTGTGTCATGAAAATATGAAAGAAGTGGTTGAAAGTGTTTTTGGATGTTCATGGAACATCCCCATATGTGATCCACACAGTGCTGATTGGCCTCTTTGGTGTCACATTGTGTCTTGAGTTGGCTTTCTAGGTTATTTGTGGATATCTGATTGATAGGACTTGTTCCTTTGCTTGAATCGTGTGCTTGGGGTTTTGTGTCAAAAAATGAAGATGTGTTAAGTTAGATTTGGGTCTTGACCTATCTTTGTTAGGACTACCTTGAGTAAACTCAATTGAAGGAATGTTTTTGGCCTAACTAGTTATGTGCTTCATGTTTATTTAATGTTTCCTTGATGCCAACTTAGATTGATGTGCGCCATCATGTGAATTGTTTTGGATCACATTGGAAGATGTAATAAGTGTGTTTTTGGTCTTCTATATCCTCAAGGTAGGACCACATTATGTTTATGTGGCCAACTAATTGAATTCATTGTTTATCTCTTCTTGGAACCTAATTGAGGTTTCAAAAAGTTACAGTGGATAAAAATACAAGATCATTTTGGATGCAAAAAAGGAGTGAATTGTTCAAGTTTGCAAACAAGAAAGTGTGGATGTGTGAAAGATAAAATTAGATGTGGTATAGCTCCTCAATCAACAGAGTGCTATATTGACAAACATTATAATATTTGTATCCTACTTTGAGATAGTGAATCTCATTAGGTCCTTGTATCTATCTCTTGAAGTTGTGTTTGCCTCAGTTTAGCAAGTCCTTTGTATCTTTCTCTAAGGTAGTGTGCCTTAGTTTGCAAGTCGTTTTTGGCTATGATCCTTTATATTGTGAGTTAACTCTCACTGTGGTTTTTTCCTCATTGGATTTTCCACGTAAATTTTGTGTCATCTTGTGGATGTGTGTTCTTGTCTCTTTTATCATTGTTGCTGATCTGGTTAGAAGTTAGAATTGCTATATATTTCATTGCTGAGGTTACTGAGGGTTTAAACTATTATATCTTTCTATTGATTTTCTTAAGAGTTTAAAGTTTGTAGTGTGCTAAGGAATTCAAGTTTTGAAAGGGTTTAAGTTTTTGTGTAGACTGATTCACCCCCGCTTCTTAGTCTCTGGATGTGTTCAATAGTATAATGTACATATTAGGCCTTTCTTATATATGAAAGGTGAGAGGATAAGTAAATATAAGATTATAACATGTGTCATAATCATATGACATGAGAACAAAAAAGATAAAGATCCTAGGTAAGTAAACTTTATTAACAAGTGTGAATAGGTCTTAGAAGGTGAACCACTTAAGTAATATCCATGTTCACACAAAAAATGACACTCCTAGAGTGTGTGAGTGTAATTGTGCCATATAGGTGTTACAAATGCAACATGGAAATTTTTTGTTTATCTATTTTTACCACTAATGTCTTGAGTGCAAGATTGGGGAATTATGGGGAGGGATTTTTATATGAAAGCAACATAGAAAATATGAAAGGATAAAAATTTGATAAAATGACCTAACCTAGGTTGATAAAAAATAGTCAATAATGAGATCTAAAACCATTATGGAATGTAACCATAATGGACAACACAAATGTAGGTAGGATGAGTAATAAAATCAAGCTTTGGTAAGAAAAAACCCTAACTATCACATAAAAGTATAATCAAACCTTAGGTGAATCTCATACGTAAAAGGTTAGTCATAAAAATAAGATTTAAGACCCTAGTGAAGAAAGAAGAAAACCCTAACTTGAGGAAACCCCCAAGTCATGTAAGAAAATGTTGAGTTCACCATAAATGTAAGGGAAGAATATCCCTTTTACATATCTCTAGGTTAACTAAATAAATATAAATTAACAAGAAAATGATTACACTATATTAATCATACTTTGGTATAATAATTAGAATAAATGTTTAAAAAATAAATACGAGGATTAGGGATATCAAGCTCTAAAAATGATGATAGAAGAATGATGCATAAGTTGCATAGAATTATTTTATCACTATCGAATACTTAATCAACAATGTGTAATTACCATCTCAAGTTCTTTTTCATCTTAGAAAACTACACAACATTCTTGGGCACCACAATGTTGATCTTAAGTATTTAAAACTTCATTTGTTGTGTACATTTGATTCATGATGCACAAAAAATGATTTGAAAGAATATATGCTTGAAAAATTATTTAGCTTTGTCTTCTGAATTGATAAAAAATTTTAAGATGGTGTCTAAGGATATTGCTTAAGGGTCCAAACTTGGTAGGTGAATGATTTCTTTCAGGTCAAATCTCTTGGGTGGGTCAAGTTAATTTAACAATAAGAGATATTGAAGGCAATATATGGAGACATGCAAATGACTTACATAATTTGATGATTTGCATACAAAATCCTTTAGTGTTTTTTGTAAATTGAAACTTATGTTCTAATTATTCTCCCATATGAACTTAAGTGCACAATGAATTTATTTATATATAATAACATAACAATGGGTGCTACCACAATAGTGGTTTACACTTTTTGGGAGATCCTGATTTTTGCTAAAATCGCATATTTTTAGAAAATATAATGATTAAAGCCTTGAAAAGTTCCATTTAAAGGATTCCAATTGAAGAGGGTTTGATCAAACCACCTTAGACCGAGCCCCCTTAGATAGAACCCTACTATTTTTAAGCCATACCTATAACAGAGTCTCCTTTACACCTATCAAAATGCTGATAAAAAACCACTTTTGATTTACCTTTTGGGGGATCAAATGAATTCATTTAATTTTTTTTTAAAAAGTATGTAGCTCTTATTATAAGCTTCCAAAAATGTATAATTTTAATTAAATTTAATTTGATTATTATATTTATTTTTTATTTATTGTGAATGTAGGTTTTTCACCAAAAATCAAGCTCTCTGTTCTACACATGTGGAAAAATAGAAGATTATCAAAAAAAATTTTGAAAAATATGAGTGCACGAAATATTGAAGTCCTTGATCCAACAAAAATAATAATTGAATTTTGATACATACAAAAAAAGCTACACATTATACGGTCGCACTATGTCTGAATTATAATTGGTTTAACTTCGAAACTTGATTAAAGAAAAATATTCAATAAAAAACTATCTAACCAAGTGGAAGCACTAGATATCAGAGTTGCAAATCTAAATTTGAAAGAATTAGAATTTTATCCTTCATGGAAAAAAAGTTATGCATTATACGGTGAGCGTCACTTTTAAAAAATGTTGTTTTCTGAGGGTGAAGCCACAATAGTGGTTTACAATTGAAGTGAGGAAGGAAAACTCACAAAAAATGAATGCATGGAAAAAAAATTGATTTTAGGGGTTCATACGAACCTATTGGTTTGACCGAACCAATTAGGGGTTTGGTAGAACCTAGGTTTGACCGAACCCTCTTAATACTTTCCTACCAAAAAAGCCATCAAAACCCCTTATAGAAGGGGGGTTCGAATGAACCAGGGTTCAAATGAACCCTGGTTTGAATGAACACCTAGAGGTTCGCTCGAACCCCCTTTATTCCTCATACTCCCTGAGACAAAAAAAACTTGAATTTTGGCACTTTAGAGCTCGGTTTGAGGATGAAAATGGAAGAATATTCACAAACCCAACTGAAATCAGGTAGTCCTCAGAATGAGCTATCCAATGAATATAATTTTAATATGTTTTGGTTTTATTATGTATTTGTTTTTTTAGTTTTATTACACAAGTTTTTATCGAAAATAAATGTCTTTGTTTTGCACATGTGGAAAAATAGCAGATTATCAAAAAAAAAATTTAAAAATATGAGTGCACCAGATATTGAAGTCCTTGATCCAATAGATTTTTTTTTTTGAATTTTGATATATACAAAAAAAGTTATGCATTATAATGGTTGTGCTATATCCTGAATTATAATTGGTTTGACTTTTGAAACTGATTAAAAAAAAAAATTCTATAAAAACTATCTAACCAAGTGGAAGCACTAGATATCGAGTTATGAATCTAAATTTGAAAGAATTAGAATTTTTATCCTTCATGGCAAAAAAGTTATACATTATACTGTGAGCCACTTTTAAAAATGTTGTTTTTGAAAACCAATTTTCGTGGGAGATGGAAAAGAAGTGGAATTTGATTCCAAAAATTTGAAAAAATATTTTAGAATCTACAAACAAAATGTGACTAGACTCTAGTTTTCATCATCTTCAAATTCTTCACGGTTTAGCCACTATAGGTGCCCGAATGTGAAGATTTAGTTTAAAAAAATAATTTCAGTGTCCAGTTTGGCCAAAAATTGTAAACCACTATTGTGGGCTCACCCCTGAAAAAAACTAGTTTTCAAGGGAGATGGAAAAAGAAGTGCAATCTAGTTCCAAAATTTTTGAAAAAAATATATTTAGAATCTACAAACAAAATGTCCCGAAACTCTAGTTTGTATCATCTTCAAATTCCTCATGGTTTAGCCACTATAGGTGCCTGAAAGTGAAGATTTAGTTAAAAAAAAAAAAATTTAGTGTCCAGTTTGGCCAAAGTTGTAAACCACTATTGTGGGATGACCCCAATATGTCACACAAACATTTGTTAAGTTAGTTATAATAACTAGTAGTAGCAAGTGAGAATGTTCATATTTGAAGCTTTAGATTTTGGATTCATTTATATAGGCCTTAAGATTAAATAAGGTCAAACCTAAGCCACTTAAAAATGAACCTTAGACAAAAATGATAATGTTGAAGTAGGGAATAAATGTTTAGAACTATAAATAAGTGTAGAACACTGATATGTAAATATCAAGTATATATTTATTAAATATAAATAGAAACAATAAAAAATGAACAGAAATTAAAATTTGAACCAAACCACACATAAGAATATATTGTTTATGAACATACTATTACATAAAAAACATACCCATCAAAATTAACACAAAGCTAGATAAGAAATAATATAACTAGCTATGGCACCTTGTGCAATGGGTGCACCAAAGAGGTGTGGAAGGTGAATTAGGAAAAAATTGGTTTATTTTTTGCACACATTTGTGTAGTAAATGAGATCAATTCATAGGTCATTTTGAAAATGATTTTAATATCAGTATTAATTTTTTAAATTTTTTTATTATAGAATAATAATATTATATTTATTTTTTCAAATTTTATGTATTAACTATTATATTATTATATAAATATTTATTATTTATGTCATTATTTTATGTATTTTTATTATATTATTTAGATTTTAAATGAGTGTACAGATTTTAAATGACTCATGTTATTGAAAACCAATGTGCAAAGATTCAATATGATGCAAGGGTGATTAGACGGGTCTACATGATGCTGATCTAGCAACAATGTTGATCAGAAGATGGAAAAGATGTAGAGAGCCGTGGATATTCTGATTAAAATTTTTGACCAATTTAAAAATGGTACCCACCATAGATTTGATAGTACTCGCCGATGTATGCTATGTCGAATGAAAGACAAGCATACCTCTAATTAAAACTTGCAAGTGGACTATGACAACATCGTAACTCTAATTAGGGAAGAAAATTAAATATGCTAATGTGAAGGATTGAAGGTTGGACTGCAGAAGTACCTGTGGATGAATGTTGATGATGATGAGACCAATTTCTGCGAGGAAAGTAGAACCAATAGTGGCAGGGAAAGCAGAAAAACATGATGAAATGATGGACAATTGAGATTTGTTTTAATGTCAACCAAGCCTTATTGTTAGAAACCAAGATTAGACATGCAAACCAAAAAACCTTCCACAAAAGAGAAAATAAAAAAAAGAAAAGCATGCACAACCCTACTCTTATCTTGAGCAACAAGATAGCTCAACAAAAGAAGGATGACAATAATAACCTAGGAATTAAAATATTACCTAAGTAAACTTATGCAAGTGTAATAATTAATTAATTATGCTAACACCCCCCATAAGTGCAACTTAGGGAGACTAAAAAAACATGCACCTAAATGCTAGGATGAATGCAAGAAAGCATGAATGGGTCCCGACAACAAGGCTTGATCAGGTACCCATATACAAATGCAATAATGAGGTAGAGAAGGAAAACCCACTAGGACAAAACCCCCCTACAATGAGATGACTGCTGCAAAGAAGCACTGGAAGAACACTATGGAGTAACACTAGAACCACAATCTGATAAGCAAGGGAATATACTTTTGTTTACAAGAAACCAAATGAGAGTCACTGAAGGACTCAGGTGGAATCATAATAATGCAACAATAGACACAATGCCACAAAACACTAGAAAACTCACAAATTGGAACAACCTTGGAATCTGTGAAGCAATAGTAGATGAAATGATGACATAATCTGGAAACCGTGTATCTCAATGACTAAAACTCTTCCATGGAAACAAGTACTATGAAGACTCTGGAACATTAACCATAAAAACATGGCCCTCAAACTGAGATGGATCTAAACCAATGTGGATCAATAACCATTTTCTCTCAATTTGAAGTGTGAACTAATGTGAATCTGATATGTCAAGCTAGAGCAATATGAGGCCAAAAGAAACTAAGAAACCAGATACAACCAATGCGAGTTGTAATAAAAAAACAAGATGAAGATCAAAGTGCATGCACACTCTAATTAGATTATTATGCAAGAAATCCCCCTGATGGAACTTTATATCAGTTCATTTATTACAATACTCAATGATTGCAAAAGGAGAGAATGAAAAACATGCATAAACAAAAAATAAAATGATGTGATACTGAAATGAAGTGCAAATATTCAAGTTTCACCCTTCCAACTGTCAAAACATCCAAGTAATCTTCAAAACACCCATCGGGAAAAATCTGGAATAATGATCAACCTAGGATAGATACAGAAAAAAGTGCATGGACAATAACATAGAGCTCCTCAATACCTTTCCAACACTTCAAAGAGGGAAAAAATCGGAGATCGTGGCAAAAAGTTATGAGCTTGAAAGCCATAAATGAACATCTAACTTCAAATAGAAATAAATTTATCTAAACAAAAAAATACTGAGAAATAAACAACAGAACAGGATAGTTCTCAGAACCAGCTTTCTGGTGATATCTCATTTGTCCAATTTTGATACCATATGCCCAAGTTATGCCAAAAAGAAAAAAACTACTCTTTGAAGGAAAATCAGGGCTAGGAGGGGGCAAAGAGGGTTGTATAGCCTATGACATCATGCTGATGTCAAAAATTCATGAGCATAAATTTGATGGCCATTTGGCCATCACAACAAAAAATTGCCCCCTACAAAAAAATTGATGGTCATCGAAATCTGCATGTCAACCGGAATATGCTGAAATGAAAGGGAATATTCCCTATCTAAGTTTTGCCGATTTTTGTGATGGGAGCCGCCAAAGATGTTTGGAGGCCGCCGAAAAATTTGCAGGGTGCCACTGGGGTTGATGGAGCTCCGGTGGGAGACATGAAGTCATCGGCGAGTATAGGTGGCAGGGCAGGGCGGGTGGAGTACAAGGCCCATAGGGACCTGCCATGCGTAGGTACCCTACGATACCTTACAATAAATCCGTCAAAACAAAATACCCTCCTTTTTTTAAAACTTTGTTTTTATTAATTGAAAAAAAAAATTAAAAAACAATGAGTTTTTTTTGCATGCAAGAAAAATATTTTAAAAACCTAATTTTTTAAAAATGCGTGCATAAGGGCTGTACACAGACCGTTCGGCTTCTGAAACAAAAAAATTGCCTCAGAAGCTCCTGACACCAAAATAGGTCGAGTTATATGTCGATTTTTCATCTCTTAGAAGCTCTAGATCTGATGGTGATGTTTGATCTGCCTAAAAATGCACCAGAAGCTTTGAGACTCCCGAATCTAGCAAATCTTCAAACCCTCATAACTTTGGCATAAAATGTCAGATTTAGGTGAAACAAAAGTCGATCCTAAATTTTTCGATAGCCCTAGACTTGAAAATGAGCTCAAATTTCCTCCAACATGCACTGAAAGTGACCATGCAAGAGAACCCAATAGAGAGACAAACTCAAGAAGATCTTGCAGCCATTGCCAGAAATAGGCTCAAGGCATGAAACCCTCAAGGGGCCCTGAACTACTCTACACTTAATCTCTCTAAAAATATGAGAAATGGTTGCATATCAAGGATTTGATACCATGTTAGAAACCAAGATCAGACATGCAAATAAAAAAACCTTTCACAGAAGAGAAAATTAAAAAAAACAAAGCTATTGCAAAAAGATGTGCAAATAATATTATTCAAGAATTTAGAAAAATACAAGAGATGAATTTCTTTATAAAAGCAATGTATGCATAACCTTAAAAGGAAACCCTAGTGTGCACACTTAATAATTAATTATTAATGTGCCTAAGTTTAACTTAAATAAAACTGAAGTGATAAGTGACTTAATTAATTAACCAACAGGATTAAATTAATTAAGTGTAATAACTTATTACTCTAACACCTATCCTTCATTTTGGACTGTTGATAGGTAAAATGAACTTTGAAAGCTCATATAGGACACATCTTCAACGTAAATATTTTCCCATTACAACAATATATTGGATTTGAATAGGTCCATAATTTTTCGTGTATATTAAAGATGTAAATTGCAAACCTAAGTGTGAACTTGCTTAAAGATAAGATCCTATAGAGGTTATGGCTCCCATAGAATGTTTCTCCATCGTTGGCAATTAAAGGGACGTATGTGGTGAGCAGGACTCCATTGTGATCTGATTTTTGATTTGAAAAAGACGGTTTTCTGAAATTGTACGAATGAGATCTGATTTAGTACAATATTCCAAGTACAGTTTCCGTAAGCATTATAGAATAAAATAGGCACTAAAACCTGCACGACACTCGTCAATAGTTAATTACACCTCTTGTTTGCATTAATGTCCAACAACACAATCCCTTTGGATTAAAGACAAGTATGTAGGGCACTTTCCTAGTTGGGTTCCCCACACACAAGCTGCCACATTTTTTTACCAACTTTTTTCGTATGTACGATTTTGTCGTCTGCATGACACCAATCTTGTGTGGTGTAACCATGTGTCAAAAATTCTAGAAACTTTGCAGTGTGCACCCACTAGGCCATCCCCACAAATTATTTGAAAATAGAAATGGACTTTTTACAGTTTACCATGTCAGCTCTGGTTTGAATTTATAGGAAGTTTGGAGTATATAGGACTCCTTACTACATTCATACCTTAACCATTACCAATTCAACTTATGACATCTATTCAACTTATGATGTCTCCTTCTAGACTGGAATCTCAAAATTTAATAGACAGATACAGACCATCACATGGCCTTACAAAAAGTAAAAGAGGTTGGGCTTCTTAAATGCATGCCTTATGGGTACAGGGCAAAGACTATCAACAATTTGTTTTTTAATCAAAGCCATCATATGTCTAGAGATTAGGGGAGAAGATCCAATATCCACCATGGCTAACTTCGCACAACTGTAAAATTCAAACCGTACATTGAATCAAAAAAAAAATTATGGGTATTTTTTTGCTCATGAGTTAAGTGCTTATAATTAAGGTTTTGGCTTGTGGGAAATTCGGTCGAATGTGGGAGTGTTCGATATGCACGCAGGGCTCAAAAAGTCACCTTCTAGAGGTGTCATCTAGTCATCGCCGCCTATTGTCCCACTATCCACCCACTATAATGTCAATCGATTATAACTGTTTTATCATTCAAATTCACTCAAAAGTCAATGGGTCTCATTCACTTTAGCACTTATTGAGCAGCCATTGGTTCTTTTGTAATTATTTATTCAACAAAATAAAGTTTTTTAATGGATCAAAGTGAATTGTTTTTTGGGAGGTTAAGTGAGCATGGAGGTGGCGGTAACTGAGACTTCTCCCCTATTTCGTAACTTGCTTATTAGCAAATGATGCTTTTATCATCATAGGTGTGGTGGCATCGTGTGGCTTTTATTTACGAGAGAAGTGAAGTTCTTTTAAACTAGGAATCGCACCTTAGTGTGCAATGGGTACGTCGAAGAGGTGTGGTTATTTTTTTCATACATTTGTGCAATACATGAGGTCAATGATGGGCCATTTAGCAAATTATGTTTATGCAACAAAGGTTTCAATTGAGAAGTGATAGCTTCAAATCAACTATTCATTCATGAATAGGTATCCAAACAAAACCTCTGAACAAAGAGTGATAATTAGACCCCACTATTAGCAAGGTAATGTCATGTTTGCAACATTGAAAGAGGAAGAGAGGAGATATGGGGATAAAAATGAGAGATAGAGGGGGGAAGAGAGAGAGGGGGGTAAGAAGATAGAAATAGGGGATAGAAATGAAGATGTAAGAAGATAGAGATACATGATAGAAATGAAGATCAAGATGGAGGAGAGGGATATGGAGATGAGAGGGAGAGATAAAGAGAGAGAGGGAGAAGAGAGATAAATAGAGATGGAAGAGATAAATATATAATATAAAGAGGGAGAGAGGGGGGGAGACATATAAATATAGAGATAAGAAGAAATATATAGAGAGAGGTAGAGAGAGGGAGAGAACAAGGGTAGAGACAGATGGAGAGATAATGAGAAAGAGATAGAGGGAGAGTTAGAGATAGCTCTATATATATATAGAGAGAGAGAGAGGGGTAAACAAGGATATGTATAGAAAGAGATAGAGATGAGTGAGGAAATAGAGAGAAAGAAATAAAGGGATAGTGATATAAAGTAGGAGAGACGAATGAATAAGAGGGAGAGAAGGAGAGATAGCTTAATAGATAGAGAGGGAGAGAGAGATGATATAGATAGAGGGAGATAGTATGCATTTATCTTGCTAAGATTTAGTCAACATTCTCATAATTGATGTTATTCATTATTATTGCCACATAATACATAGAAAACATTTGAAAAAATAATGATTTGACTAGGAGAAAATTTAAATGTTTATTCTACTAATAATAATGAGGTAAAACCAATTGAGTATTTTGCAAAAGTTCAACATTATGAAAACAAAATGATTTTATTACTACTCGTAGATTCGTTGAATAAACTTCTAAATCTAACATCTTCACCTTTCCAAAGCTAGTGATTATTTGTCGAGGGTTGAGGCCTCATGATAATGGGTAAATTGACCCTTTCTTCATTCATGTGATGTGGCTACCTCTACCACCATTTTGTCATGATATCATTTTCTTGTGAGGCTTGGATACTTTTTCCTCCAAAGAAATTATCAACTCTATTTTCTACCTTTCCAATTTAGCACAATATGCCACTTTTGGTAGGGATTCTCATTGGAATGGTGTAGTCTTAGGTCGCCATCTCTAGACCATTTTCATTATTTTAAATTTGATTGTGTTGAGATGATTAAGAAATTATTAGGACCAAATGATTTGGTTGATAATGGAAATTATTGGTCAAAAAGCTCTATTATTAAAGATTTCATGGTTAACTTGAGTGTTTTGGTGACAAAGCCTCTGGTACAAAAAAGGATTATCTTACTAGTTTTACATAGTTTAGAGGTTCTAGATGCAGTTATGGAGAATTCTGATGGGAAATCAAATGGTTGTGATTTTTTCCCTTGTCTTGATGATGTCTTGTGTAATTTGGTCCTCACAAGCCCCTACTCTCTATGTTACCATAATATATTTCATATTTAAATATTAGGATTAATTAGAATTTTATATGATCAAGACATTTATATGTTCATTTGGGTAAATATTATAATTATGTTTTGATGATATTAACTTTATATGATTAATTTTAGTTAGTTCACATCACAATTAATCTAATTTATTTATAGGCACAATAAACTTGATCTATTCTTTCTATTATAATTTTAATTTTCTATATGATTAAAGTGAGTAGAGCCTTCTCACTCTATATTAATTTGTTAAAAAAAGATACATGTTTATCATCAAAATGGATTAAACATAAAAAATTAACCCTAAGTTTGATGACATCAACCCTTGAATAATTCCTCTGTAGACATGCATATCACCACGCTAATCTATTATATAAATAACAACATGAAATAAAGACTATCTCTAGACTATAAAACCCTACTAACTATTGTAAAAATGGTTAAATTTATGCATAATTTTAAAAAACAAAGACCATAAATAAAACCTATTCATATATAGAGAAAATCATTTTGACATAATTTACATCTTGACAAAAACCTAGAGACACAATCATATATTTTTAGTATGCAATACTAAACCAAATAACTTCAAGATCCTTTCTCCTAGTCATTTTTTAGCCATCATCCTACTTCATCAATGTTAGGATAAAGGTACCACCAACCTTGTAAGTCCTACATTATTTATTGTGTTCTAACATCATTTTCAAGGTGTCTCTAGGTTCCTAGGGTATTAGTAGAAAATAATTTTATAATAATATTCCACCTATAGTTTGTAAATGCATTCACAAGGGATGAGGGGTTCATCAACATCAATAATTAATTACTTATGAAAAATTATTATCTCCTCAAGTTGGGAACTTGGAAAGGAGGGAAAGGTGTCTCTTGGTGTTCCATATAAGTGATTGATAGCTTCACCAAACTCTTGTAGGGAAATTGGAAAAGAGGGAAAATATGTCATTTGGGATCACCAAAATGAGTGACTTTACACATTCCAGGGGAGTTCCAAGGAATGGTATGTTTGGTTTTTGTAAGAAGATTTTGGGTGTCATGTTTAATCATGGTTTGAACACCTCCTATTTGGAAAAATTCTAGTAATATCATTCTTTTATATTTCCTATACATTGGTGTCTTGGAATGATGCTTGATGGTGTTAATACATGATTTTGAGTGCTTTTGGTAAGAGTTCATAGGTACACAATTGTTATCATCAGGAAGAAAAAGGAGTGAAGGAAGTGAGTTCCATTGTAATCTTTTTTAAGAAGATAATATATAATTGGCATCTCTTTTTAGTGGATTTTTTTCTTGCAAGAGTTTATACACATAACTATTTTGTAATGTGATGTTCTCATGGGGTTTGTTGATTTATTATGCTATTGATTTTAATTCCTAAATCTCTTAATATTATTCTACAATTAAGAACCCTTAATTGAATGGTATTTCATAAACAAGCATAGTTAGTGTTACATTCACATATTTAAACTTAGATTTTTAGTCTAAAGTAGTTTACCTTTGTTATCCCAACATTTGGTATTAGAAATTGGCCACCTTTGGTTTTTATGGTTGGAAAGGTTTTTTGGTTTATAGTGAGATTTCTCATTAATTTTATTTTTTAGATTTGTGCGGAAGTCATGATCTATTTACATCTTGTATAAATATTGAAAAAAAACAATCAATCTAATTATAAGTTATAAAAGTTAAGATGAAAGCTCTATGAAAAAAAATAATGAATAATGAAAAAATAAACTTGAAACAAGATGAATATAAAACACAAACAACTTTGTCTTCTATTATAATTTTTTACTATTTCTTCCCTTGACAAGGGATAGGTGAAACTTATCAATCTAAAATCCTTTTAAATTTTAATACCAAACAAGAATCCCTTCATATTTTAGATAACTACTGTAGGATACTTGCTTAGTCGAGTCCCCCACACACAAGCCCAAAAATTTCTAACCAATTTTTTCTATATGTATGAGTTCATCATCTGGATGGCACAAATCTTGTATCATCTGGCCATGTGTTGAAAAATATTGAACCTAAGATATGAGTAGTGTTGATAAAGCTGAGATGATTTTTTTTTTATCATAAGTTGAATAATAAAACTTGGTTGAAGGTTTGATGTTGGTGGTTTTTATTAATTGTAAGAAGTTTATTATGGAAGGGGATCATGTTGGTTGTGTTTGGTTTGGACAAGATAATTGTTAATTATTGAAAATTAAAATTGCTTTTTAGAAGAAGCTTAGAATTTGCTTAAAAATTTCAATTTTTTTTTAAAATATTATAGAAAATATAACAAGGTGAAGGATTTCTTGTTTAATAAAGGAAATGATCTTCACACATTTTCCAATAGAAATCTATGTTTGGGTGATGGATACATGGATTTAAGTGATATACTTGGTTTACCTTTTAGCTCAAGGTTGTTTAGGTCTTAGTTGTAGACATTGTTTCTTTTTGTGTTTTGTAGGTTTAGTGAGTGGTTGTTGAGGGGGTGAAGCCACATTATGAGTTGACACTTACTTCATACATGTGAAGTGGCTACCTCAGTGTATCCTCACTCAATCTCTCTATGCCTCAATTTTGTGATGGTATCAGGGTAGGTGCAAAAAGATGGGGGCTAATTTGTGGCCAAATTTTTAAAAAAGTTTTGAAAGCTCATATCGTGAGTGTGTTATAATGCACTTGTGTTATGGCTTGGTGTGTCGAGCCTAAGGCTTAGCCACAACAAGCCTATAATGTGAGTGAATTATAACACACTCGCGTTATGAGGTATTAAAATAAAAAAGAAAAGGAATTTGAAATCATTTTCATTGTGACTATGTTTTTTTTTCTGCTAGCAGCCAAAACCCTTCATTTATGTGCTCATGTTCTGGGAGGAGCCATATAGCAAATTTTTTGTCAAATTGTTGTTGTTTCGTCACCAGGATGTCGCTACGTCGACAAGGAGGTCTAAGAGGTAAGGATTGTTTTTTTTTGTTGTTGTGAATTTGTTAGTTTTAGGTTGTTGATATTTGTTTTTTGAATTTGTAATGTTAATGAACCTACAAACCCTCCTAACAATCCTCAACAAGCACATTAACTACAACATCAAAATATCCTCAAGTTGGACAACCACAACAACAATCTCCTCCACCAATCCCTCAACATCCTCCTGGCACTCAACGAAACTTTATGAGTGAAATTGAAAACAATAAAAAACAAATTGAGGAGTTAATCATGAGGTTGAACAATCCAAATGGTTCAACCATGGAAAGAACGACCCTTGCAACTTCACTCAAAGAAATGTTAAAACATGTAGATTCAATCAACAAACAATTAACTGTTTGGCAAGATAGGAGGCAGGTAGCTAGGGATTATTACTGGGATAAATTATCATATAAAGATGTAAAATATATAAAAAATTACAAAATTAGATTTGTGCTCATTATTCACTGACCCACGCACAAATGCAAATCTTACCCTCAATGTGAAGAGGTTTCCTATCCATTGGTGCCACTACCAACATATTAGGACCTTTTTTTGGGATAGGTGGTACATGGTTTTTGATTACCCACCATGCAACAATTGTGAAGTGTAGTACCCCTCCATTTATGCTTATGTTTTCTGTTAGCATGCTTTCACATATGATAGACTTTGGTACTTTGTTTTGGATATTTTGATTGCTGACTTTAGAGCGATAGTGGATTCGTTTTGTGATATGATAAACATTGTATGGTGATAATTAATTTTTGAAATGCTTTGTATTAGCGTAGATGTTTCCTTCAGATGTTTTTGCTATATATATATGTTTATGGTAGATTAACTATTATTTTTTTAAAATGCTATGCAAATTAAATTCGTAAATCTCTAATTTGTTTGGTATTTGAGTAATTTGAAGATTATATTATTTTATACGTATTTTTAATTAATTATATATATGTAAATATAAATATAAATATATATATATATTTTGTAAAACTTTTTATTTGATATAATTTTTGTTGGAAATTGAATATAAATACTTTTTAAATGTTTAATTTTTCCAATAGAAGAATAGAATGAATAGAATTGTTTCAAAATAAAACAAAATTACTTGTAGAGAAAATTAGTAATTTTTAAGTTATTATTTGAACATTGTAGTTTTGATTTTTATGTCAAATGGAAGATTAATTATATTTTAGTTGAATTATTTCATACTTCAATTATTGTTTGACTGGATTTAGTAAATCCAAATAGTAGATGTTTATTTTTCCTGATTTGCTTTAAATTGTGTTTCCTTTTATTGGGCAAATTGGGCATGTTTTAGATGTACAAGTCTTCCAGACAAGTTGTATAACGTGGGAGTTGTGATTGTTTAAGTAGAATTCTTGTGTTGACTAAGGTTGTGTACATGGTTTCACATGGTGTTTAGACACCTGGTTTTATGAACATAGACTTGATGTTCATTATGAAAAGTGTAGAATTATATGTTGTATTCTTGTACACCTTGCTTACCTTAGTCAGGGAAACTTAGAATTTCTTTTTGTTATTTTTAGGGGAGTGGCTCTGTGTGAGGGCCAGCACACAAAGTGGTGCCAGGGTAACTTACAAAGAGTTAGTAAGTCAGTGAAAATTAAACAACACAATAGTTAGATTAAAATCTTTAATTAGATTAATATGCCTCACTTATAGACTCTAGAGCTAGTTCAGTCTTGAGTATAAGTTGAGAAGGCCTGGAATGGAAAATTGATATCTTGTTACTTTAAAAGATATTCGATTCCGCAATAGTTGTATGTGGGGTCGAGTTTCGTAAGAGGTTACTAGGGTAACCCAAGTTGGGGGCCGAAACCTAGGAAGAAACACCAAGGTAACCTATGCAACATTGTGATGACACTCCACCTAAAATAACAGTTTACCTTGTGAGCTCAGTATATTTGATTGTCTTAAATCTGGAAGCAATGTAACCATCAGTTAATTATGTACTTGTGTCTAGGGTGAATAGGTTATGTCTAGGTAACCATATTACTATCTCCTAGCATGGGGGGTGGACCTACGGGTACCACATGGTTGGGTGGAACGTGCACCTTACTTCGTTGGGTCCCTAGTTTATGATCATGGCAACACGAGCTTCATGGATGGAGAGCTCATATTTGGATATATATGTATTTCCTTTATGGCATCATTGGATATCTTGTATTTGAAACATCCCTCAATTTTTTATGAGGTGAACATTTGAAATATGTAAGTGTAACCTATTATTTGATCTACCTCATCTGAAGAATGAGTATTGTAATATCATTTCAAATGCAATGTAAGAATCTTATTTGTACTTTATACTATCATGAATGGAATTCAAATGTTTTGCAATGTTTACTTTTAAGTTTATGTTAATTAAATATATGCAATGCTAAATACTAAAGTCGTCTATGGAATCTCAAGTAGTGTGATGTCGCGTAACTTAGAGAATGTATGCAACTAATTAAATTAATATTAATACTTTAAAAAAAAATATTATTTCACTTTTGTAGACAATTGCTACATTCCTTAGGTTACAAGATGAGGTATTACAGATTTGGTATCAGAGCAAAGGTTTCTAACACTAGACGCTCTAGGTAATCGCGAGCCCATTAGGTTGACCTAGTACATAGTGTCGCTATCTTTTAGCCTTGGTTGATTAGTATCTGAGACTCGTTATTGTTTATGTGTAGGATCATGCCTAGGCAATGTGGTAGAGGTCATGGTAGAGGTCAAGGTGGAGGCTGAGGGCCAATCCCTCAGGTTACTCCCCCTCTGAGCCCTCATCAGAGTGATCAGGCATAGCAGTTGGATCAGAGGAATGAGGGACAGATTCCTGAACAGTCAGGAGTAGAGGGCTCACAGTTATGCCCTTTATTAGAGGAGGTCCTAGCTCGACTTGGACCTAGATAGGAAGTTGATCAGGAGGTAGTTAGAGAGCGTGATAGATCTCCAAGGAGAGTAGATGATCAGTGCATCAGGATGCTATTATTGCAGGACACATGCAGGATTTGTTGAGGGCACACCCTCCTACTTTTGATGGTACAAGAGGAGGATTAGAGGCAGAGACCTGGGTATATGCAGGATCATCATGGAAAAAACAGGCCCTTAAGTGGCAAAAAAATTAGAAAAATCAGAGTTAGGCAACTTGATGTAAAAATTTGAATAAGTTATCTATATTATTTCAAAAATATGTAAGAATAGAATATGTAGAAAATTGAATATAGTTTCGAAACTACTAGATTTAAAAAAAATAAAAAATCTATTTGGTGAAAAATTTGAATTTCAATGTAGTGGTACTTAAATTTTCGTGGAAAAAAAAATAAGTAGGTGTTTGTCCTGACCACCCTAACCACAATAAAATGATAATATTTTTATAATATTTTAAATATAACCGAGGACTCATGCCTAGATGTGATGCATATCTTTTTGTAATTTTTTTCTAAATAAATAATTAATTATTAATTTTTATTAAACTTTTTAAAAAAATATAAAAAAGTGTATGTTTGACCACCTTAACTTGGTCAAAACTTCATGAAATTCAATTTATTTATTTTAATCCTATAGTATGTGAAGCATAAAATGTGACGCATATTTTGGATTCAAAAAATGTGATACTGTTTGAAAGCTATAAATATTTTTCAATCAACCTATCAATCAAGACTTTAGTCGTAATTTGAATAGAAAATGAATAATAATTACTTGTTAAATTCAAAGTAAAGCATAATTTATATCAGTGGAAAGCTGAGAATCTCCTTTAAAAACCCTTTTCGTTTCATCAATTTTGGGTAAAAAATTAGTCATCAGCCACATACCCATCATATTGCCACTTTTTGGCCCATCATGATCCTGCACATAGCCGCCTAGTTATTGGACTTGGGTAGATGTTTCGCTATGCACCCATACGGTAGCAATACATGAGCGAGATGCACTATCATGCATTTGAGAGGATTTTCCTCTACTTGGTGGCGCTTGGAGGAGCAGAAGCTCCACTTAGATATTGGGTTAGTGTCTTGGGAGATGTTCTTGGAGAGGTTCCTGGTGGAGGACCGACATCATTCTTTGGGAACCGTGCACGTCCTTCTACATCGGGAGTTGATCCTTCGGGGTCAAGACGTTGACTGAGTACTGATCCAGAGGGATCCTAGCGGCTAGTCTTCTATTTCTTGGGAGGACCTATTTTAGATATGTCTGTTATTTGTTTTCTATTAGAAGGCTTCCAGGAGTAAGCCTGATCCTAGGGGGGAGGATGTAGTAGCCCTCCATTTATGCTTATGTTTTTTGTTAGCATGCTTTCACATATGATAGACTTTGGTACTTTGTTTTGGATATTTTGATCATTGACTTTAGAGAGACAGTGGATTCGTTTTGTGATATGATAAACATTGTATGGTGATAATTAATTTCTGACATGCTTTGTATTAGCGTAGATGTTTCCTTTAGATGTTTTTGCTATATATATATGTTTATGGTAGATTAACTATTATTTTTTTTAAATGTCATGCGAATTAAATTCGTAAATCTCTAATTTGTTTAGTATTTGAGTAATTTGAAGATTATATTATTTTATATGTATTTTTAATTAATTATATATATGTAAATATAAATATAAATATATATATATATATTTTGTAAAACTTTTTATTTGATATATTTTTTGTTGGAAATTGAATATAAATACTTTTTAAATGTTTAATTTTTCCAATAGAAGAATAGAATGAATAGAATTGTTTCGAAATAAAACAAAATTACTTGTAGAGAAAATTAGTAATTTTTAAGTTATTATTTGAACATTGTAGTTTTGATTTTTATGTCAAATGGAAGATTAATTATATTTTAGTTGAATTATTTCATACTTCAATTATTGTTTGACTGGATTTAGTAAATCCAAATAGTAGATGTTTATTTTTCCTGATTTGCTTTAAATTGTGTTTCCTTTTATTGGGCAAATTGGGCATGTTTTAGATGTACAAGTCTTCCAGACAAGTTGTATAACGTGGGAGTTGTGATTGTTTAAGTAGAATTCTTGTGTTGACTAAGGTTGTGTACATGGTTTTGTATGATGTTTAGACACCTGGTTTTATGAACATAGACTTGATGTTCGTTATGAAAAGTGCAGAATTATATGTTGTATTCTTGTACACCTTGCTTACCTTAGTCAGTTTAACTTAGAATTCCTTTTTGTTATTTTTAGGGGAGTGGCTCTGTGTGAGGGCCGGCACACAAAGTGGTGCCAGGGTAACTTACAAAGAGTTAGTAAGTCAGTGAAAATTAAACAACACAGTAGTTAGATTAAAATCTTTAATTAGATTAATATGCCTCACTTATAGACTCTAGAGCTAGCTCAATATTGAATATAAGTTGAGAAGGCATGGAATGGAAAATCGATATCTTGTTACTTTAAAAGATATTCAATTCCGCAATAGTTTGTATGTGGGGCCGGGTTTCGTAAGAGGTTACCAGGGTAACCCAAGTTGGGGGCCGAAACCTAGGAAGAAACACCAGGGTAACCTATGCAACATTGTGATGACACTCCACCTAAAATAACAGTTTACCTTGTGAGCTCAGTATATTTGATTGTCTTAAATTTGAAAGCAATGTAACCATTAGTTAATTATGTACTTGTGTCTAGGGTGAATAGGTTATGTCTAGGTAACCATATTACTATCTCCTAGCACGAGGGGTGGACCTACGGGTACCACATGGTTGGGTGGAACGTGCACCTTACTCTGTTGGGTCCCCATTTTATGATCATGGCAACGAGAGCTTCATGGATGGAGAGCTCGTATTTGGATATATATGTATTTCCTTTATGGCATCATTGGATATCTTGTATTTGAAACATCCCTCAATTGTTTATGAGGTGAACATTTGAAATATGCAATTGTAATCTATTATTTGATCTACCTCATCTGAAGAATGAGTATTGTAATATCATTTCAAATGCAATGTAAGAATCTTATTTTGTAATGCCCAAAACTTAAACACCAAATTATATTTGACATAACAGAAATACAAAAAAATTGATCAAATCTCAACACAAGAACAACTCCCAAAGAAAGCTTTCAAGAAAATATAGGGGGAACCTAAGGGGCTAGACCTAATTCCTCGGGGGCTCATCTCTAATGGCCTTGCCTACGTACGCACAGTGCAAAGGAATCGTAGTTCGACAACATGGACTTCAACCAAACACTCATCCGAGTTGGCTAACAAAATTTATAATAACTAGGTTCATAAAATGCCTTGAACTCAGATTGAAAACACAAAGCACATAGCTACTTCACACTAAAAAAGAAATTAACACAAGGATACTGATAATAATTTAAAAGAGAAACTATTTATCACTACAAACTTGATTTGGTCAATAGTAATGTTTATCATCAAAATTCAAATTTCAAGACACTATACCTATGAGTTCACACAAAATACCATCAGTGACACACAACTATAGAGTGTTCTCAAGAAAATCTCAACAAGGAACATAAACACTGACTATCCTGGTGATCTCATTTGAGAACAATAGAATGGGTGGACATAGATTATGTAAATAGAATAAACAACACTCAAACCTTCACAACCTCGAAGAGAATTAAACAGAAAACATCACTTAGTTTGCATCATATTTTATCATTGATCTTAATTGGTGAAGCAGATCTAATCAAGAAAGAAAACTTGATAATAAATTGAATACTTAATTCACATAACAATATTCAGCTTGCTGATTGCAATGAGAAAATGCAACATTTAAACAACCATAACTTTTACGTCCGACGTCCAAATTTTAAAATTCAATATGTTTTGGAAAGGTGGAGTAACTAACAACAAAACCCAGAAAAAAATTTAGCAATTTTCTAGAACATGTGCAAGCAGATTTTTCTGCAACACACTCAATAGACTAACCAAAACAACAGTTAATAATCACAATGCAGAAGTATATTTCTAGTTATTATAAAGGCATAAATATGTTAGATTATAGATATTAGATCTTCAACCTTAAAGAATCTAAATGAAATTTGATACAGACTATATAATTCAAATGAAATCTAAATTAAAAGAGAAGCAAATTCAACTCACATTACAGCTATTGCAAGAGAATGATTCATGAGTGATTTAAAACATCATTTCAAAATAAAATTTGAGATAGTCAATGACTATAAGAAGAAAATTGTGATCAACATACTTTAAGTTTATGCTATTGCAGAGATTCTAAGAAACTCTTACATGTTATAAAGTGGGTGCTAAAACAAACACACATTTGTTGACATGTTTTGTTGTACAATACTTCATAAAATTTTGATCAAATGAAAAGTTTGTTATCTTAAAGTGAAGCATATGGTATACCAACACAATATGAAATGAATGTTTAATATATTCTATGCTTCAATCCATCTCTTCCAAACAAACTACATTAACTACTTTGAAAGAATGCTGATTTAATAATTTCAATTCAAGAAGTAGAAAATTAAATCAATTGAAAATAAACTTGAAACTTAAGTGACATAAGAACGTTAAGCACTAAAGCCCATGACATGCAAAATGAAATCCACTTATAGTGGAAGGTTTTTTTTTTCTTTTTTTTTTTAAAGTAAGACCTTTTAAATATTCATTTTCAAACTACAATAAAATAGGGATATAGCCATGGTGTAAGGAATATGAAACACCCAAATTAAAAAACATCCAATGCAAAGTATGTGTGGAAAATACAACTAACAAACTATTATTTATATCCTACTATTTAAGCATACAAAATAAAAACATCTTTCCAGATAGAATTCAGAACTAATGCCTTCTAAAATGGATACAATAGAATAACTTTAGAATGAGATAATACACAACAAAACTGATCAGACTCTGTCTAGATTTCCATTTTTCTATAAATTGAAATAAAGGCAAGGACTTACCTCAAGATTCTGCTCAATTTATATCAGGTGACATTGATGTGTGCCTCCCTCTCTTTCTTCATCGGTTTTCCAAAGCTTTCATTGATGCCGCCATGACTCTGTTCTTTTCTTTTGTAAGCACCTCAAGATAATAGTATTCATTTGGAATCTCGTCCAAAAATTCCGCAGCTAAACTTTTTTGATAGCCACTTTTAAATTATGGTATCTTAGAAAGAAATGAGTGATAAGAGATTTATGTGGATCGATTATAGCTAAGGCATACCATGATAAAAAAAACAAAGAAATAAATAAATGTAAGATTTGTTTTTATGCATAAATCTTTTTCTAAGTGGATAAGCATTGAAAATTACTATTTAGGGCTACATGCCATCCTTCTATAATGAGCCATCTTCACATTTTAATCCAACGAATTACCTCTCATCACAAATAATATAAATCTTCTTTATATATTCCCATTCTCTTAAAAGGGGTTATATGAATTTAAAATGAGAATAAATGCAAAGATAAAAATTATAGGAAAGGCTAGAATTTATCTCATCCTTATTTCTTTGTCTTTTAGTTCCTTTTTATAATAAAAATAAAAATAATATCTATGTGAAGCAAATGGCATCCATTTCATAGTATATGATATTTCTTTATTTTTATAATTATAAATGTTTTGTTTTCTTAAAAGTAAATATATTATTATCTAAAGGATAATGATTGCTTTTTTTATTATTTATTTATTTATTTAACTATTTTTTTTTTTTTTTCTATCTATGATTTATCATCAGTTTCAAGAATGCTGATTTAAAGCTTAACAATATAAAAGCATGGAAACAACAGATTTTGCATCAACAAGAATAAAATAAAAATCTTTAAATTTATGCCTTCAACCTTACATGCCTCTTTTCAGACCTTTTCGATTTATTTGAACTATATTTCTAATAAGAGTTTCTTTATTATGCAAACATTCTATCTTTTATAAAATACAAAATTAGTAAAATTTTATAAGCAATATTTTGTACTCATCCATTTGCTACTTTTTTTCTTAATCAATAATGATACTATTTGTTAATGAATATCATGCTAATTCTAGTCAACCGCTAACATTTCTTCTTTTATTTTCTATCCAATCATTATCAAGCATATGAGCTTGATCTATATAATAATTCATAATTTTAGAAGTTACCAATAATAATATCCATTTATTTTTATCTATCAACAATACCATTAGAAACAAAGTCATTGATTAAATCTATCGACTCTATAATAATAATTGGGTATTAGTGATAGCAATAATATTATGCATGCAAGAACTATCAAAAATATTTAATTTACATGATTGCATGAGTAATTTTGGTCTAACTTATAGCTTTGATATCCTTCCAAACATAGGGAAAAAAACATATCATCTCTATTACGATTACAAAATTCACAAGTGTTTATCATCCCTTTACCATTTGAACATATTAGGGAGTGTTTATCGATAACTTACCTGTCATTGTCTTTAGATGCACTGAAGGTGACCTTACATTCTCCCCCCCTTGTATAGACTTCCTCCTGGAAGTCCTAAATGATGGGGAGACTTAACTTTAATATAGAAACACACATGGATAAGAATAACCTTCTAATTGTAATTTATAACTTAAAATGATACCTTAACCTTTGACACTATTTAATATATAAAATGACATTATAACAAACCATACTATAACTCAAGGAGTTAACACTTTTATATAAAGGGAGGAGCCCTACACTGCCTTCCCCTAAGTTTAAACTTCCTCCTGGAAGTTACTAAGGTTTGGGAGTGACTTCTCCCACAAAATCACACATAAACATATAGAAAAGCCAATTATCAGTAACCATACCAATGACATTTTATATTATAAATCAACCATTATATTATATAAATTATCTAACAACATAAGAATCTTGACATAATTGAGAAAATTCATAGACACAATACATTGATTCATTTTAAATTACAATACAATGATGCCAATATTCACTATTTATCTCTTAAATTGCAAAAACATCATTCCAAATGGAGTTACATAGGTATAAACAAAAGTCACACTAATGCCTTTATCATGCAACATAATTCTTTCAATCAACAAGAGTTTTAAGCAACCATATTGGTTCGAAATCACTTTATCGCATCCTTAATTACCGTATCACATCACATTCTTTCCAAGATATTGAATAGCTTAACAAGAAAACTCAAACCTCATATATCAGTTTCTTTTTATAGTTTTCCACAACATATCTCAATGTTCTCATACATATTTCAATCCTCAAAAGTAAATTTCCATACTCACATATCTATTATACTCCATTAAATCCATATCAAACACATTGTGAACTCACACAAAATGGGCTGAGGATGAGGATGACCAGTGTCCAAAATTCTCCTATGAGAATGCATAGTATCATAGTGCCACAAAAAAAATAGATAGATCAAGGGGAAATGGTTTATAACCGTCCCATACCGGTCTCATTAACCCTTTTAACAATAA
This sequence comes from Sequoia sempervirens, assembly GCA_007258455.2. Taxonomy (NCBI): domain Eukaryota; kingdom Viridiplantae; phylum Streptophyta; class Pinopsida; order Cupressales; family Cupressaceae; genus Sequoia; species Sequoia sempervirens. Next base: position 2,119,759 of record VDFB02072274.1, on the reverse strand, counting down.
CTCCCCAGGCCATCTACTCCCCCCATACAACTTGTTAGGGACCCCCTCATGAGTATGAAAGTTACACATAGTTACATTACTACACATGCCAACAGTTTACAATAAACAATTAAAGCCTCAAACCAAGTAATGGAAGATCAAACCAAAATTTTGAAAAAACAAATGTCCCATAAAATTATAAATTCAAAGATAAAATTCAATTGTAGCTACATTGCAACATCCAAATCTTAATTCCAAAAAGAAATTTAATAAGTCCTTGAGGCAAAAAGGACAATTTTAAAGTTCAATCAATCAAATAACTTTAATAATTTTAACACTATTGGCTTAATCAATCAAAATTAAAAGTCTCATAAATAAACAAACAAATAAATAAATTACATGTCCAAAAAAATACATAAATTTCACCTTACAATCACCACATGACTTTAAATAAGTCACCTAAGGGGGAGGAGGGGAATGGTGGTCTCAAACCACAGTGCTCTCATAGCACAAAATATAATAGCATGTTGCAAGATGGTGGTCTCTAACCACAGTTGTCCCAAACCACATAGCACTCATGTAAGAATTGAATCATCAATAATATATCTCCAACGGTACACTTAGGTCCATCCTCAATCCATAGGTACACATCAAGGAATTAGGATTGCACAATGAATTAACTAACGTGATCCAAACCATGGGGGAGACTTATGGGAACTAACGTACATTCAAATTCCTAAGATTTGGATGGAGGTCCTCCATCTCTCAACCCCTAATTACACTAGAAGGCTCTCATCCCGTAGGGGAACCATACACTAGGGGTAGACATTTAACGTAAGAACAAGACTCACACAAAGGAGATTCACATTTCATTTAGTACACACACGTACACACATAACATGATGAACTCATTTCACAAATGATGGCCTTACATTAAGTAAGAAATTACAAAGGGTGAATGTAAGGGATTGTGCTTGACGTCATCTCACCCTTATTCCAAGTTGGATACCTTATATCACATACTTGGGAACAACACATTTACTTGTTCATATTCACATGTCACAACACTTTAACTTATAAATAATTTCTTCACTTCTTTCCACATGAGTCAAAAAATGCACAACTTACACCAACTCCTACAACTTGGTCAATCACAAAACTTGGCACAATACACACATAACCACCATTACAAGATATTCACATCCACAAAGAATACAAAGCTAATACATTTCAAATTTTCATCTTTTAATGCAATAGGACTATTTCCCTACACATAATTAACCATATTACTTCCATAAACCTTTCAAGAATTATATTCCAATTTTTCTCTTCCCAATCTACCCATAGATGTAAAATTGTGAGCATCACCACACATTCCAATTTATCTCATTGATACACAAAAGTAAATACACTAAGCATTACAGATCCATGGATTTCATTCTCATTCACAAGTTGGTCTCTCTTAACACATGCACTTATGTAATACCTTATCTATTTAACCAACATCTCATTGATTTCAAACAAGTTAACATAATTCTAATTTCACAACAATGAATCTTCCTAACTATTGGCATTCATAAAATATTTTCTCAACAAATCTACTCAATGCTCAACACGTCAGAGATAACATCATCCAATTCATTAGCACTACAAGCACAACATTCCTATTTTCTATAATTTCACTTAGTCATGCATTTAAGAATTGCATCTCAAATCAAGATATATGAGTCAACGTTTACATTTCAAGCATATCATGTAATGATAGAAGAATCTAGTTTTGCAAGTTAACAATGCTAATTTTACTAATGCATTCAATTGATTTCAAGGTGCGATGTACTATTAAGAAAACACTTAATTTATTCACACCCACAAACAAATTTCATTTCCTATTCACTCCAAAGCACATAGAGAAATAACTCATTGAACAATCATAGTTAAGACACCCAATCCTGAGATTGTGACAAACGAAATCATTATCGATTCACTACCCTTTTCCAAAATCAAATATATGAACATACTATCAATTTTTCATAATAAAATGCAACATTCATGTGAGCATACATAGCACTGAAAAAAAAACTAACAATGTGATTATTCACTTCTCAATTACTATTTTTACAAACACCCTTAGCAAGGAGTTATGAAAAGAAACTCAAGATATCAAAAAAAGATCATGCCAACAGTCAAACACGACAAGAAGATGAGCAAAAACTCACATAACCAACACCACATGGGAAACACTAACCAGAGATCCTAATGTTGCAACCGTGCTCTGATACCAAATGTAATGCCCAAAACTTAAACACAAAATTATATCTGACATAACAGAAATATCAAAAAAATTGATCAAATCTCAACACAAGAACAACTCCCAAAGAAAGCTTTCAAGAAAATACAGGGGGAACCTAAGGGGCTAGACCTAATTCCTTGGGGGCTCATCTCTAATGGCCTTGCCTACCTACGCACAGTGCAAAGGAATCGTAGTTCGACAACATGGACTTCAACCAAACACTCATCCGAGTTGGCTAACAAAATTTATAATAACTAGGTTCATAAAATGCCTTGAACTCAGATTGAAAACACAAAGCACATAGCTACTTCACACTAAAAAAGAAATTAACACAAGGATACTGATAATAATTTAAAAGAGAAACTATTTATCACTACAAACTTGATTTGGTCAATAGTAATGTTTATCATCAAAATTCAAATTTCAAGACACTATACCTATGAGTTCACACAATATACCATCACTGACACACAACTATAGAGTGTTCTCAAGAAAATCTCAACAAGGAACATAAACACTGACTATCCTGGTGATCTCATTTGAGAACAATAGAATGGGTGGACATAGATTATGTAAATAGGATAAACAACACTCAAACCTTCACAACCTCGAAGAGAATTAAACACAAAACATCACTTAGTTTGCATCATATTTTATCATTGATCTTAATTGGTGAAGCAGATCTAATCAAGAAAGAAAACTTGATAATAAATTGAATACTTAATTCACATAACAATATTCAGCTTGCTGATTGCAATGATAAAATGCAACATTTAAACAACCATAACTTTTACGTCCGACGTCCAAATTTTAAAATTCAATATGTTTTGGAAAGGTGGAGTAACTAACAACAAAACCCAGAAAAAAATTTAGCAATTTTCTAGAACACGTGCGAGCAGATTTTTCTGCAACACACTCAATAGACTAACCAAAACAACAGTTAATAATCACAATGCAGAAGTATATTTCTAGTTATTATAAAGGCATAAATATGTTAGATTATAGATATTAGATCTTCAACCTTAAAGAATCTAAATGAAATTTGATACAGACTATATAACTCAAATGAAATCTAAATTAAAAGAGAAGCAAATTCAACTCACATTACAGCTATTGCAAGAGAATGATTCATGAGTGATTTAAAACATCATTTCAAAATAAAATTTGAGATATTCAATGACTATAAGAAGAAAATTGTGATCAACATACTTTAAGTTTATGCTATTGCAGAGATTCTAAGAAACTCTTACATGTTATAAAGTGGGTGCTAAAACAAACACACATTTGTTGACATGTTTTGTTGTACAATACTTCATAAAATTTTGATCAAATGAAAAGTTTGTTATCTTAAAGTGAAGCATATGGTATACCAACACAATATGAAATGAATGTATAATATATTCTATGCTTCAATCCATCTCTTCCAAACAAACTACATTAACTACTTTGAAAGAATGCTGATTTAATAATTTCAATTCAAGAAGTAGAAAATTAAATCAATTGAAAATAAACTTGAAACTTAAGTGACATAAGAACATTAAGCACTAAAGCCCATGACATGCAAAATGAAATCCACTTATAGTGGAAGGTTTTTTTTTTCTTTTTTTTTTTTAAAGTAAGACCTTTTAAATATTCATTTTCAGACTACAATAAAATAGGGATATAGCCATGGTGTAAGGAATATGAAACACCCAAATTAAAAAACATCCAATGCAAAGTATGTGTGGAAAATACAACTAACAAACTATTATTTATATCCTACTATTTAAGCATACAAAATAAAAAAATCTTTCCAGATAGAATTCAGAACTAATGCCTTCTAAAATGGATACAATAGAATAACTTTAGAATGAGATAATACACAACAAAACTGATCAGACTCTGTCTAGATTTCCATTTTTCTATAAATTGAAATAAAGGCAAGGACTTACCTCAAGATTCTGCTCAATTTATATCAGGTGACATTGATGTGTGCCTCCCTCTCTTTCTTCATCGGTTTTCCAAAGCTGTAATTGATGCCGCCATGACTCTGTTCTTTTCTTTTGTAAGCACCTCAAGATAATAGTATTCCTTTGGAATCTCGTCCAAAAATTCCACAGCTAAACTTTTTTGATAGCCACTTTTAAATTATGGTATCTTAGAAAGAAATGAGTGATAAGAGATTTATGTGGATCGATTACAGCTAAGGCATACCATGATAAAAAAAACAAAGAAATAAATAAATGTAAGATTTGTTTTTATGCATGAATCTTTTTCTAAGTGGATAAGCATTGAAAATTACTATTTAGGGCTACATGCCATCCTTCTATAATGAGCCATCTTCACATTTTAATCCAACAAATTACCTCTCATCACAAATAATATAAATCTTCTTTATATATTCCCATTCTCTTAAAAGGGGTTATATGAATTTAAAATGAGAATAAATGCAAAGATAAAAATTATAGGAAAGGCTAGAATTTATCTCATCCTTATTTCTTTGTCTTTTAGTTCCTTTTTATAATAAAAATAAAAATAATATCTATGTGAAGCAAATGACATCTATTTCATAGTATATGATATTTCTTTATTTTTATAATTATAAATGTTTTGTTTTCTTAAAAGTAAATATATTATTATCTAAAGGATAATGATTGTTTTTTTTATTATTTATTTATTTATTTAACTCTTCTTTTTTTTTTTCTATCTATGATTTATCATCAGTTTCAAGAATGCTGATTTAAAGCTTAACAATATAAAAGCATGGAAACAACAGATTTTGCATCAACAATAATAAAATAAAAATCTTTAAATTTATGCCTTCAACCTTACATGCCTCTTTTCAGACCTTTTTGATTTATTTGAACTATATTTCTAATAAGAGTTTCTTTATTATGCAAACATTCTATCTTTTATAAAATACAAAATTAGTAAAATTTTATAAGCAATATTTTGTACTCATCCATTTGCTACTTTTTTTCTTAATCAATAATGATACTATTTGTTAATGAATATCATGCTAATTCTAGTCAACCGCTAACATTTCTTCTTTTATTTTCTATCCAATCATTATCAAGCATATGAGCTTGATCTATATAATAATTCATAATTTTAGAAGTTACCAATAATAATATCCATTTATTTTTATCTATCAACAATACCATTAGAAACAAAAGTCATTGATTAAATCTATCGACTCTATAATAATAATTGGGTATTAGTGATAGCAATAATATTATGCATGCAAGAACTATCAAAAATATTTAATTTACATGATTGCATGAGTAATTTTGGTCTAACTTATAGCTTTGATATCCTTCCAAACATAGGGAAAAAAACATATCTCTATTACGATTACAAAATTCACAAGTGTTTATCATCCCTTTACCACTTGAACATATTAGGGAGTGTTTATCAATAACTTACCTGTCATTGTCTTTAGATGCACTGAAGGTGACCTTACATATTTGTACTTTATACTATCATGAATGGAATTCAAATGTTATGCAATGTTTACTTTTAAGTTTATGTTAATTAAATATATGCAATGCTAAATACTAAAGTCATCTATGGAATCTCAAGTAGTTTGACGTCGCGTAACTTAGATAATGTATGCAACTAATTAAATTCTTATTAATACTTAAAAAAAAAAAATTATTTTACTTTCGTAGACAATTGCTACATTCCTTAGGTTACAAGACGGGGCATTACATGAAGTCCTGCAATATTTCTTGAGGAAACTATACTATGAGTTCATTTTGAATAAAATCCTGAATTATTTTGATATGAGGGACTTCCATGGGAGAGGTGGGGGGTCGGCTCAAGATAGACCTATTGCACATCAGGATCCTAGGTACCAAGCGAGATGACCTCTCGCTAGGTCACCTCATGAGCACATTGTTATCCCTTCCATCGTGAAGGAGAGCATCAAGGTGGAGACTTTGCAGACCATAAGATATTTGTTCCAGAGTGTCATCCAACATGCCAACCCTATACTACAACACCATCTAGGGGAGTCTTCAAGTGGTGGGATTCAATCCCATTTGTGTCAAGCTTGTGAGGTGACTTGTTCATATGACCCCATTGACACTCAGGAGGCTGCTACGTAGGATACGTTTGCAGCTATGGAGATGGCAAGGGTAGCTGACATTTTTAATGAGGCCTATGACATTGATTCTTGGGTAAATGTTAGCATGTTCATTGAATTTAATTTATTAAATTTCAATTTTAAAATGCAAGATTAACTAATTTAGTTTTATGATTTTAATAAAATTTCACCTGGGGTCACAGTGTTGATATTGGATACACCGGCCCTACACCCACTTATTTCTCCATTGCACCTATCGTTGAGGTATGTAACTAGTAAAAAATTATAAATTTATTACATGTTAATAGCATTGCTTTATGAATGGTATTCTAATATGTGATTTTGGATGTTGAATAGGCTAATATTGGAGGTTTTGAGGGAACACCTCCTAGTGCCAGTGGATTTAGACAAACCTACACATAGGTAATATAATAAAGAGTTTAACTAATGAATTGTACTTATAGATTTATGTAGTTTATATTCATATTGTTGATTACGTTGCATTGCACATCTTTCAAACTTAAAGCATTACTTCACATTCCATAACTAATAACTAGATTTTGATAGATGACAAAATTTTAACTACAATATAGTTTTTTAGAAAGTCATCATAAGTAGTGATGCAATTACTTCACATAGCATAAGTAATAAGTAGGAGTAGCTTCCAATTGCATTTGCTTGTCATGGCATTTCATGAGACCACTTTTTACTGAGGCATCTTTTCAAATAGTTCACTACTTTGTTTATGCTATGGATGCTTGGAAGAAATATATGAAAGAATAATAGTAAGCAAATAGCATAGACAAGGCAATGAGTTGTTTGAAAAAATGCCTCAAAGAAATGTGATCTCATGGTGATGTCCATCACCATGAGACCCAATTTCTTTGAGGCACTTTTTTAAATAGCTCATTTCCTTTTCTATGCTACCACATTTTCCATACATGTCTACCAAAACATTTTATCAAACAATTCATTTCCTCGCTGCTATGGCTAAAATCTTAAAAAAGGTGCTTTCCAACAAACTATGGATGCTTGGAAAAAATCTATCAAAGCATAATTGTAAGCAATAGCATAGACAAGGCAGTGAGTAGTTTGAAAAAATGTCTCGAAGAAATGTGTTCTCATGGTGATGGAATGCCATTCCATCACCATGAGACCACATTTCTTTGAGGAATTTCTTCAAACAACTCACCACCTTTTCTATGCTACCAAATTTTCCATACATGTGTACCAAAGCATTTTATCAAACTACTCACTTCCTTGCTGCTATGGCTAAAAGCCTAAAATAGGTGCTTTCCAACAAACTATGGATGCTTAGCCAAAATTCCCCTCCAAATTCTTTTCAAGGTCCCCATCCTAAATTTACCAATCCATGGAACCTTGCACCTTTTATTCCAATTGTTCATGTCTCCACCCCTCCCTCTTCATGTTATGATCACCCTCCATCTCATAACCAAGACCGCACTATACCATCCACCCCATCCCAGCACAATACCATAGAGAAGGAAATGAACTATTTGAAAAAATGCCTCAAAGAAATGAGGTCTTATGGTGATGGAATTTCATGACACATTTGTTTGTAATGGCCTTCCATCAACATGAGACCCCATTTCTTTTAATGCATTTTTCAAATAGTTCACTGCCTTCTCTATGCCGCCAAAGTTATCGTACATGTCTACGAAAGAATTTTATCAAATGGTTCACCACCTTGCTGCTATGGGTAAAAGCCTAAAAACACATGCTTTCAAACAAGATATGGATATGGAAAATAGTAAGCATGATAGTCAGAAATACATAGTTTAATAAGTACTCAAAATTTTGTTCATTATCTCATACATTATAAGCCATGATGTGTATCACTATTGTAGTTTTTGCGATTGAATAATTTTTTTTTAATTTTCAGATGTTGCAAGCGGATACACCTCTAAATGTTCATAGGGAAATGGAGATTGGTGTTTCATCTGCTATAGACTCCTCGATGGCTCTGACAGGGGAGGTATGAGGCAAATCACTAAATTTCAATTTACATTCGTTGTTATAGATGTTAGTTAGTGAAAAATCAAACCATTATTGGTTCGTAGTTTAATTTCTATTAGATGGTTTATACAAGACTTCAACACACCTCAACATGGGCATTTGAATATTTTCCTCATTGAGAGTGATCATCAGATGGCGGTAATTGATTATTTTGTTAAATATATCATTTTTTATAATGTAATTTCTATATATTAATGTCTTTACTTCTTATTGTAACAGATAAGACTTGACCAAGAACTAAACCCTAGGAAGAGCACCAGGAGCACTCCTTGACCACAACATAAACGAGTGATAGACGTATCGCCATCTGATCGACAAGCAAAGGAAAGTGTTTATTTCGAGAGCATGGAGAGCAATGACTTTTGATTCTAGAGCCCTTTGTTGTATGCCTATATGGAATTTTTGTACATATTTTGTATTGGATATATTTGACATTGTATACCTATATGGCATTCTTGTAATCCCATATGGCTATTTTGTACATATATTTTATACTTATATCAAAATATATTGATGTATGCCTACATGGCTATTTAGTTAATGTAATTTTTTTTATCGATGGTGTCCATATTTGCATTATAAATCCATGGTTCAATAGATATTAGTTATGTGTATTCAAGTGTATACTTTAAAACTTACGTGTATACTTTGTGACTTACATGTATTCCAATGTATACTTTGCGACTTACATGTTTTCATGCGTATACCTTGTATTCATGCTTATAATTTGTATTAATTTGTGTATACTATGTATTTGTGTGTATACTTCAAGGCTTATGTGTTTTTGAGTACTTGTGTTTCCCTTATTCACATGTACATGCTTGACCTATTCGCGTGTATACTTATTAACTGGTTAGCCCTAGCATTGATCATTGCTGCCCTTCATGGTTTGTCTTGAATATTAATTTATTGATGCTAAACAACTTTATTAGTCAATGGTAAACAACTTCAATATTTCTAGGAATAGTATTAGAGTTACAAATTCTAAAATTGCACAAATTGAAAAGAAAAGATTAACTGTAATTAAATGCACTGATTATTAACTTGATAATTGATTAAGAATGAGTATAAAATATATCAAGAGATGAGCCTTTTAGAATGAAAACTACCAACTAGAAAATATTTAGGCAAAACATTCCCAATACTTTGAAAGTAATAATCCGCCCAATATAGCAACTAGAAAGAAGGCTTATTTAAGATCCTTGAGCAATGTGTTTCCTAATGCTCCCTTGTTCTTACATATCTCAATTCAGTTTAATCCAAAGAGTTCCATGAAATGATTTATCTAAAAGAAAAAAACATGTTTTCAATTGGTATTCCATGAAATGTTTCATAAAAAGATTCCAATATATTTAATCTTTTAATTGGAACAACTCAATTAAGCAAAGGATACATAATCTTCACAACACTTGCAAAACATAATATTCATAGTAGATGATGAGTAGTTAACTTCTTGACACATTATCATACAAACATTTTTCTTGAATAGTGTTTAAACATTTTCACAACATAATCCACATAGTGCAAAATGAATTGTTATGTTCTTGATCCATCACCATATAAGCATGTTGAAAGATATATATGTCAACTTTTTGCAATATTATTTCTTGTATAGGAAATGGACTTGGGAGAAAATAAGTTGTAATTTATAATACAAATAAGAAATGGGCTCAACAGTGAAAACTTTATTTATCACACCAAATAATAAATGTACATGAGAGCATCACTTATTTCTATTAGACTCTAATTTTCAAGCATAGCAAATCATTTCAAATAAAAATGACAAAATGCTTCACAACCAAAGTTATTAATTGAGGAAAAATAAAATGTTTCCAAGTTCCACCATTGTACGTATTTACAATTGGTTGTATATTGTTGTAAGGGAAAGGAGGATAATTAACAAATGTCTTATGCTTGATAGACTTGAGGATGATCATATGCTTTTTTGTGTAGAAAAATCAGACTTCTCAACTGTTGTGTGTATGTTTCTTTTTTTGATTGTTTTGCATGCCATCATAAGGGATTAAGTCGGTTGAACATAGATCAGAGAAATTCCACGTGTTAAGGTGTGAAAGAGGACCGTGCCTAGCGTAAACATACCTATTAGGATGTGTTGGAGTAGTTTGTTTGGTCACACAAGTTGTAAAATGAAATTTGCACCACTTTGCAACTTTACACTGTTTGCATGACACTTTTTCTATCAAGTGAAAACTGGACACCACGGGAAAATGACTCCAAAATAACAAAAACTGAGAGAGATTATTGTAGATGTGCCCAACACGATCCCATAGGTTTAAAAGGAGAGTTCGTAAGCATCATAGTTTATGAGTAATAGCTCGTCAAATATTGCTGCCCTTTTGCACTTTAGACCCTTTAAGGGATCAAGCCGATTGAACGTAGCTCAAAGTGATTCCGCATGTTTTGGTGTGAAACAAGACCATGCCTAGCGTAAACATACCCATCTAGATGCGTTGAAATAGTCTATTTGGTCACACAAATTGTAGAACGAAAGTTGCACCACTTTGCAACTTTCAACTACTTGCATTTGACGATTTTTTCCCCAAGTAAAAATTTCCCACCACGGGAAAACGCCTTTGAGACAGAGAAAATAGAGAGAGGTTATTATAGAGGGGCCCAAATTGATTGCATATGCTCAAATGATAAGTTTCTATGCATCACAGTGTCCGAGTAACAGCTCGTTGAAGATTGCAACCATTTTGCACTTTGGACTCTTAAGGGATTCTGTCGGTTGAATGTAGCTCGAAGCAATTCAGCATGTTTGGGTTTGAAAGAGGACCGTGCCTAGCATAAACGTACCTACCCAGATGCATTGGAATAGTTTGTTTGGTCACATGAGTTGTAGTACGAAAGTTACACCACTTTGCAACTTATAACTACTTGCATTTGACAACTTTTTCCCCAAGCCAAAATTCAACACCACAAAAAAATGCCTCTGAGATAGTGAAAAATGAAAGAATTTATTGTAGAGGGGCCCAACTTGATCCCATAGGCTCAAACGAGAAGTTTCTAAGTGTCACGGTATCCGAGTAACAACATGCTAAAGTTTGGAGTCATTTTGCACATTGAACTCTTAAGGGATTTTATCGGTTGAATGTAACTCGAAGTAATTCAACGTGTTTGGGTGTGAAAGAGGATCATTCATAGTTTTAATGTACCCACCTAGATGTGTTGGAATAGTTCATTTGGTCACACGAGTTGCAGAATGAAAGTTGCACCACTTTGCAACTTTCAACTACTTGCATTTGACACTCAAGTGAAAATTTGCCACCATGGGAAAATGCCTCTGAGATAGTGAAAACCAAGAGAGGTTATTGTAGAGGGGTCTAGTGCAACCCCATAGGCTCAAATGAGAATTTTCTAAGCATCACGGTGTCCAAGTAACAACCCGTTGAAGATTGCAACCAGTTTGCACTTTAGAATCTTAAGGGATTTTGTCGGTTGAATGTAGCTCAAATTGATTATGTGTGTTTGGGTGAGAAAGAGGACCATGTCTAGTGTAAACCCACCCAACTAGATATATTGCAGTAGTCTGTTTGGTCACACGAGTTGCAAAACAAAAGTTGCACCACTTTGCAACTTTGCATTGCTTGCATTTAACACTTTTTTCATCAAGTGAAATTTGGACACCATGGGAAAAAGACTCTAATATAACAAAAATAAAGAGAGGTTATTGTAGAGGGGCCCAAAATGATCCTATAGGATCATACAGAGAGTTTGTAAGCACCACATTTTCTAAGTAATAACTTGTCAAAGATTGCTACCCTTTTGCACTTTGGACCCTTAAGGGATTGAGCTTGTTGAATGTAGCTCAGAGCTATTTCGCCTGTTTGGGTGCAAAAGAGTACCATTATTAGCATAAATGTACCTATCTAGATGTGTTCGAATAGTTCATTTGGTCACATGAGTTGCAGAAAAAAAAGTTGCACCGCTTTGCAACTTTACACTACTTGCATTTGACACTTTTTTCTATCAACTAGTGAAAACTGGACACCACGGGACAATGAATCTGAGATAAAAAAAATGAGAGAGGTTATTGTAGAGCGGCCCAACGCAATTTCCCATAGGCTCAGACAAAGAGTTTTTAAGCATCACGGTTTCTGAGTAATAGCCTATCAAAGATTGCTCCCCTTTTGTTGTTTGGACTCTTGAGGGATCGATTTAGTTGAACATAGCTCAGAGTGATTCCGCATGTTTGGGTGTGAAAGAGGACCATTCCTAGCATAAACATACCCATTTGGACACATTGGAATAGTCAGTTTGGTCTCATAAGTTATAGAAAAAAAGTTGCACCACTTTGCAACTTTACATTACTTGTAATTGACACTTTTTCCATCAAGTTAAAATTGGACACCATGGAAAATGACTATGAAATAACAAAAACTGAGAGGTTATTGTAGAGGTTCCCTACGTGATCCCGATCCCTTAGACAAAATGCCTGTAACTAACACGGTATCCAGGTAACAAGCTGTCAAACATTGTTGCCCTTTTGTAATTTGGATTGTTAAGGGATTACGTTGCTTGAATTACAAATTATGTTTGAGGGCAACAATAAATTTCAATATTTGAGTAAATCTCATTACAAGTGTTTATTTCAATAGACTGTATGTTATATTGATATTGATATATAATCATTAGGTTGATTTTTTTTAATAAATAAAGTTTTTATAATAAGTTAGTCAATTGGTGCTAGTTATAATAGGGAGAGAATAAAAAAAGAAAAAGAATGATTAGTAACCATCAATGGTTATTACACTCACTATATTAATAATACGATGTTTACAATAAAATAAGATTTATTTGGCTATCCTAATTGTTCTATTTGTGCTACAATTGTCTAATATGCTTCATACACCGTTCAACAACCCAAGTTCTTGTACTTGTAGGAACAATTCCTTAGGTACTTCGTTATCACAGATCTTCTACAATGTCACTAATACATTCAAGATTCTCTTATAATGTCTACATTATAGGAGCTCATGATGAGGTTAACTTCAAATGAATAACTTGAGATTCCCTTGCTAAGCTTCACGCACTCTTTAATAATGGCTTGAAATTAGAATTGAGATTTGTCAAGATCATCAAAATAAGGATGTTGCATTATTTTTTTGGCTGATATTCTCTTTGATGGCTCATAAATCAACATTTTTTGCAAGGAGAGACCAATCAATTTTTAGTAGTTTACTTACAAATACACAAAGTAAAAGAAGAAAAATAAAGAGCATCCAAAATGGAAATGAAATGGAAATAGATGGAAGGCACTTACAAACACCAAATCCACACCATTTGGTTCCAACTCGGGAACAACAAGGCATAAATCTTGATGCTTCCATTGAGGATTGGTACGCTAGTCTCTCAACTTAGTCACTCTTGGTCATACATCTTCACTGGGAGTTCCAAGATACCTATTGCACACAACACCTCTCATGAATAGAATAACTTGAAATTCGAGATGCTCTTATAATGTCTACATCATACTCTAGTACAAAAACAACAATATATGACTAAATAAACTACTAAAAATTACATATAATTGACTAATTTTGGTCACGTGACAATTAGTAGTTTATTGCCGGTCATTTATAACGGGACTAAATTTATGAGTAAACTATTTTAGTCATTTATCAAGTCATTAATTTAGTCATTGATTTAGTCATTAATTTAGTCATTAATTTAGTCATTGATTGTTATTAATTGGTCATTTATTTAGTCATGGTAGTGATTTATTTAGTCATATATTTAGTCATTAATTTAGTTATATATTTAGTCACTAATTTAGTCATTGATTGTTGTTAACTGGTTATTTATTTATTCATGGTAGTCATTTATTTAGTCATTACTTTAGTCATATATTTAGTCATTAATTATTGTTAACTGGTCATTTATTTAGTCACAAAAGTCATTTATTTAATCATTACTTTAATCATATATTTGGTCATTAATTTAGTCATATATTTAGTTATTACTTTAGTCATATATTTAGTCATTGTAGTCATATATTTGGTCATTGTATTCATTTATTTTAGTCATAGTAGTTATTTATTTAGTCATGGTTTAGTCATTTATTTGAGTGAATCAATTATTCAAGTTATAAATCAAATATAACTTAATTAATTCTCACAAATTTATGCATATAAACTTCAAATATCATAGATATTCAAATGTTTTTTTGTATTGGATTAACATGAAAAAAAATATATACAATCAACAAACAACTTTATGCATATAAAGCTCAAATATCATAGATATTCAAATGTGTTTTTTGTATTGCATGAAAAAAATAAAATATACAAATAGCAAATAGTTGCATAACCAAAGGAATTACAAATAGCATATAGTTGCATAAACAAAGATCCAAGAAATACATCCTTCAATACACTCTTGGTTGCCATGGAAGAAAAATCCAAGATACGATACAAATGCTACAAACATTGAAGGGAAAAAATACATGAAAATATATAGTAAATGTAGTTATATTATTTGTGGTGCATATATTGCCCGATTCAGAGTAGTTTTGCCATCCCATTCTAGCCGGACAACCCTTGAGAGAAGATTGGAAGGATTTGAATAAGAAGGATGGAAACTTCCTATCTAGAAATCTCACTGGTCATGGTTGGATGAAAGTAAAGAGTGCATGTTCACCTCTCCAATTTGACGAGCTACAACCTGAAAATAAAATTTCAATGAGGGTTTTAGAATATGTTTATTAAAATGAAAATACAACCAAGATCTAATAATGAGAACATTTTGATGCTTAAATCGTTAAAATTTATGCTTGCTACGTTATTAATCTTCACCAATAACCAGTAGAAAACAAGCAAACTTTTGGGATGATGTCTAGCTCCTCCCAGGTCCCCTTACTAGACTGCACCATATGATGAATATTAAATCAAACAAGAACAATAACACCAATAATCTAGTAGTAAGAAAAACAAGAACTTCAAAATTAGAAACTCAGATTAGCTAATGACTCTCCTAGGGAGACAAAGGAACAATGCAAGGATGGACTATTGTTCATATCACACAATGATATATGTTGTTCCAAAGAAGTGTGAGCTATTGAGCCAATGTCTTTGCCTTTGTCCTTATCAAATTTCTAATAAAGAACATGCCCATAATTTTACAATTGATAAAGGATCCTTCAACAAGCAAAATGCATCGATGCTACTACTATGAATACATCTCACCATTCCCATAACCATAAATTTTTTCATACGAATAAGATCATATCCAAAAATGTAAAATACCTCTTAAGGTTTCATAGACTAATAGTAATATCTAATCAATATCATATAAGTGTTTTTGTGCCTTGGATTTCATTTAAAGCTATCAAATACTATTTCCCATGCTATCACTGAGACAAAGCATGAAACTAAGGACAAACTTATAAGTAATGGATAACTTTTAAAACCAAAACTCTGGCCAAATTAGTTCGGTGATGAAATGAGATTAAAAAGTAAGAAATGCTTTCAATTATTATCAATCTTAACTACAACACATAGGGCATGCAAAATGCACACACTATCTCTAAAGAACAAAGAAATTCATTCACTTAATTCAAATATATAAATATAGTTGTGGATTCAAAACAAAATCATGTCCAAGTGAAGGAACAACGCATAATGAAAAGAAAAAAAATTGGAAACAAAGGACCAGTGTATCTCTAAAAAACAAGTAGACCCAATAGAACCAAATATGAATAGTATAAATATAAATAAATGTAGCTACACAAAAGAGAGTTAGGAATGACCTGTAAAGTGTAGAGAAGGTGTGAGTTAGCAACAAATAGTGTTTGTAACAGTTGTTGAGCTTCAATTTTATTACTTTGATGCAAGCCCTAACATAAATGCATTGTTAAAATAGAACTAGAAATGGGAAAACATAAGCATTGAATATGATGCAATGTAATACAATCTCTCAATTTTTCTCCCCAACCATTGAAAAACAAATAAAAAGTTCAAATCCCTTTTAGATAATTAACTAAATGCACAACTAGAAAAATAGCACACCTTAAAATCTACCAACAGTACAGGATGTGTTGGTAGCAATGCCAATAGGCCATTTGCACTCTACGAAAATGAATTCAAATACTCTAAATCCAAATTTGTAGCAAAATGCAGCTAAAATATTCAAGAAGAGTGTTGAGAACAACATTTAGTTAGTGCCATCAATTGATATATGCAATCATAAAATACATAATATGGTAATGGCCTCCAAATGGATGGGACTAAAAATCTTATTCCCAAATAAAAGTAAAAATAACCTCAATTTATTAACAAGTTTTTCTTTCATTTCAAATCCAACCATTGATTGCTACCATAGGACAAGGAGCAAGGCAGTAGATCCATTTAACAATAAGCAAAGAATGCAATCTACCTGGTCAAGATATTTTGCTACAACAGTGTTTCCTAGTGTAGCATAAAATGCCAATTTAATGCGCTCATCCTAAATAGTGATTAAGTCAAATAAGTGCGGCACACCTTATGGTGTCCTAAATTTCTCCTTTATTCTTTGAAGATGGTTCTCCTGCTTCTCCTAAATCACATAAACAAAACAAAATGACAAGTTTTATTTAGTATTTCCCTAAATTTTAGGGACAGTGGGAGATGGGAATGCAGTTTCAGGGACAAAAAAAAAATGATCTTGAGGACAACTGGGGGGCACTATTAAAATTTATATACAAATTATTTTTCAAAAGTAAAATAAAAAATAAAAAATGCAATTATCTTTTGTGTAAACAATGTGAGTAAAAGAAGTTGAAATTACATTGTCAATCAATTGATCCAATGATCAAAAAATATATGTAGTATAATATTTATATTATTAATCAAGTTCAAGATACAAAATATGATTTTACTCATGCCTGCTACAAATGACATGACATACCCATTGCCGAAACTGCTAGACCCACCTAGATCCTACAACAGGAACTCAACCAACCCTGTTGTGCATCCCAAAGGTCATCAATTTGAATCTTCCCCTCAAGCTCTACATCCCATCATTTTGTTGTGTTATCCTTGATACAAGCAATGGATACATCAACATCATACTTTGTTGCAAACAAGAATACATGTTTTTTAATCTGGTATTACTGTAATATCATACAAAAAATAATTTGTAAACCAAATTTAATTAATGCTGGAAATAAAAGATCAACAACAGTTTTGCAAAATAGACCAAAAAATGGCCAACCATTGCAATAGAAACAAAAACATCATATTTTGCTGTAGTCAAGCACCCTGTTTCTCAATCTAGAATACATGTAGTTGTCAAACAAGAAAGAATTCATGAACCAATTGACAAATTACATGGAAAGAAAAGGGGACTTGATAAAATTCATGAACCTGTAGGCATCTGGATTCACAAAGACGTTTGTTTTGAAATGATGAGATTCCAAATAGTCAACTCACATTCATTTATGTAGTGAATCGGATCAGAGTCCTCTAAGTCAGCAAGAGCATGAAGGAACCTGCTATGAGAAAGATGTGTAGAAAGACATCAATCAAATTACCATACAATAAATTTTTCTTAGGCCCAATAAAAAAGGTTTGCATTAGACATGATCTTCACAATAAATTTGAATTATATACATGAATAAGAATAGTACAACCTAAACTCTTGCAAAAATAATGATAAACACCTTACCAGCAAAATGTGTGAGCAAACCAACCTAGAGAACATATCCTCAAAATATCCAATGGTTTCAAATGGGATGAAAACATATTTTTAAGGATCATTTCCTAAGATGTTTAAATGTAAAATGAATTTCCCCCAACCATGTACAAGTAGAATAGAAAATTTATAACTAGCACTTGCTCCAGGGGGGTGCAAGGGTTACGCCAATAGAAAACTATATAAAAGAAAACATGGTAATGAGGTGTAGTTTGAAATAAATGCAATCTTGTTTGTAATATTTACAAAATGTTTGTAATACATATTTGGTGATAGCAATGTGAGTGAGATATTTGTAGCTATTCTGTTTGTTGTGAACATTGCTACACCAAAAACTACTATTGGAATAAATGTGAAATAATTCTATATCTACATGGAAAGTAGAAGATACCATGCTTGTTTCATTGTACTTGCTTTTAAGATGTAATTTATAATGACACCATATTAAAAAAACTGAGAATGGTTATTTTTTATTGCAACGCCAGTTTCATTTAGATTATGAGAAATAAAGAATTGAAGAGAATCATAGAATTCAACTTGGGAGCATTGTTTATAAGGAAATCCAACAAGTTGTCATAGGACAAAGGGGTAAACCACCACCACAAGTGCAGATAAGACATAATTCTACCAAAACAACAGTGAGAAATGAAGCAACAGATCAAAGAGAGTCTATAATATTCTGAAAAAATGGTTTTGTTTTATTACATTAACAAGACATGGTAAAAGATTAAATTTTGTCATGTTATCATGTAATGGTAAATGTATCTAAGTAGAGCTAGTAGCTGAACACTGCATAGTTTGGGTTTTCTTTAAAATAGTTTGTATTTTATTGTGTATGTATGAACTTGCATGGTCTACCCAACTGATGATTGTAATCCTTTAAAATTTTCAATATTTAATAATAAAAAAACTGTTAATTATAAGATTGTGTATTTTTGCATATTGGATGAGATTTGGCTAATTGTGGCTAGACTTGTGGAAATCTTCTATTGATTAAAAAGGAAAAAGAGCATGCAGAAAAAAAATATTGATGATATTGTAACTTTTTGATATGGTGAGGGGCTTATCCTACACAATTTACCAGCTCCTCTGACTGGAAATATCTTCGGTTCTGATAAATCATGTCTTGTGAAAAGAGAAAAAAAGACAATTTAATAAAACTCTAGGAATGATTAAGGATAATGATATTTACCATTATTACTGCAGTTTCCTTTTGCTCTCTCATTACTGTAGTTTGCAATGGGTATAGTTTTGTATGGAAATGTGTCTACCCATAGGGAGAGCAAGAGTAAAGATCAATGGAACGAAAGGGCAAAGCATTGGAGGGAGATGAGTCAAATAGCTGATAGAAGGCCAGTGACTTGAATTTATTTTTTTGTGTTAAGAAACGCTATGGTCACAATAAGCATTATGCTATTGATGACAAAATTCAACTCAAATTTTTTCAGTCCCTAACTGTAGCTAGCTTTAGAAAATAACAAAATACAATATAACACCCAATGTTTTATTTTCACTCTAAAAACTACCAATGTTGGAATATAACTAACCTTTGTGTATTGATGAGACTTGATGAGAACATTTTCATGCTAGAAGTATCACAAGTAATGGAATCAATGACTCAATTCAATTGTTATGTCACTACTTTTGTGGAACTCCAGTTGATCAATGTGAAAATAAATCACTAGAAAAATATTTGTAGAGCAATGGTACTTAACATGTAAAATCATATTCAAGAATTAAATCACTACAATTGTTTATCAACTATAGGATTTGTAACATAACTACAAATTTAAACATCCTAATTTTCTGTAGCTGAATTTTGTGAACTAGAAGATCTAGAAAATATTCTAAGTCCTGACTTTAAAGCTTCAAGATTAACTCCATTTCCCACCCAAATACTCGTTACACCCATGTTTGAAACCTGAAACAATGAAGTAAGGTGAAGATGTCATAAAGATAAGATGATTTTCTGCTTTTGTTTTCTAGCAAAGGGGTATACCATGAACTGCCATAAGACTTATCAATCACAAAGTAACTGTGAAACAAATGACATACAGATTCAATGTTCTGATTCTCATCATCAAAGAAGAGCATTGACTTGAAGGGCGCTCCTGTTTTGATGAATTTTTTCAAAGTGCTTTGTCTTGTGACACCAACTAGGGTATATTTCCTGCATTTTCAATAAAACCAATCACCTAAAATATAAATTAAAAACTTTAATTCATTGAAAGGGCAGTAATGTAACTAACACTAACTATTGCTGTGAATAATGATGTGATACTAAGAATTTTCAAAAAGGTTCTAGCAGTTGCAAAGGATTCTACTACTCTCATTCAGTTGTAGAATTATTGTTTGTATTTGAATTATTATAGGTATACATGTTCACAATGAATTCCATTACAAAGGATTTTCTTAAACCTGTACACAGCTAGACCATTATTTTCTTCTTGCCGAGTTCAACTCCATTATAAAACAATTATGTCATACCATTAAACTACTAAGTAGTTATGGTTTTCAATGGGCATTGTTTCGTTGTATAGTAATTTCCTAAGATTTCTACACTCATGGAAACGATTTGCATTTGCTTGTTAACAATTTCAAAACAAAGGTATAGATGATCCATAAGGGTAATGAAAACAAAAATCCTTGCATCAGTTAATCAAGAATCAATCACCAACAAAGCTCAAAAACAGGGTATTTCTTGAATGGTGACCAAACCACTATCTATAAGTTTTGTTTAGGAAACTATTAAGTGACATTGATGGCAGTTTCAAAATTGTCTGCTTAAGGAATTGGAAAATTGTTAGTGATGAACCTGTCAGTTAAATAGGTAGGGGTTTCAATACTGCCAGCTCAAGAACGCAACCACTAGTCTACACAAGGTGGTGCTTCCACTGGGATAATGGATCCTTATGTGTTGTCAATTGAACCTCTAAGAAGAAAATTTTGAAGTTGGCAAGAATCTAAACTGAACTTTGGGTTGCCTTTTCTTGAATTGTTTGATGATCAACTTCAAACTTATAACAAGAAAGCGGAAGTTGTGCAGTGCTTCAACACATTTGAAGCATTGAGGGCAATGCAGAGCTCCCAGTAGTAGAAAAGTCTATTAGGAATGGTTTATGTTATATTTTCATGGTATCAGAGCTAGATGGGCTCTATAGTGGTTTCTTTATGAATTTTCTCCTTATGCAAAGTGTAGTATTTGTCTGAAAATCTCTAATGCTTATGGGACTTGAGTTATAGAGATTTTTTGCAAAATGAGTTGTTGAGTTGGAGGTTTAGAAAGCTAAATGCTCTGTTTTGTAGCTAAAGTCAACAAAAGGAAGTCTTCATGGAATTAGCCAGTAAAGGAAGTTGTCACTGTTTATAGTCATAGTTTTTCACCAGTCATAAAGTTGTTGGTGTATAGCAAGGATAAAGCCAACATCAAAGGAAGAAGTCACAATTTTATTTTAGCCATAGCTAAAAGAGAATCTGCCAAAAGAAAAGGAGATCAGGCCAATAAGGAGGTCTGCAGATGTTAAAGTTTTGTTGTCTTTTTGCACGTGTAGTAAGGCTTTCCCAAGTTGCTGCTAAGGAGTTCAAAGATGTTTGAAGCTAGAGGAAGCATTTATTTTACTAAGGCCCGCTATGCTGAGAGGCATAGAGCTGTTATGTGCTAACAATTATGTTTGAGTGCCATTATTGTTGTAGCAAGATTACTCTTTCCTTTTGCAGTTGAAGGAAGAAGAAAAATGTGTTTTTATAGGCAAGCTAGGGTGAGTGAAGTTATTTTCTTGATTTATGAAGAAAGAAGTGTGTTTTTACAGGCGAGCTGGGGTGAGTGAAGTTATTTTCTTGGTTTATGGATAGACCCATATATGTGTTGTTATTTTATTTACTCTACTGTGGTTGGTAATGCTATTGAAGTTTTCTTTGTTGTTGAGCAGAGTGCTCCTCATTTTTTTTTTTTGGCTATGATGATATGCCAATGATCCTTCAAAGCATTGTTAGTTTGATCAAGTAAAATCTGAGTTAGCATAGCTCATTTGAAGAGTTCACGTACCGAAAGGACCATATTTTGAAAACAAAAAATAAATAAAAATTCACTGGTACTAATTTTCCAAGCCAAAACATATTTTGAAAGACTATTTTTCAGCACCATGTTGTGTGGTCTCTTAGGAAAAAGACCATATTCACTTTGAAGTTTGAAGACCATTTGTGGTTTGGTACGAAACATACCTTAGTATGTAGTAGTATAGCAAGCAACATAGCATGGTATAGTGCCCAACATACGTAGGCAAGTCATGGTATAGCAAGAAACAAACCATGGATGTTATGGAACAACAAGCACCATATCACAGTCAGTCGCGATATAGTGGGCAACTTACAATGGCCTGCCATAGTTATAGCTAGCAAGACATCATGGTCCATGTGTTCTATGCAATGGTGAACACAATTGAGGAAGATGGTTAGTGCAAAACCATAATTCTCATATCCAACCTAAGAAACTCAACAGATCTCATCACCACTGTAGAAATGAATCTCAGAATAACATGGAATGTGGCATTTGGATCCCTCTGGATTCACAATAGGACAAGAAAACTTGTAAAATTCATAAGGTAAACCACCTCTCACTCCTAACTTGGGGAGTTTCTTCTACAAATGGATCAAGTGGGTTAACTACAGAAAAAAAGAGAGAAAAGGAGCTGCTGAGATTGAAGAATGATGTGAATGAATAACATCGAAAACCAAGAGGCCAAGTACACCAACTTTGTTATGGAACTAAGTTTTGGATACTATAAAACATTCAGTTTATTTATCTTTATCTTTATCTTGTTACTAACAGTGTATATATTTCTTCAGAATCAATTAAGTGGAAATTTCAATGTGTAAATTTTGGCTTCCAAATTCTATCTATGCGCTCTCCACAATAGAATGAGGGCAATAGAGATAACTTTTGCATTGCAATTCAAAGAAGAAATCCATAAGCAAGAAGCTTAAGACAAATTAATATGTCTGCATATATGTGCATATGCGTGTGTGCACCCATATATGTATATATGCACACATAAATGTGTTTCATATTGCTGGCATCTGACATCCTACTCCTATCAGCCCACTATCCAAACTTCAAGTGCCCTTAAACAACCACACCAACAGGTGATATGCAAGGGTAGCCCAGGGCATTAAATTCTTGTGGCCTAGACGTTGCCCCTAATTGCATGTAGAATCAATCCCCACCCTGTGATTTATTAAATGAGCAAGCTTTAACCACATCTTCATTGTCATTGTCATGTTCATTCGAACTGTCACAAAGGCGAGGATCTTTAAAGAAATCTCAAATTATTTTCTCCTAGCCTCCTTTATAGAAATTTCAAGTTCCAAGAGTCACTTCTTTGATCTTATTCATAAAGCTCAACATATTCTAAAAACAAGAGATCTTCAAGTTCAAGAGATTCTATAGGCTAAGATTTTCTTATGCCCAAATTTTGATCAACAAGGGCTGATAGACTCTCTATTTCATTTTCTGAAATAAGTCTAACATAGCTGGCATTTCTCTGACAAGGCAAAGAAATTGGCATTAATAGCATTTCTTTGAGCCTTAAAGTAACTTGCTTTCGCTGTTAGAAACCCTAGAGGAAGAAGTCTAGTTTTGAAAAGTTCAAGAAAAGAAGAAATCTGAATCTCAACTATAGAAGCAGAAACTTTTGAATGCTCACAGAAATTTCTTTCTATTTTTGTTTAAAGATTTGAAAGTATAGAATTTCCATGATTAATCTAATTGCGTAGAAATAGGAAAGAAACAGAGATATAGCACTACTGAAATTATTAATTCAGGCAACGCTGAGAAGAAAATAGTTTTTTTCTGAGGAAGTATATGTGCAGTGTGACAACTCAGGCCAAAAAAGTATCTAACTTTAGTATGATTACATCACTTGATCAAGACTTACTCTCCAATATTTTTGCATCAAAACCCCTTGCAACCAACTATGTTGTAATCTAACACCTTAGAGCCTATTTGTTGCAAATTATCAACATCAGCTCTCTGTTTCTTATGTTTCTAGTAATTACATTATTTGTTACAAAAACTCAATATACCTGATTGACCTGAGCTTAAGTCTATTACTAACAGACAAGTTAATGACTCAAAATTCCTAATCATCTACACAAACTACCAGAACTAATACTGAAATGTGCTTTCATCAGGTTTTAGAACATATGTCTTCATCGTTGGGTACAAGTACTAACATTACAGAAGTATGCTCACCAAGAAGTGTCGCTATTAGTTCAATCATAGCATCAATCTTGTGCCAAATTGTTGACTTTGAATTAGAACCTCTGGTGGAATTTTGAAATAGCCATGTGCTTTTAAACCAACATGAGATAGAAAAAATAAAAAATGGACATAAGAAAATCATCATTTAAAGCTTTGTTGGTTTAAAGGTACATATAGATAACATGGAAGGAACAATCATCAAATGAAATAATAAAATCTTTAGCAAAATCTTCTCAAATCAGTGCCTTGGTGATTAAACAATGAATTCTAGGCACCACTCAATCAAATCCAACAACCACAGAGTTCATCTAAGAAAGGAGGGCATACATTTGTATGAAGCAAAACAAAAAAGAAAAAAATGTGGGGCACACCTGGTTTGTTACTAAAAGTCCCTTCGTAAAAGCTTTATTGTTGTCGATTTCCCAAGATCTTGGACTCATGACTTGCTCTGAACTTTGTGCCTTTTTTATTTTTTGAAAAGCCCCTTATTGTTTTCGATGAAAAAGCCCTTGTCGTTATTGGAAAACCCCCGTTCTGTTCTCTGTGCCCACCGTGCCTCTATTCCTAGTGCCTCTTTTTTTTGTTCTTGTTCTTTGATTCTTATCGTGTTCTTTTGTTATGTGCAAGTTATTCAAAGAAGAAGCTTCATAAAAAGGAAAATTCATACCGATTATTGAGGGAGGGAAAATGAAAAAAAAGAGGGAAATAAAAAATTTATTCTAGAAAAAGTAATTGTCTTAAAAAAATTCTCTCTAAAGTAATTACCCAAGGAGAGAAGATCAATGTCCTTTGTTTGTGTGTGATCCTGGAGTACAGTCCAAAGTGGTCTAAGCAAGAATGAAAGAACTATCAAATGAAGACTTAGTGGCAAGTAGGGTCATTAATAGTAACAGTCTTAGAAAGTAAGTGGCATAATTCATAAGGGAAGCAAACCAAATGAACAGGCACCATAAACCTAATACAGTCAAAAGGTCAAAAGGAATAGTATTGAAGATCTTTCATAGTTGCATTACCAATAAAAGCACAAATGACCGATAAACATTCATGATTAGAAGAGCATCAAAGCATTGTTTTCAAGCCTTGTGAAAGTGTTAAATCATTAAGGAGCAGAGGCTAAAAGGGTTGAAGATAATGTTTTGAGGCAGCTGTCATTATTTTCTAGGAATAACTTCCTATTTAACTAAAAACTAACTAACTAGATTGTTAAATGTAAGCCTTTTTTCCTAACATAAGAGTGGCATGCCATGTTAATATGGCACAAGAGTTAAATGATGGCATCCTATGATAAAGTTGCATGACACTCTTTAGTAGAGATTGCTAAAATATAGGAAACAATATATGATCTTTCTACCAAAGACTTGGATATATTTTAGAATTTTAAACTGACATAAGATGAAACATTACAAACGACATCCTCTCAATTTTTAAACAGGATATGGAAATTCATCAAACAAAAAATTGATTTCCATAAAATGTTTGACAAAATATCAGAACAAAATACCTCAGCAATTGGTCAATTTCCAACCTTGCAATCTAAAAGATTCGGAATTTCTAACAATCAGGGAAAAAAATTCCAGATTTTGGGAATAATAGGGGATGGCTATTAAAATGACCATAAAATCTAATGTTTTAATTTTTAAACCAGAAATAATTTTAAGACAAACTTAAATAAGCTGAAATTTTTAAAAGTGAATACAAAGTGTTGAATTTGTCGTTGACTCTTATATCTCATTCAATCAAGTAAATGGAAATTTATTGGTATTTTCATTCTTATTAGCAGATATACAAAGCATGAAAGAGATATAATGCAAACAACAGGAAGAAACAAAATGATTAATGAAACAGCTATTCATGATTTATACACAATTACCTAGATTTTTCTTGTGTATTTGAGCATGGTAGTGCATTCATGCTCTAAATGCTTCTTTGCAAGGAAGTATTATGTCTGGGATTCCTGATCCACTCATTTGAGATCAGATTAGGTATTGATATATATATTTTTCTGTTTAGTAAGTAAGATGCTTACACATAGGGCTATTTGTAATGGAAAATGTTTGCATTGCCGTGTAGTAAGATATTCAGAAAATATAGATACGGCTTCTCCATACTTTAGAGATCAAACAAAACCATGGGTGCATAATGTGACTTCGTTCATCCAATCAATAATAGATGATTCTTTTTTTGCCTCATTATTTTCCCCTACATAAAACATAATGGTTCTGCTATGTAATGATATTTTGTCTTAAAAGATAGGGAGTTATACACATTTTGAGGGGTTGACTTTGGATGGGATAACTTTGCAGAGAGCTCATTTACATTTTTTTGACTATTTTCTTGAGGTGCAGGGGAGGGCAGGAAGGGCAGTAACATCCTGATATCCTAAGGATTTTAGGAGACACCTAACATCCCCAGGACTTTCATTGGACACTAAGACAATTCTAATACATCCCATGGTTGTTGGCGCTTGTGAGCAGTTGCAGATATGCAATTTCAAAGTCATAATAAAAAAAGTTGCATCATCAAGTATGTTAATGATGAGTTCATTGTGTAATCTCATTTAAAAAAAAATAGCTGCTTTGTAGCCAAAGTGGTGCACTATTGGAACTTAAAAATTACAGGAACAAGTGAAGTTCATCTTGGAAGATAGCCATGCCCTCCTAATGAAGAGCAATTTTTTGTATTAAAGAATGGGGTGCATGCATGGTGTATGGTTAAATGTAAATAAAACAAAACCATGTATGTATAGTTGTTCCCAAATGTCAGAGAAGTTACAAATGAGTTCTAAGATTAGCAATAACAGTTTGGCGTGCCCCTGATTCTTAGGAATCAATTTACATCAATATACAATGAAAATTGATACTTGTACCTAGCTTCTTACAAGCAATACATTACTTAGCTCCTTATGAATAATGGTGTTGTTATTCACCACCTTGCCTTCATTCGCAACAAGTGTTGTCTTATGTCTTACATGTATGAAAGCCCCTGTCCTAACATGATTTTTGAAATCAAGTTTTCTAGTATTTTTTATTTATTGTAACAAAATTGGGTCTTTAATTCAAGGAGTTGTCTTCCTTCCATAATAGACTGGGTTCATATGCTTTAAAAAACCTATCGATGGATCTGACTCATTTAATCATCCTAAATAAAACTAGATTAGATGTTTTTGGAGTTCATTTTGTAAGCTATTTTTGGATGAACTTCATTGGATTTTTTGGACATTAAAAGGTTTTTAAATTTTAATAAAACTAGATTAGAGGTTTCTATAGGATTTCATTTTGTTAGTTATTTTTGGATGTCTCCAATGTAGGATATCGAGAAAAACTTACAAGAACTGGATTAATCTCATTGATGCTTTCATTTGTCAGCCATTCTTGAGATTCGTTTATCTTGAATTTCTCATTTATGCAAAGATTTCAGAAGTTGAATGTATCCATATTTAATGCAATTATGTTTGACTGGTATCTTAGGTACAATCAGGCACAAATAATTCAAAGCTTCAGATGGAAGCTCAGAGCTTTCGTTCCACAAGAAATTCAAGAGAAACTCGACTATTCTAAGAAGGAATATTTTAAAAATTACTAAGAAATATTGGGATCACACATGTCCGATTTAGACCTTGACCTTATTGTGGTATGTAATGCCCCGTCTTAATAACCTAAGAACATTGCAATTGTGTTATATAGGTGTAATAATTTTTTTTAAAGTATTAATATTATGTTAATTAATTGCATACATTCTTAGGTTAAACGACGTTACACTACTTTGAGTTTTCCATAAGCGACTTAAGTATTTCGCATTGCACTTATTAAATCATAATCATAAAGTAAACATTGCAATAATAATAAATTTTCCATTCAAGATATAATAAGTACAAACATGTTTTCTTACATTGCATTGATATGATATTACAATACTCATCCATCTGATGAGGTAGTTCAAATAACAAATACTTTTACAATTACATTGATCACCTCTTATACAAATGAGGGATGTTTTCAAATACATGTTTACAATATACAATGATGTAAATATAGAAGAAATCCATATGCGAGCTCTCCATCCATGAAGCTCTCAATGCTATGATCATACTAGGGACCCAACGGAATAAGGTGCACGTTCCACCCAACCATGTGGTACCCGTAGGTCCACCCCCCGTGCTAGGAGATAGTAATAAGGTTACCTAGACCTAATCTACTAACCCTAGACCTTAGCACACAAAAGACTATTGGTTACATTGCTTCCAGATTTTTGACAAATTGAATTTACTACAAATACAAGGTTGACTGTTATTCTAGGTGGAGTGTCATCACAACGATGCAATGGTTACCCTAGTGTTTCTTCCTAGGTTCCGGCCCCCAATCCTTGGGTTACCCTGGTAACCTCTGACGAAACTCGGCCCCTATTGCATACTGTTGCGGAATCGAATGTCTCTTAAGGAAACGAGACAACGATTTTCCATTCCAGGCCTTCTCGTCTTATACTCATGACTGAAGTAGCTCAAGAGTCATAAGCGAGGCAAAAAATCTTGTTAAATGTTTTATTCTATCTACTGTGTCATTTAGTTATCACTGAGTTACTAACTACTTGTAAGTTACCCTGACACCACTTTGTGTGTCGGCCCTTACAAATAGCCACTCCCCTAAACATAACCACGGTTTTCTAAATTTTCATAACTAGGGTTTTACCAAATGCACAATTTACATCTCACAATAACAAATAAATCATAGCAATATCGAACACCATATTTAACTCTTGTACAAACCCAAGTCAGCAAGAAACGCTTTTGAAACAATAATACCCCTTTAAACCCAGTTGATCTGGAAGACTTGATTTGTTTTAGAGACTTTTCCCAAATATGCCCAATCATAGAAGGAAATAAAATAATTTAAAGCAAATGGGAATACACATCTATCATTTGGATATTCTAAATCCTTATGTAAGAGTTTGAATGAAGCATATTTGTAAATCGCTTAAATAAAAGATTAATTTGAAAAAACAATAAATGTAACTGTTTCTTTCATATCACTCTTCTAATTTCCTCAATTTTACATATAATCATATAAGATACTTTCACAATTCCAATATTTTTTTTTATGAATATAAACATCTAAACATCAAACACATTTAATTAAATAATTTTACAAACTTAACAAATATTTATATATAAACATCTAAACAAATGTAAATATATAAACAATATTATAAAAATAATATATTCATAATTACGTATTTATTCTTCTAATAATTCCATATAACTAAAATGATATTTCTTATACAATATTATAATTATATATATTATAATTATATATATATATATCCATATATATATATCCATATATATATATATCCATATATATATATAATTATAATAAATAATTATAATTCACAAATTTAAAATACAGTTAAATCGGATTTCATAACATTATAAAATAATCCGCATTAAGTTTATAAATATCGAATTCATCAATGAATACAAGGTAGGGTTTTTAAAATAACTACACAAGTGGTAGCTGTGTCCAGCAGCCTACCCCATATGGGGACGGCTGTGGGCAAACCCCCACGCCTCCCTTATATCAATAATTCCACAGTAAACAATAAAATTTAACAATTAAAAACTCTGGTAAATATATGAATTCCGATCTGCGAATTTCCAATTCTTTTTAATGACGGAATTTGCTATGACTTCTGTACGTTTTTTTTTTTTTTTTACAATCAATAAAATAATTCACTATTTTATATATGTATATATATATATGCATAAATATATATATATAATATATATTTATGTGTATATATATATATACAATAACAAATATCACTGTATTTGTACATAGGAAATGGAAGGAATATTTTTTTTCTGATAAAATTGATTTTCAGAATATGAAATACAGAATAATAACAGTGGTTTTCAAATCAAAACAATTCTTTTTCAGCATGATTTTCCAGAAATTTCTTTTCTCAAAATAACTAAGAACAAATATTTTAAACTGTTTCTTTAAAATTTTCCTTCAATATTTTCCCAAATCTTGAATTCTTGAAACTCAAATAGCTAACAGAAAGTTTTTACAAAAGAAATCAAATAAAAAAACAAGAGAAATACCTAATTCCCTGTGTTTGAAGATGTAGTTGTTGGAGTGTAACCTCTGTAGAAAGCAAATCCCAAAAGCTTCTCCAAGAAAATCCCGAGATCCACAAAATATCCAACCAAACAAATCTTCCAGACAAGAAATCTTCCACAAATATACAACCTCAGAGGAAATACAAATCCTCTTAGAAAATAAATTTTAAAACACAGCAAGAATTTTTTTTTTTTGCCAAAAGATTTGATAATTTCCCATGAGAAAATTGAATAGCCTCCGTCAAATTTTCCCGAGATCCACAATAATCTTCGTAACAAATTTTTCAACAACCTCATAAAAACACTCACACACTTGTCGAGAAGTTGTTGAGAAAATATCTTCTCCACTTCTCGGCAATTTTGCCATTCAAAAATTTGCATGATATTTCAATTTTATTAAATTTAAAATTTGAAAATCAATTTTCCAATTGCATGCAAATAATTTATTTATTTTATTTTAAATACTAAAAAATCAATTTCCAATCACAATTTAAATTCACATGCATATTCGATTTTATTCTATTTATTTTTAATTCTTTTAAATACAATATAATTTACACACTTAATATTTTAACTTAATTAATTAATTTATTTAATTAAAATAGTTAAATCTTTTTAAGACCAACTATTTAACTAAATAAGCTAACTAATGTATTAAATTATCAAGTAAGTAAATTTCAATCATATTTAAATTTTAATTAAATAACAATAATTAAAACACAATAACTAACATTAAAATTAACCAATATTTACCTTTTCAAAATGTTTTAACCAGATAGAAAATACAAGACGACCCTATAACTCAAAACTGAAAACTGACAATGTACTAAGACTAAGGTTAAAGACTGGACTAGGATAAACCTAACTACTATCTCTCGTTCAACATTTCCGTTGAGTCTTGACACGCTCAGACCTGATTACACAGGTGGAGTCGGTGTCACGTACCTGCAAATCCTGCAACCAAACAAATAACGTGCATACATGTATATATATAAAAAGCATTAAGCAGACACACCGTGCGCAGAAAATCACAGATATCGCAGGGCACTCGCAAGCGAGTGATACGATTTTGTTCTCCACACCAATACACTCATAGAAAACTGACTAAATAAATGTTGTTAGTCCATCATAAGCATGTGCATATCCATAAACAACTGAAAGTAACCATCTACACTAAATCATATCATGTATGAAACAATAATCATCAAACAAGTAACATCATATCACAGAATAATCCACCATCGCTCAAAACCAGCAGTCAAAGTATTCAACAAAACATCATAGGTCTAACAGTATGAGAAAGTATCAACAGAAAGCATAAGCATAAACAGAGGGGTACTACATGGTATGTCATGTTTTAGATGTTGTTCTGGTTTTGTATTTGTAGAATGTTTATCAAGGAATTTGGGCTAGCATGATAGGATGAAGGAAATGTGGATTATTGAATGTATAAATATGTGCTAACACTTTTTCAAGATTTTTTCTTGATTTTAAACAAAGAAATAACAAATGGCATATGCTTCAATTATAAAATTTCATAATAAATTCAAACAATATGGTAGGATATGATACCTCCAAAAGATCCTTATATCTATGTTGGGGTTGTTGATGATATTGGTGAAGTTTTCTTGATGATCAATCAACATCACTTGTACATAATTCAGTGCATTTGATGAAGTGGACTGAAGCAGAGGCCTTTGTTTCATCGGTAACTGATTGCATTGATTTTTGGAAATTGTTCACTGTGACTTTATTGGTTGATTCAAACTTATAATACAACCCAAAGTATTTCATTTTTATTGGAGAATACTGACTACATAATATTTTTAACTAGATTTTAATTTGTATGAACCCTAGGGCTTCATGGAAGAATTTATTGAATGACGGAGAGGTCTTTGCTTGAAGGATATGAAGACCATAGTCAAGCTATTCTCTCATGTGGAGTTGAGTTTTTCTGATTCTTTCCAGATTGGAAATGCTTTGAGAAATTGTATACTTGGCCCAAAAAAGTGGCAAGGAACTTTCTCCTGGGGAACATTTTTATTGTCTGACAGTAATGATAATATGAATTCAATCTTTTCTTGACTAGATAACACACTAACATAGGTAAATCCCATGCAAGTCATGATGCTTTTTCTGTAAGATTTGAATTTGTACTGCCGATAGGAAAAACAAAGTTAGCATTGAAGTTGGAAACTAATTCTAGTAAATAAAATAACCTTTCTCTGGTTATCATATGTTTTGGCTCATTGTTTTCTATTGCTTACATAAGAATCAAGCTTATGAGGCTTGTTGGCCATGACATGCTTTGAATGTTCTACTTGGACTTGCTGAACACTTTTGTTTGTCTATTATTACATTTTAGTATGCTTAGATTTTTTGTAATTTCTATTGATTAGAATTTCCTAGTCTAGTAATTAAATCAGTTTTGTGAATCAATTGAATACTCCATATCTTTTTTTAAGAATTTGAACCAAAAAAAATTGAATGATACAAGAGTTCTTTGTGTGAGCATTCGATAAGATGCCATTTGGTTTCCCAACATATAAGTCTAGGAGGGAAATGGTAGCATTCTAATATTCTCGTATTAACAAAAGAAAGGTGCACGAACCCTTGATATAATGTGTGGGTCTTGAAATAGGTTTTTCATCAAGGAAGAAAGAGACCAAAACATCTTTAGATTGTGTTTGTAAAATTGTCTCAAAATGTTTTGCGTACCCTTTTTAATACCAATAAACAATGTCATGGTGAACAGTCAAAACCCAAGCATGAAATTTTAAGGAATTTTGTTTGATTTGGAACTAGAAAAGCATATATTAAACCTGCAGATCAACCACAAAAATGAGGGTTTGAATAGGCCTAAGAATACACATAAAGAACTCTGCATAGTTCTTTCCATATCTTTGTTGTAAGATGGATCATTATCTATTGATGGATCCTATAACAAGATCAATACAAACTTATTTATAACAACTATTGGGCATTTAATCTTTTGTAGACGTTGAACAACAATGGTCCTAAAGATAAGGATAAGAATGAACCTAGGTGATTTCTCATTTATCTTTCACTTAAACTTGAATTCTCAGTAGACAAAATATACCTTTCTTAAATCCAATAGAATCCATTAGCTCCTGGGAGGATACAGGCCCAATAAAGTTCAAGTAATTATATTAAACTATTGGCGTTTTGCAGCTCCCTCAGTTGCAAGTGCTAGTTGATATGTTAGCTAAATGTGGGAGTAGAGGATGCGGGCAAAGCATTTGAAAAAATAGTTGAGCTAGATATGGTTTCCTGGTCTGCTATTATCACAGGGTACATAATACAATACAACATACAACATACAACATGGGCAGAGGAGTTAGGAATTTTGAAAAGATTTGGGGTTTTTTACAATTTTACCTGTTTTCTTGGAGATGACCCATGGGTTGAAGAAAACGGCAGCCCACGGGTTGATGAAAATGGCAGCTAGGGCTTAATATTTTCTGCAGATCCGGCTGATCATTAAAAACTCAATATTGCAATGATCAGTTCCCACCACACCCTGCATTCTTATAAGCTGCCTTCCTACCACACCCATTGTAAGTCTTCCCGCCAGAAGAAACTCCATCCGAGTCCACAGCTATAGTAGCAAATGGGAGAGCCAAAGCCAACTCACAGAGCCATCAGAAAGCAGGGAAAGCACCAATTTTATTTGAGGAAAAAGTCATGTGGGAAAGAATTAATATATTTTTGGGAAAAGGTAGGTGTTTTTTCTATTGTCTTAATTTGAGACAATGTAAAATAAAAAATATAACTTAAATATATTTAATTTCTAATGTCTTAATTTGAGACAAAATAAAATAAAAAATATAACTTAAATATATTTAAGTTCTAATGTCTTAATTTGAGACAAAATAAAATAAAAAATATAACTTAAATATATTTAAGACAAAATATATTTATCGTCTTAAATTATCGTCTTAAATAGCACCTCAATGTAGTAGTGTATGTATATAAATAGGGAGAGAGAGAGAGAGAGAGAGAGAGAGAGAGAGAGAGAGAGAGAGAGAGAGAGAGATGGATATGGAGAAGGAGAGGGAGAGACATAGGTAGAGGAGAAAGATAGAAAATGGGGGAGAGAGGGAGATATAGAGAGATATGGTGATAGAGACAAGTAATAGAGAGAGATTTGTAGATAGAGAGGGAGAGATATATCTCCATTTCCCCATCTTCTTCTCTCTCTCCCTCTCTTCTATGTATCTCTCTTTGTCCCTCCTATACCTACGTCTCTCCTTTTCTCTTCCCTGTATATCTCTATCTCTTATTTCTCTCTCCCTCCCTCCATGTCCATTTTATATTTCTATTTTCTCATCATTCAAGTTTTTAACAATCAAAAGTTGTGTGCATGATTAAGTAACATAATAAAAAGGGGTCATATAAAATGGGGTGTGACAAAGTACATATCCAATCCACTAGTTGCAAGTACAACTAATAATATTTTTATTGTTATTCATGCCTTCGACTTTGATCATGTTTTTATCAATAAGGTCTTATACAATCTTATTTTTAAGACCCATGCATGACTAATACAATGACCCTTAACTCAATGTAAGTTGCAAAATGCTTAATTGTTATATAGTCTAAGAAGTGGTTTATTGTGATGCAATAGATAAACTAAAATAAGTGTAATCAAATTCACACTCAACAAGATTAGAAGAACACCATCTATGGATTCTAGAGTCTTGGTGAACTTTATTATATTTATTCATTTCAAAAGAAAAGTTAGAAGTGTAACCAACTTGATACACATTTTATTTCACCACAATTATTTGAATTTTCAATGTTTAAAGGGTAGGATGATTAAGATGATAATATATATATATCAATATGTTAGTTTCTCATAGATAAAATTCAAGATTCTTCAAGTTTGTTCATATACCTTTAGTAAATGGGAAGACATTAATGTGCACATTATTATTTTCCACTCAACATCATCAAAGCATTGTTTATTTTCCACAAAAATATTGAAACTAGATAACATACCCACCAATTTGTTATTTGCATCTTTGTGTACATCTAGGTAGTCAGATCCTTCAAAAGGATCTTTAAATCCATGTTTATGTCAAAATATTGTAAGAATGTCATAGAAAGATCATCAAAGTATTTCATGGAACATAAAGGTAATGAATACAACTATTGTATAACATAGTCCTTGATGGAAGCAATTATTTAAAATCTTGGCATCATTAGTAAACTCAATGTGTGTAGTTATAAAAGATTGGATGGGGACACTTGGGTCTCCTTTTATATTGTACAATTTAAATCTAGAAGCCATTAATTCCACATGAAATAGATATGTGGAAAACTTCAAAATACAAACATGTGCTATACAAAGGGTTGTATTAAATATAACCATTCTTGATATCCTTGAGTTCCTTTGAATCAATTTAACAATTCTTGTATTATTGTATCCAAGGTGGTGATGGTGACCAAAGTGGTATTGGAATCATTTGAAATAGTGGAGGTATATTGGGGTTGTGATGTAAGAGCTAAGAACATAGTTATGAATAGATTGGGCACATTATGAGAAATATTGGTCATGGGATGAGATAGAGGGATAGTATAAGATATATGAGTAAATGTTGTAAAGTTAATGGGAATGGAGGTAGGAACAAAACTTGGGTTAATTATAATAGTGATTAGGTGGAAGTGGTATGTTTAGGGTTGGACAAGAAGAATGGTTTGGAGGATACACCATTAGAATAATTCATTAGTACAAGATCAAAAAATTATGTGCCATGAAGGCATCCCACTAACATCTTATAAAAGAGATCTGCTAATTGATTAGGAGATTCACAATGCATAAATGCATCAATCAAGGTGTGTCAAGTGGTAAGTGTAATTTCTTATTTAGCCACATGTACATAGTGATTAAATAGTCTTCTCGATCACTCATGTTAGTCTCAACATGATCACCATTAAAGATATTAGCATAATCAAAATAAGAAACCATTTTAGGATTTAAAAAAGCATTCCTTGACAATGGAAGATTAGGTTTGAGAGTAGCTCATGGTGTAAATAAAAATATGACACAGATTAATCGCATCTTAGAATAATTAGAGTGGTAGAACTATATCATATTTAAAAAATGTAAATTGTATTTATTCAAAAGACAAAAAAAAGGTGGTATAACTTTTTTAATATGAATTATTTGAAATAATCTACATTTATTATGTACTTACTACTAGATTAGATTCAAAAAATATAAATTAAATAAATTAATTATTCAATTGAAATCATTTAGATTTATTACAAATAATGCTAACCAATATTTTTATTTAAAAAAAAAACTAAGAATTATATTTTATATTTTATTTAGAATATTCTTGACATCTCCTTCAATTATTTATGTGTTTGACAATTCATTAAAATCCGACTATCAAATGTCACCATGCAGATGTCATTCCAATCTAATCTTGTCAATGCCCTTTTCTTCTAGAAAAATGGATGGTCATCTTGATGGGATGTGATGAATGGGAGACAAACTATAGAAATATTAAGAAATATTAAGAAACAGTAAAGAAGGAAATATAAAGCCTCTATTTTGTCTGGAGGCTTCATAAATTCTTGTTGAAAATCTTCCCAACAATGAGAAATTAAGACTATATTCTTCAAACTATCTAATTATCCTAGAATAACAATGAATAAAATTATATTTTACGATTATTTTAAATGAATATTACCAAGATTTGGACCAAATATAAAAATTATAGATTTTACATCCTATGTGAAACAAGTAGGAGATTCTCCTTCATTTCATATCGATTTTTAACAATATTTTTAAGGCAAAGGCAGCAAAGGTGGTACTTGAAACAATCTTGCATTAAATTTTTTTTTTTGTCCTTTATTTTTGGTAGTTGCAAGTTGCGACGGTGACAGCGTAGAATGTACATGGATATTAAATAAAGCATCAATGAATATTATGTCATGCTATGAACAATACGTACTCAAGGGAAAATGGGAAAAGATTGCAGGTAAAATTTTAAATGTGGAGAACGAAAAACTTGAAAAAACAGTGAGGATGATGGTGAAATCGAACGATCAACACATTTTTAATCGTCTTGCACATTTATTAAACATTGTGAACCGTGATTGTCAAAATCAGCTTGGCTTTGTTCAAATAGGGAACACCTTCGGCGTAAATATAAAATATATGTTTACTTAAATTAATGTCTTAAAACCTCCCTATATGTAGTAGTGATGGAGTCTTTCTTAAGCCAATTTTCCACTATGCTAACCAAGGGAAAACCTTAAAATGCGGGAGTCGAAACGCCAAATTGTTGATTAAACTTCCAAACTTCCCTCCAACATGCAATCACAATGTTTTACGCCAAAAATCAATTGCCTAAAATTCCCTCCAAATGCATACATGACCCGAACAAGGCACCAAAAATACCTATTGCTAAAATGCACCAAAAAAATTCATCTATCTACATTGTCATTTTAATATAGGTTGTGAAAATTAAGATAAGCATGATGTGCTCCTAAAATTACTAGGTTTCAAAATTGTATAAAAAGATAACATCTATAAAAATGATCAACACACAATTGATTTCATATATTATAAAATAATTATATTTTTTAAAAATAATTAACAATATAAAGCCTGAAAGAGAAAATTTTCACATACCAAAAGCGATCATTGTTATTTCTATTTCACATTATTAAGATGGTCGAGTATATCAACAAGCGAAGATAGAAGTGAATCAATCTTCATTTTTAGGGGAAAATCTTCATTTTTTGGGCAAAATGTTCTTTTTTTTAAGGGAAAAATCTTCATTTTTCAGTAGACTCGACCATTACGTTTCTACAATCCATGTAAACTGAATCTAATTGCTTCTAGAAATAACTACTTGACCTTACGTTTTTAATACATTGCTTCTAGAAATAATTACTTTTATAGACATTACGTTTCTACAATCCATGTAAATTGAATCTAATTGCTTCTAGAAATAACTACTTGACCTTTTGAAATGAAAGTGTCTGTAAGATAGCCCTCAAAATGCAATTGGATTGTTTAAATCATAATTTATTAGTGAAATTGGCCACAATTACTCTTTGATACATTTGACATGCTAACACAACAGGAAAATCAAAATGGCTTCAAATCATAGTTAAAAATATTAATGATTCATTAACATAATGAGTAATGAAAGTTAAAGAATGTAAATGTTAAATTTTCTTATAAAATATGTGAAGGCCTTAAGATTACATCGAGAGGCAATGCCTTCCATGCAATAGGTATTTTTGGTGCACCAAGCAACCTAGGCGGCCAAATGGCCCGCTTAGGTAGGGGTCCCATGTGGGGGGGCTTAAGCTCTATGGATTATGATCAAATTCGAAAGAAAAAAGAATAGAGGAGTAATAGTCATTTATTTAGTCATTTTTATTTGTCTGATATTAGTCATTTATTTAGTTATTTTTATTTGTCTGATATTCATCATTTATTTAGTCATTTACTTAGTCACTTAGTTGTGATTTTACTCGATGACCAAATTAGTCACTTATAAATGACCAAATTAGTCATTTATTTGCCAAATACTACTAGTGTTAATCATATGACTAAAATTTTTAGTCACGTGACTAAAAGTTTGTCATGTAGTCATTTATTTGCCAAATTCTACTAGTGATAGGTGCTCATGATAAGGTTAACTTCAAATTCCCTCACCAAGCTTCGCACACACTTTTATAATGGCTTAAAATCATAATTGAGATTTTTCAAGATCATCAAAATAAGGATGTTGCATTGCTTTTCTGGCTGAGATTCTCTTGGATGACTCATAAATCAACATTTTCTGCAAGGGGACACCAATAAATTTTTAGTAGGTTACAAATAGGAAAAGTAAAAGAAGATGATAGCATTGGCATCATACACATTAATGTGCATACAATTATAAATTAATAAGAACCAATGTACATACTTACAAATTAATCCAATGAACCATCTGAGTCTGCTCTACTCTTTATTGTGTCAAGTATTGACTCATGGTCAAACTCACATACCTTCCACATGGTCTTGTTGAAAGGTCTACCCCCATATTTTTTCAAATGAACATTGGATGCCATGAAAAGGTTCAAGTAATGAAGAATCTTACGATGCATGTTAAAGTCTTGAAACAACCAATATTTAACACTCTTATGTGGGTACCTTCTAAGCCATGTTCCAGTAACAACAACTAATCCTATAGGGTATTTGATGTTTTCTCCATCTATAACTGGGGCCTCCAAGAAAAATTTGGCCTCAAAATGACAAGTAATAGTTTGTTCCCTCTTCATTGTCTTCATCTACAATAATTGCATAAACATGTCTTGCATTGATATGTGCAACAAATCTCTTGAAATTAGTCAACATTACGAATACACTACAAAGTAAGATTTAACAATAGGAATTTAAAAAACTAAGCAAGTAGATATATTACCTAGTTGAACTAGATCTGATGTGTGGTCAAATTCAATTGATGAATCCATCTGGGTTAGTTTCAATGCCATCGGAGGGTGATACATGTGAAGTGGGATAAGATAACAATTTTGTAAACCATTTCTCAACCCACTCCTTTGACTCACAATCATTCCAGACTTGCATTGTATATGAAGAACAAAAACATGCCATCTTTCATGTACTGATACTCCATGAACTTGCATCTGAGCTAAGGAAAGAGTGTAGCTCACTCAATCCTGTTAGTGTACAACAATCCTCATATGGTGCAATGTTAGCATCATCCATCAACCAAAAAAATCTATCAACTAAAGATGTACCTTCATTACCTAGACCCATTGAAGCATTACACTACTTGAAGATTGATTTTACATTTGTCAACTTTGCATTGTCTTTATACTTTAACTCTTCTCATGCTAATGCTCTTTTCACACATGCTCCCCCTTTCCATGCCCGGTCTCACAAAAGTTTCACATATGTTGAACACCTATAATGACATGCATCCTTCTCAACCAGTAGAACATCTATGAGTTCTTGAACTGTGTTGCAAAGTTATCTGACCATATTATATGCCGACCGTATGCTATGCTCCTCTAAGCCAAATCACTGTAGAACATCTGGAAGCAACTTTTCCAAACTCTGGAGAATGTGTGTTATCATTAGTAATATAAAAGTGATACTCCCTCAATACCTTCCTTTGGTCCTCTATACTATCAGTTGCATGAATGAATGCTATGTGCACAAATATCAAAACTTGTGTGGAGTTCTAATATTGTGATTGTACCTCACATTGAGGTTGTAGAGTGTAGTTATCTACAAATTCAACCACTGATACTATGTTGCCAACTGGAAAGGTTTCCTTGCATAGTTTGAATTATGTGTCCATCCATCAGACTCTATGGGTATGCCTTGCATACTTATACACTATTTTGTCATGAAACATGGACATAAACTGAAACACTGGAATCTTATGAATAAAAAAATCACACCTTTGTGCTTGATTACCATATTTTGTAATGTATGCCACTGTTTTATACTTCCTAAACTCTACTAGTTTTTGTCCCACCTCATTTGTGCTTTCCATATGTTGACATATTGGCATATGCTACAAGCCACTGTAATGCTCGCATGAACCATCCAAGTATGTTGTCCTATAGAATATTTGGCCATCCTCTATTTCACATAAATATTTTGATAAGAACTCTCTTGAAGATGTTGGTGGGGCTTCTATCCCACAATCCTTGAAAACATCGTTAGTATGCAAATCTAAACATATAGAGTGATAAACATCATAATGGTTAGAGAATTCAATA
Source organism: Sequoia sempervirens (assembly GCA_007258455.2). NCBI lineage: Eukaryota > Viridiplantae > Streptophyta > Pinopsida > Cupressales > Cupressaceae > Sequoia > Sequoia sempervirens. The sequence continues at coordinate 2,078,532 of VDFB02072274.1, read as the reverse complement.
TGTAGTCTAGAAAAACAAGTAGTGTGTGTGATTTATCTTGACATAAAAAGGTTTAATCATTTCAAAATATCTTTGACAAATACTAATTTGAGGATAATCCTATTAAAATTTATGAAAAATTAGGTTTGAGTCATATTCAAAAAATGCTTTGGATGTGGCTCATGGTTTTGACTACCGATTCTCTTTCTTACCACATCCCTTTGATTTAGACATGGCCTTGTGTTATTCTTCCAATGCTCTTCAATTAGTGTTCTCAATGTTTCAACATTTTTTTAATCTTTTCGTGGCAGTCTCCCCAAGAATGCCCATAATTCATTTGAATCGATGCCCTCAATTCTTTTCCACCTTTGAATGGCTCTTGATAAAATTTTTCTATTAATTCTCAATTGTTCACTCATATTTCTAATGAGATGAGATCTCTTTGTTTGACTACTTATCAAATTCAATGTAATGACACATTGGGTGACATTACTATCCTTTGAGCACGAGGTCTTACCCACACTCTCACAAGCATCCATTAGCTTCTTCACAATAGTGTTTCTACTTGAAGCATTCGATGTTCTCAACTCAAGAGTCTTCATGATGTATGCCCCACATCATTTCAAAAAATAGTTGACATCTTGCAGTCTCATTTATCCTTTCAAAGAAGAATTTCCAAATCTTATCAACATATCTTCTGCAAGTGCGTACTGGAATCTTACCTTCCATGTGCTACAAAATATCCTCATCAATATTAATCAAATACTCTGGATTTCTAAGCAAAATTTTAGGTGGTTTTCTCTTATGTACATACATCTCAACATTAGAAATATCAATATTTAATTGAGATGGGCTAGATTGCGCACCTTCAATCGAGGGTGGGGTAGAAGACATACCTTGAGGTTCACATGGGGATGATGGTGTACCTTCTTCGTCAAATCTGAATGATGATGTACTATCAACTTGAGATGCAATGGATGGTGTCTAACCATATTCACTTGCAATAGATGGTGTCCCTCCATATTCACTTGTGGTAGATGGTGTCCCTCCATATTCACTCTTGCTTAATAATGTCCCTTTGCATTCACTTGTGGTAGAGGGTGTGTCTCCAACTACGGTATCTAAATCTGTCTTACCACGATGCTTTCACATTTGTGCCCTTTGTGCTGCCAATTCCTTTTCTCTTTTTGATGGTTGCGATTCCTCTTCAATTGACTTGTTTTCATCAATCGTATCCAATTTCTTCTTTTCATGATATGCCCTCAACTATTCTCCCTCCTTTTCTTTTTTGGTTTCATACTCTTCATTCGTTAGTTTATTCCTTGTTCATTTCCTCGACATGGTGTATAATTTTACCAATAGCACGGTAATGAGATGAATATTAGTTCATAAAAAATGAATCCATACAAATAAATGAAATATATTTCATTGAAGGCTTCATACAAAATACTTACAATCATCTTGTGGAAGAGTATTTCTAGCATAGATAAAGGTCACATGAATTTTTTTGATGGAATGCCTTAAATAAATGTGGTAATGTGGCATGCCATGGCTGCAAGATAGGCTCAAGATGGAAGCATGGACAAGACATGTGAATTCAAATTCCTTGTCAAACAATTCAAATTCCTTTGCAAGCTACTGGTGCATTGGCAAGCTAGTGAGCTCACTAGCCTACCAATGCGGTAGGGTTGAAAAGGTAGGGGTAGCATATGCCTCATAGAATTGGGGACTCATGGTGATGCCAAGGCATTTGAATTTTTTTCCAGTGCACCACTAGCTTGCCAATGCGGTAGGGTTGACAAGGTAGGGGCAGCATATGCCTCATAGAAATGGGGTCTCACGGTGATGTATCATCACTATGAGACCCCATATCTATGAGGCATATGTTGCCTCTACCTTCTCAATACTCCACTAGCTTGCCAATGCTCCACTAGCTTGCTAATACGATAGGGTTGACAGGGTAGGGGCAACATATCCCTCATAGAAATGGGACCCAATTTCTATGAGGCATACGTTGCCCCTACCTTGTCAACCCTACTGCATTGGCAAGCTAGTGAGTGAGCTAGGTTGTCAATGCTCCACTAGCTTTCCAATGCAATAGGGTTGATAAGGTGGGGGAGGTGTATGCCTCATAGAAATGGGGTCTCACGGTGATGTATATCACAATGAGTCCCCATTTCTATGAGACATATGCTGCCCCTATTTTGTCAACCCTGACAAGTTAGTGAGTGAGCTAGCTTGCCAATGCTCCACTAGCTTGCCAATGCGGTAGGGTTGACAAGGTAGGGGCAGCATATGCCTCATAGAAATGGGGTTACACTGTGAGACCCCATTTCTATGAGACACACACTTCCCATACCTTGTCAACCCTACCACATTGGCAAGCTAGTGAGTGAGCTCACTATCTTGCCAAGCTCACTAGCTTGTCAATGCTACCACATTTAGCATATATTTGTATGAAAAAATTATTGTCAAACAATTCAAATGCCTTGTCCATGCTTCTATTTTGAGCCATGATTGCAAGATAGGTTGTACCTTTCTCCATGTTGCTAACTTAGCCTTGAATAAAGAGTCTTGAAACAATGGAGAGAAGGGTTAGAATCCAAGTTGTAGGTAGACTAATCAAGGAAACATTTAAAATATATGACAACATAAGTGATAAGGTAGGTTTAGTGATGAGGTAAATTTATAAATAGAGATGAAAACCAAAATAGATTCAAAGATCTATCAATGTGGGAGGAGTATATTCCAATTTTTTAGAGACATGTATGGAAAATTTGGTAGCACAGGAAAGGAAATTAGTTGCTTGGTATAACTGTTTGACAAAATAACTCAATGAGATATGTCCACTAACTCATTTGACTGCAAAATCCGACGAAAATTTCCAATGAAAGATGTATAATTTGATGTATTTTTGGGATTTGATGTGTAATTTTCAATTTTTTAAAATTTTATCCCTGACGTTCATTGAAATTTTGACGAACCTGGGTTTCGTCGAAAGTTCAACACATAGTCTCATCAAAATTTCGACGAACATTCAAAATCCAAAAAAAAATGAATTTGTGGTTGACATAAATAAAAGTGAGTTCACCTATTTATTGCGACAGTGTTTTGCTATACTTGCAAATTTGCTCTAGTTGTGACAGTTTGTGGAGAACTAAGGAAAATTTTCTTGGGGAAAATCAGAAAAAATTCAAGAAGATATCGCCAGGTTGAGGGTGGTCATTGTCTTTTTCCAGAATTCATTTGTGAAGTCAAATTTGTACTTCCAGGTTTGAAAATCATACTTTAAAGCATCATCTCATTAGATTTCATTTTTAGACTTGTGCATTTTGAGAATTTCATTTCTAGATTTTGTTGTGCAAGTTCAATATTCTGATTTTAGGAGTCTAACAGTTGGAAATCATAGTAAAATCAAAATTTAATAAGTTTTGGAATTACCATTTTAAAGTGTTTTTTGGGGTCATCAACTTTAGGCTATCTTCTCTTTTGCAGGGGTGGTTGCATGCCGATTTTTTTGGGTGTAAAGTATCAAAATTATTAGATTTTGTTACCTGTCTATGATTAAAAATTATTGGAGTGTGAGTTTGATATTTTTTTGAAGATCTAAATATTCAAGCTTGGTAAATAAATATCATGTCAGATAATATTAGTCCAGAACAAAATGAAGAGACAGTTGCTAGAATGTGGGCTAGATTGAAAAGAAAGGGTGATGGGAAATGTTATTGTCCTTGCAATAATTGCAAGGGCTTAAAGACGAGAAGACATTTAATCACAACAGCTGAGAAACATTGTAGGCAGCATGGTCACGTTGAAGGGGGGCATGATTATCATCCATTGGTAAGTTGTTCATTATATGTGTTTATATTGATTGAATTTGTAAATGTTTATATCATTTTAACATTTTATATACATATATATAAAATCACTTGATCATCATCATGGTTCATTTGTGTCTATCATTATTATAAAGGTGGGGTTCCCTAGGGCACATGATATGGATTATCACGGCCCAGAGAATGTGGTTTTGCAAATGGAAGAACATGGAACTGTGAATATCGAAGATGAAGTTAATTATCCCATGGAAGAAGATGATCATGTGCCAGAAAACATAGTTGAAGATGATGGTACAAATAACATGACACATTTAGTGGCATAGCTAATCATGATGATCGAGATGACTTTGATGATTTTCATGATTTACCTGTACTTGAGAAGGCATACGAACCCCTTTATGAAGGCTCCCAAACAACTCTTCTCTCTGCTATATTGTTGCTAGTGAACTTGAATGTTATGAATGGTTTATCCAACATAGCAATCTCACAGATGTTAAGGTATGTCATATATGTCATCTTTTTTCATCTATTTTAATTGTTGTTAGTTCATCACTAGTAAATAAAGGACGAAATATGTACCACTAATATTCTTTATATTAACAAATTATTTTTTTGTTGTAGATTGATTGGTGAATTTTTTTTACCACCATCAGATATTTTACCTCGCTCATATCGAGATTTATTTGGTATTATGAAAGATATTGGAATGGAGCATCAAGCAATAGATGCATGTCTCCATGATCATATTATATATTATAAACAACATGAATTTGTAACAAAATTCTTGGAATATCATATCAATAGATATCAAATAGATCAACTAACAAAAAAGGTGCCTCGCAAGGTTCTTTGTTATATTCCCATTATTCCACGTATGCAACGATTATTTAGGTGCGAAAGCTTAGCACAATTTATGGATTACCATGCACAAAATAGAGGTAGAGATGACATTCATCGAATGCATGTAGATGGTTCTACATTTAGGGACATGGAGGAAAAATGGCCACACTTTAAAGAAGAACCTCGTAATCTTAGGCTTTCATTGGCAGCAGACGGTGTCAATCCATTTGGAGAGCTGAGATCTATTTACTTGGTGTGTCCTATTTTTGTTATCAACAATAACATTCCTCCATGAATGTCAATAAAGAGGGAGCACATAATGTTGTCAATGATTGTTCTAGGTATTTGTTTACATCATTTTTCTTTAACGTAGTAGCATCTCATTTATTTTATTTGTTGCATAATGACATATTTTTTTCATTTAATAGTCATGTACATTAATTTATATATATTGCAGTAAAATGGTTATAATAATTATGTAATGCTTATGTTCATTCAACTAGGTAAGTACTAAGTTAAAAATTTATCCCAAACAATTTTGTAGGTTGCACTACTATGAGCAGCTACAAATTGTGAATTTGTTTGATACAATGCATATTAGAAAGAATATAATAGAAACGTTATGGAAAATATTGGATGGAAGGCATGATAAAGAAAAAATTGTCAAAATTTGTAGTGACATTCAGGAAGCAAATCATGCAATGAAAAATTTCATTCAATTGAATAGGGATGGAGACAAAATTAATATAAGTGCCCTTCCTTGGTTATTAATGGAGCAACAAAGAAATGCTATAAAAGAAGTCATACAAAAAATTCAATTTCCCACAGGATTTGCTGCGAACATAAACAATATCATAACAAAGAAAGGTGAATTTGGGTCAAGGATGAAAACGCATGATTGGCATACCTTCATTAAGGTAATTATTCTAGTATATTATATACACTTGTATACTACATGTAATTTTTAGTATATTATGTTTACTACTTTTGGAAAAATAATGAAAAGATCATTTTATAATTGTTGCAGACGTTCTACCTCTATCTCTCCCAAAAACTTTGACAAAATGTCAAGCAAGTTATATATGATCTTGGAAAATACATGAGGTAAGTAGCAATATTTGTTCAATTCATTTTATAGATCTTATAATTGCCATTTGTTTTACTTGTTATGTAATATATTGTATATTTTTGTTAAATCTCGTTAATATATTTGTGCCTTGAATCACTTGTAGATGGTTGTCATCTAAAGAAATCCATAAAGAAGATATAAATTATTGGAAGAGAAAAATTCCTCGTCTAATGTGTGAAATGAAAAAGTGTCTACCTTCAACATTTTTCAATGCACAAGAACACTACCGCATACACCAAGTTGAGGAGATTGAATTGTGTGGACCTCTACACAAAAGGTCAATGTGGATGGTTGAGAGGAACTTGAAATTTTTGAAGGATTTGGTTAGAAAAAGAGCACATCCTGAGGGTTCTATGGTGGAGGGGTATATAGTATGCCAAACCATGGTGTACATTAGTGAATATCTTCCCAAGTTTACAACAAATATCCATGTAGATCACATTTGGGATCCCAACACCAATAACAAATTCAAAGGGGAGTACATGATGGGGAAAGGTAGATTGAGGAAAGTGAGAGGTAATTATAAGATGGTCATGGAGATTAATTAGAATACATTTTATATATGGTTTTTATGTATATTGTACTTATTTAATTATTAATCTTCAATATACATCAATTATAAATTAAGGTCGTATACCGTGGTAATTAACTAACTATACGTCGTTTGTGAATTTATTTATTTTTTGATAAAGTTGGTCGAGAGTGGGATGCACTACATTTTTACGTCACAAACAATCTTGATTGGATGACAGTTTGGATTGAATGATGTCAACAATCTGGTCGCACATTAACATGGGAAGGTGTGGCTTCATTGGTTAAAGAAGCTCATTGTAATGGAGATTCCAATGTTACAAAAAGGGAAATTGATTTAGCATATGGTTTAAGAGATAAACAGGTACGTATAAATATATTAATCACCCATATTATTTAATTATATTCAATTATATTGATGTATATATGATGCAGAGGATCCAACAACAACACCAACAACATCATTTCATGAGGGTAAATCAAACCCAATCAGAATCAGGAGAAGATCAAATTCTTAATTCACTTTCTTTTTCCTTAAAACTCATACAACTTCTTTTGATTCTTCAATTCCACAAGACTTCAAGGCAACAAGTTAGCACTCCAATTTCAACAAACCATATGTCATTATCAGTATTCCAATTGACTCATTCAAAGAAAAAACCATATTAGAAAACTTTAACTCAATCAATCAGATTCACATCATTCTCAACCACCATATCAATATCTATACATTCTCTCAGCCTTTCATAAGGCAACACATTATGCTCACTTGCTACACAACCAATTACCAATCCTTCAAATTCCTGCATACATCATATCCTCAAGGCAACAAAACACTTATTCTAAATCAGGTTCCAAAATGTCAATAACCAAACTTCAATCATTGAAAACAATCTAAACTTCTCAAATAGCTCCAATTCATTTTCCTTACAAGGAAAAATAACAAAGAACAATCCTTCTTGCTATCAAATAGTTAATCAGTCCTTCAAGACACAAGATTCATCATGTTTTGAGAGAAATCAATTCAATACGTCAATGTATAAATATCAGATCTGCCTGCTCTATAAAGATACCAAGACACACAATAGAATCATCATTCTGAAAATAATATGCATTGCCTTTACAACCTTATTGAAGAATAAATTCTGTTGTAACTTCATCCAAATGACAAGGTTCAAGTATTTAAGGTCTCTCACTTCCCTGTACACACAAATTTCCATTGTCCATGAAATCTAAACATTAATTAGCAATAGACCTTCATACCCTAGATTAGGTGAACCACTCACACTAGGTTCAAAACCAAGATCCAAAGGCACATTTAGAGACCTCTTAATGCCCATATCATCATATCAAAAACTCAGAATGATTAATAATGGAGAAACTAGCGGATTTCAGACTGTACGCCCAAGAAAGGCTACTAGAATAGGGCTATTTTACAAAGCATCCACCTTTTTTCCAACTCCAAATTGTTAGACAACCTCAAACAATCAAAGTAAAGGTCACAAAACCCTTACAAGCCTCCAATACTCTGGAAAACCATTGAAATATGCTCCATTATGTCTACAAATTCCTTTAGAAACATCTCCTTGGACATGCATATGCTATTTCTCCAATACCTTGTTGGAAACCTTCATTTTCAAGAGGAAAACTCAAAAAATTAACTTTAAATCTGCAACACAACACCATATTCTTGATACCCTGCACTCACACAAAACAAAATCTCATAAAGGACACCCTACTTATCCCATCCCACCATTTCTACTAGGCTTACATTGGTGGGATGGGCCTTAAACTTCTTTAGGGACTCTCAAAATGACAATGAAACTAACTCTGCCCGAGACACAAGATTGTCTTTGATTCTTTTGTTGCTTACAACTAACTTTCAAACTCTTTGACAATGAAAATTACTCTTTCTCAAATGATATTACACAAGAAATAACTCTTGGATGTTACCAAATTAGCAATACAAGTTAGGAGAAATAGAAATAATTCTTGATAACTCAGAAAAATAGGGCTTTTATTCAAGATTTTGTTACAAGAATTTCAAGATTTTGCTCTTCCACACCTTGCCATGATTTTTATAAATTTTTCCCTCTTAATAATTTCCTTTTCTAACTTCTCATCGATTCAAATTGCCTCTTATATCATAATATGCTTGATTTATGCCTTTTTGTTTACATAATATTGCATTATTTGCATTTTTTTGCATTTTCACCTCCTAGTGACTTCTTTTATGATTTGATTACATTCAAATTAGCCTTTTCATGGACTTGACACAAAAATTTAGACTTGAACATGTAAATTTAACATATTATCCTTTTGAAAGCATTTACAAGATCTAGGTGCTCTTGCACCAATATATATGTTGATATTTTTTTCTTTGCATACATTCAGCCAAGAATAAATATGTTTATCAACTAATGATATTGCAATAATTTTTACATGTTTGACATATTGCAGGTGAAACACCACAAGGCTATGTGGTGCAATGGTCATAAATTTTGAATCAAAAAGTTGGATGACACAAAGAAAACTTGTGATTCTGGTATAACTGCTGTCTTTCAAGTGACTAATGTTTCATCTAGAAGCGACATACATCCAAAAGTCTTAGAAAATTGATACTATGGGATTTTGGATGATATACTTGAGTGTGACTTTAAGTCCTTCAAATTAGTTTTATTTTTCATCCTATGGTACAGGCTACGATTGAATGAAAATGATCCCGAGAGAACTGTTATTGAACATGATAATGGATTTACCATGGTTAATACAAGGTCGATCGAGTGAGCTAGAAATGACCCTATGTTCTTCCAAGCCAATGTGAGCAGGTATTTTATTCAGAGGTTTTAGGTAAACCAGGTTGGTCATTTGTTGTTAGACATGATGCAAGAGGAAGGCTGATAAAGTATAATGTGGTGGAAGAAGAAGATACCGAAGAACTAGAAGATGATGTAGATGATGCCTAACGAAGATGTCAAAGAGGAGGAACTAGATCATGATGATGTAGGAGTTAATGTTCATGAACATGATGACATTATCGAACTGATATCAATGATGATGATGATGATATGACCAATCCTTACAATGTCAAATCTGGATTGGATGATACAAACAAAGAGTTGGATGAAGAAGAAGATCAATGACATTGAAATGTATGAGTTATGTGATTATATTATCTATTTGATATTAATTTCTTGATAGAATTATATTTGACTTATGGGAGATCTAATTTTATGAATTTTTATCCATGTGCACCTAATGGTTGTGTCCAAACACTCAATATAAATGTATGTATGTATGTATGTATGTATGTATATGTATTTGAAAATGTAAATGCAATTACTGGATGCTCTCCTAGAACAATAAATGCAACATATCATTAAAGAAATCTATATCTATGTATATAAATGTGTATTTCTAAATGCAAGTGTAAATGCAAAGAGCATATGGTTTTGTAGTGTTATAGATACATCATATCCATAAATTAATGTAATTGAAATTCTAAAGTCTTCAACACATATAATTCAAACTGTTAGGCACAAAAATTGTTTACAACTTGTGTAAACGTGCGCAAGTGAATAATTGACAAACTCTTCTTGAGATAGAATGAAAATTATAGTTATGTGATTCTTCTTATTAATCCAACATTTACCAATTGTTGTGATTGATTAACAGATTTTAATCCCTACTTGAGAGAACCAAATAACTAGATCACACATATATAGCAAATGTACAATGATAAACAGAGTATAAACTTGTTATATGAATTTAAACAATAGAGAAGTATCAAAATGGAGACAATCAAATAACTGCATAAATTTAACAAACAGTTGATACCAAAATCTTAATCCATGAATTAGATATCTTCATTTACTCCATCAAAATTCATGCATCTGAGTCTCTATATATGAAATCATTTTTCTAGAAAGCTATCTACTGAATATCTCCTAACGCCTATATTTGTTGCATTACTATGGAAGAGATATAAATACATCAAAACTTGGAAGGGACACGTCCCTTCATAAATGTTTTATTTTACTTAACTAATTAAAACAAGAGATTAGGCTCTATTTATCCATAGATGAACATTTGATAAATTATGTAGATATTCCTACCATTCATGAGTATCAACATCTCCTAATGTGTTCTTGGCCGATATTTCCACCTTTATCATCCTTTTGTTCTGCTCGCAGCTCTCGTCCAATGTTGAATCCTTCCTTGTAGCATTTTCTAGAATTCTTTGCAGCATCAATTCACATTCTTTGATCCACTTGGCTTTCTCTTTCAACTTTTCTCCATCTTCAAATAGTGTAGACAGTCCCATATTCGTAACATCAACCAACCCATTTGCATCTTCTCGCAGTTCCTCATAAAGTTCCATGTGTTTCTTTATAATATGGTCACCCATATCAATGCCCACATTGTCAGGAACATCTCTTTCATTTAATTCTTAGAGCTTTTCTTGAATCCTTCCATGAATTATCTTGTGTTCCTTACCTATAACATGGTTGTTTAAATATGCTCCCCATAGCTTATTCAACCAAATCATTAAGTTGGCCTGCCTTTTTCTAATTATTGCAGCGAGTGTATCATATTTACCTTGTGAATATGTAGTTGACTCATCCCAATGATCTTTTACCTAGGATATTTCACCATGTGTTATTAATTTAGGAGGTCCCATTGTGACTCCTAGCATGCCCTTCAAATGATCATTTTCTCTCATGATCCTTTGATTACTCATTTTTTACATTTCCTTTTCTTTGATCAACATTTGTATTTGGGCTTTATTTAGTTTTGCCACATTAATCCCAATGTCTGCAGTTGCCATAGGATCTACCTCTCCAACCTTCAGAGTCATGACATGCCCAAATTATTTCTTAGTATCAATCACCACTGACTTTCTATGAGGTGGATACAAGGCCCATATCATGAGTGTTCCTTCATCTGGGTTATATTTGGATCCAACATATATTTTTGTCACCCCCTCTGGACTAAGCTTGTGTGTGGCATTATTATCCTTTAAGAAGCTAGCAAAATTCCTTTGATTACAATTACATAATACATTTGAGGCCTTGGTTGTGTAACTGGTGGACCATAGTCACATTTAACACTTGTTACAAAGTTTGGGAGTTAAAAAGTTAAGTAGATTTATTTGTGATGGACACATTTGGACGGTAGTAACAATAACTTGCAATCTATCAAGACTTGATTACCTTATAACCTGTCAAATTCTAGTGATGAAATGATAGATTTATCATAATGTCACCTTGGGATCACATCACCATGAAAGAACTTCATCCAACATTCTTATGAGTGTAGGTACCACCAAATAGGTATTTGTCAATTTTTTCTTCCTCGAGCGAGGGATATTTAGGAAGAGAAGAGGAAAGAGAGACATGTAGTAGGTCTAAAAGAGTGAGATCAACTAGAGGTCAAAAGATTAGAAGAAAATTTCGTAAACACATGGAATTTTTTCTTGTTGAAGGGGGGTCATGTTCTTATGATGATGAGAGCATAGGCGACATTGAGGTGCCCTTAAGGTACAAACATCTACGAAAACAATGGGTACCCAAGGAACTTCCTCCAATAAACATTGATTTTTGTGTCAACGAGAGGATATATTGCATAACACCATCTTCATTACATGGTTTGGGCTTATTTTGCATGGACGACATAAATTTCTATTACGACAAAGTTATTGAATTGATGGAGTCTATCAGACCCTATTACAGTTACAAAGATTGGATGCAACTGGTTTGATATACATGAAGTATGCGTAGGTATGCATTGTCAGCAAATTATATACAGCTAAAAGATAAGGATCAAAATAAAAGAGTGGCTATGTACATTGACAGAAGGCCAAAAGCATCAGGGAATATTGCAGGGTTTATAAACAGTACACGACCTGGGTCAACAAATAAGCAACCCAATTGCATATTTGAGGCGTGTGAGGGAAACCATGTTTTCACATGTGCGATAAAATCAATAATTGCAGGGGAAGAGTTGCTAATTGATTATAATTTGAATCACGTAGTTACAAACACAGTTACTATGGGGGTGGTACGTACTATGTAACATTTTACCCAACCTCCAATTAATGACTCCAATATACCATTTTATTCTTATGTTTTTTTTCGTAAGTCTATTGGTTTCATTTTGGTAATGCTTTTTTATATTTAATTTTTGTCACAGCAGAACATTGATCATACGAGGAAGGATCCGACCCAGAGCACAGATCGCGATGCATCTTCAATTGCTTCTACCCGACAAGTTTACCTCATTGTAATTGTACAAATTAGATATGAATGAAATGTTTTATTTTTATATTTTTTTCATAAGTTCCTTGGGTTAATTTCGATAATGTTTTTAATATTCTTGATGTAGTCAACTGATCAGGGAAAGGAACTAGTAGTACAGGAGATCATCCATAGGGAGGTGCAGTCAATATTATGTGATGATGACATCGCATATTCAGCAAGCCCTCTCGATATGTTAACGAAGACCCAAAAAAAATCCAATGAAGAAATCTTTAAGTTTATATTCATAGTGCCTCAAATAGATGAGATAAGAGAGAGGTTAAAATGTTGACTGAGAGAGCACAAAACTTGCAAGTAAGATGTCATGAGGTCTTTAATCATAACATAAGTTCATTCATGGTTTTATATTTTGTACTCTTTTATATCATGAACTAAAATGTGTTGTTTTTATAGGATTATTTGCATCCTCATGATGTTGCTGGCCATGATCAGGGTACTGAAGTTGCTACCTGAGGAATAGGGGTTGGTACAAGCGTCGATCTTGATCTTCCTGCACATACATCACATCATCCAACCCCATCATCTGTGCCTATATTTTCATCTCAAATATCGGCAACACATAGCATGCAGGCATCAGGTACTGCACCCTCTCATAGTGAACACATGCCAAAACATGCGTTAGGACATGTACTTGGGGATGCAGAGGCCATAACTAGTACTAGTGATGTTTTAGCAGCATGTCCTAGATCTTCCACTATTACTAGTACGGAAACATTCCCGGTCACATTTGTGGTGATCGAGGATTTCGTTCCCATAAAGATAGAGAAGGTCCCACGTACTTTAAAATGTTTTAATTATTATTATATATAATCCAATTGAAATTTACTTATTGATCACTCTTTTTAGACTAATGATGCCATGATCATTTTGCAGGAAATGATGTTTTTTTGTAAATATCTAAGTGATATTACATTGGAGCTCTTTGGGCCCACCATACGTACATGGTGGAATGCCCAAAATGAAGATTTAAAAGATGAGCTCATTAACCGTTTAGTTGTGTTGTTCGGTGATAAAACATTCAACCAAACGAAGGTCCTTAAGAAAGTTGGTACCTATCTAAAGTATGTGAGGGACCAATATAGGTCACATTTAGAGAAGAACAAAAAGTATGAGCGTCCCCCCATGATTCTGGAGAAGGAGTGGAAGGACCTGGTGTCAGATGGAAAGGAGAAGGCTAAAAAGAAAAAAAGGAAAGACACCACCGGGCCAAGGAAGGTATGTGATACTATCAACAATGTAATTATATATTGATTACTCTTTCTTTTTACATAATCTAACATATTTCAAACTTTTCATAGGTTGTATGACACATCAAAGGAAACAAAGGAAAAACTAGAAAAACATGGGGAACACAAACTTAGCTCTAGTGGTTATATGATATTATCCACATGACTTGTAAGTATCAATAAATGAAATATTGCATCCAAATAATAAATTGCAAACAATTTTGATTTTATCACACCATAGAAGAAAAATTCATGATCTTATGCAAAAATGTAGGGCTCTGAATTCAATAGAGTACCCACAGAAGAGGACTTGAAGATTTCCTTCCAGCAAGGCTATGGAGCCATGGCTGAACACCTAAGAGTCTTGATTGGGAAAACAAAATCTTCCATTGCATCTGACACACATGTAAATAAACTCAATAAAGTTTATTTCAAATTGAATACTTGTGCAATATATTCAATATTAATTTCCACCATAAAGTAATTATGTGCCTATTTGTTTTAAATAGACAAGCAATGATAATACTGCACATGACATTGGAATACAGCCTGGTGAGGGTGGAGCACAACCTACAAATGAATGTCATGGTGTGCATCTCGATACTGGATGTATTCATGTGCTATACAAAACACAGTATGGATTAATGAAATTAAACATATTAAATTGCAATTGGTGTATTAATTAATGTAACCTTTCATATTTCAACTTTAGAGCATGTAGAGCATGATCAGGCTAGAGAATATTAGGAACATGATGTGGCCCCATCAGGTAAAGAGGACCACTCTAATGTTCCTTTAAACACATTTAATTGAAATTGGTGTATTAATTAATGTAACCTTTTATGTTTCAACTCCAGATCACAATTTAGAGGGTGTTCAACATGTTGAGCATGATGCTATAAGAGAATATCAAGAACATGATGTGGCCCCATCAGGTAAAGAGAACCACTCTAGTGTTCTTTTAATTAATGAAATACTTGTAACAATAATAATAAAACATATCAATTTAACATTTCTTTGTTATTGCAGCAGACCCCCCCTTGTAGCGACGTCCACGTCATGAGTACACAACTAGGCATACATTAAGATCACAAGCAAAGGGAAAAATAATTGAAAGGGGGACAAATGACTTAGAAAACAATACTCCACTTGAGCTTTTTATAGCTTCAAAAAAGAAACAAAAAAAAGAAGTGATTGTAATCATATTATGAATGAATGTTATATGTTAATCAATGAATGAATGATTGATTTTATATGATCAGGTATGGGGAATTGAGAGTGATGTGAGGGGGAGAGGGGCCAAATGAGCTTCCACTGTCACATGGTTGGGCCTGTTAAGTAAAGAATATTAAACTATTATCAAAACAAAGAGAAGATCAATAAGGTAATGAAATTTTGAATATAATAAATGCATCATTTGAAGCATCAAACCAATATGCAAAGATGAAAGAAAGTGGTCACTTTTCACTATGGTCGCAGAAAAATGATTCTTTATACCCTAATTCCTTCATTTTCCAAGCCAATTTATCCTACTTTGCATAGCTCTTCCATGTTTGTGGATGTGATATGACTCCTACACAAAAAACATGTACCAATTTACGGCCTTCAATCCAACTACATCCAAGTATCTTTTTAATTCCTCTATCTTTCATGAATTTGTTTACTATTTAAACCTCGTACAAATGTTTTAGAATTAGAACCCATTATTGTGAAATGTGCCTCCAGTTGAGTAAAGTGAATCCATGCTCTACATCATAATTTGAAGTTGTTTCCATTCCAATGTTCTGAGTTTAGTTTTTTTGTATGGCTTTCTATGAATACCACATTGTGTTGTGTGTGGATTTGGTTTCAAAGCTCTGTTTATTTTGTTTTTAGTGGTGACATAACTCTAAAATTTGACTTTTGTGCATAATAGGTTAGTGGAAAAATTGATATCTTTGAAGGGTTTAGAGGCTCGATTGAGATAGATACACAAATATTTGGATCTTGTTGTTGATGGGAGGCTTCCACTTAATCATGAAATTTTGTACCATCTGCAGGTTTGCAAAAATTTCTCTACTTACATTCATTCAAGAGGCTAGATCACTTATCTTTTGTCATATGGTTGGATTAATGTCGCATATAATGTCAATGTGGGCTATAGTTTTTTTAATATGTTCAAGTTATGCATAGTTTACAATGAATAGGGGGTGAAAAGGGGCGTGTAAGTTAAAACAACCATCCTTAACAATCATTCTTTATACTATGTTATATTTATTCATTATTCCTAAAATTCTTAAACATATAGACTAGGAAGAGAACTCTATTCAATACATGAGAATGTACTACATATATTGTTGTATCCAAGCCCTATGATCTTGGATGTATCTAGGAAGGCCCAAGAAAGGAGTTGCATGTATATAAGTAGTTGATTGGATGTCTCAGAAGTTTTGGAAGAATAACAATACAGGACTTGTATGTGTAACAATAAATAACAATGCACTAGTTTCAATAAGAGTTGCATGGACATGGATATAGACACCGATGTGATATTTTTTCAATGCCCCCCTTCTGTTGTTATGGTATTGATCTTATTACAGGTCCTCTCTATATTTCTAGCATTGTATTGAACACTACCTCTAAAACAAAAGCAACATTTTTTCTACTCTCGTACAATTGTTCTTTTTGTAATTCCAATTATTTTCCTATACTACAACTTTTGGAATATTTTGTAAAAGTGAATTTACAATTCAATATGAAAATTCATCCATGTTTCAGAACTTGCAACCTCAAGATGGATAAATACTATCTCACAAACCTGCACCAGCATTCCTCTTCATTCTTGCAAGGTACTTTGTTGTCCTTTAATACTTTGATAGTTATTTTATGACATTTGGCTCAATTCTGGAGTGCTATAGCAATCTATTCTATGATTAGCACTTAATATAAGTTTATATCAGAAAATACATGTCATGTATGGTGTTTTTTAATGCATGTGAAGCTAACTAGAGATAGAGAGAGGACTGAGAGGGATAGAAAGATGTCTTCATATTGCTACAATATCTTGTTGAACCTTTCTTTCTACAATGGGGTTGGCATATTTGTGAGCACTATTATTGTGTGTACTTTCTTGTGTAGGTGTATTTGTGGACTGTCAAAAGCACAAATTTTTGAGTGTGGGCAATGATCTTGCAACATTGTTTAGTAGAGACCAAAGCTAGTTTGTCTTGTGCTATTAACTCAAGGAGGTTAATTTTCCACTTGTCATTATGTATTGTCCATTTTTGTGCCTTAAAATCATAAATTCCATCATGATCATACACTAGTCATGGTTGTCCAATAAAACAAATTATATCTTTTTATGTATAATTTTAGTTATCTCCTTCTTATTTTAAATAAGTAATATTATTTTTCAATAATATTTTAACCAATAGATGTGTCTAGCAAAATTCACAGACTCCTATGTTTGCCTTGAAAGAGCTCACTGGTGGAGAGCAGAGGCCAAAGAAGACTCTCATTGACAGGTAGCAAGCATATGATTCTAACCTTATGGAGGAGTATCTATCTCTTCTATTTGTATTTCCATTTATATCACTTTTTTTCTTAGGCACATTATATTATAAAGCTCTGGCGATTTTTTTATTCCCTTACACTACATTTTTTTGTTATTTTGGTTTCAGGAAAATCAAGATGCATTGATCAAGTGTATCACAAAAGATGTTGGCTTTAATAATGGAAGACCTATAGCTGCATGTATCATCTATAAGTCACTTTTCAAATGGTGTTCATTTGAAGTTGAAAGAGCATGTGTTTTTTATCATATCATTCAAATGATTGGTTCAACAATTGAGGTATCATTGATTTTGCATTTCCCTAGTTCTGAGTAGTTTATGTGAATTGGACCTACAGAATATAATGATTTACTCAAAATTTTATAATGATTTACTC
>VDFB02072274.1:2021649-2060647 GCA_007258455.2 Sequoia sempervirens | reverse complement strand
AAGCAAATGCAATTGGGAGCTGCTCCTAGTTATTAGTTATGCAATGTGAAGTAATTGCATAACTGCTTAGGTTGACTTTGTAAAAACTATATTGTAATTGAAATTTTGTCATCTATCAACATCTATTTATTAGTTATGCAATGTGAAGCAATGCTTTGAGTTTGAAATATATGCAATGCAATGTAATCAATGATATGAATATAAACTACAAAAATCTATTTTTTACAATTTATTAGTTAAAATCTTTATTTTATTTTCTCTCTATATCTCCATGCTATGGAAATGCCTTTAAATTTTTTTAAATTTTTTTTTATCTCTTGGTCTACTTTTTTTTACCTTTTTTTTTAAATCTGATTTTTTCTGATTTTTTGTAGACTTGTTCCCAATTTTTTCAAAAAATCTTATACTTTTGGTTTGCCAATTTTCTCCCAAAAAGATTTTTGCTGCTATGGTATAAACACATATATTTTTCTAATATCAAGGATACTTATTGAAACTTCCATGCATTGCTAATCTAAAAGGAAAAGTCTTTTTCCTAATCTATATGCAACCATGCTTTTGACATTGTCAAAAAGAGCAAATATGGACACCATTGATAATAAAGATTTGTATTAACCAAATAGCCATGTACACATACATCAATATATGTCGATATAAGTATAAAATATAGTTACAAAAATAGCCATAGGGTTTCACGAGAATGCCATATAGGCATAATACAATGTCAACATATCTATACAAGATATGTACAAAATTGCTAAGGAGTCTAGGCATACAACAAAGTTCTCTAGAATAAAATCTCTATTTCTCTCCATGCTCTGGTACAAATTCCTTTCCTTGTTTTACATCTAATGGCTTAAGGTCTGTCACTCTCGCTTTTGTGCTCAAGGAGTGCTCCCTGCCGCTTCTCCCACGCTTTGAATTCCCAGTGGAAGTTTTAACCTACACAAGAAGCAAGACATTAATATATATATAGAGATTACATTATAAGAAATGATATATTTAATAAATAATCATTTACCTACCATCTCAATGATCACTCTCCATGATGGAAATATTTCTGTACGTCGACAGCTGTGCATGTCAGTTTCTCCTCAAGTATAAACCATCCGGGAATTCAAACTCATGAATCAATAATGGTTTGATTTTTCACTCAGGAACTAACATCTATACCAAATTTAACGTAAATTTAAACTTAGTAATTTCTCTCATACCTCCTTCTATCAAACCATGGAGGATTGTATAAAGGACAGAAACACTAATAACCATTTCCTTTGTAACATATTTGGAGGGTAAGTCACAACCAACATCTAAAAATAAAACAACAAATTATTCAATCACAAAAGTTACAATAGTGGACCCACGCCATGAATTATAATGTAGTGAGATCTATGGAAATCAAAATTTCCGAGTACAAGTATTAAACCATATATTTTCTGGTAGGCCTTGGCAGTTTGATAGGAAGACCAAGCATGATGGGGAGAAGAACACATACTCCATTGTGAAGGATGTGAAGACTTACAACCTTTCACCTCTCCTAGAAGAAGACAAGGCAAAGCATGAAGGGCCTAGTGTTTTGATGGTGGGTGAGAAGGAGTTCATGAAGACCTTGAAGGAAGGAGGAGGAAGAGGATTCTTCCTAATTATGAAGCCAAAAAATGAAGCAAATCTGCCCACAAAGAAGAAGGAAGATGCACCAAAGGAATTCCAAGAGTTGTTGAAAAGGTACAAGGACATAACAGTGAATAAATTACCTAGTTCCCTACCTCCCATTAGGGATATAAGCCACCATATTGATCTACTTCTAGGGGATACATTGCACAATAAGGCTGCATACAACATGACACCTGCTCAAAATGAGGAGATTACAAGACAAGTGCAAGAGTTGATGGATAAAGGGCTAGTGAGGAAGAGTTTGAGCTCATGTGTTGTTCCTAATGTCCTAGCACCAAGGAAGGATGGGAATTGGAGGCTTTGCACTGATTCAAGAGCCATTAATAGGATCACAATCAGATATAGGTTCCCGATGCCAAGAATGGAGGACCTCATGGATTGTCTATCAGGAGCATCTTACTTTTCCAAGATTGATCTAAAGAGTGGGTACCATCAGATAAGGATCAGAGAGGGGGATGAATGGAAGATAACTTTTAAGACTAATGAAGGGCTCTATGAGTGGTTGGTGATTCCCTTTGGGTTATCAAATGCCCCTAGTACATTTATGTGCCTTATGAATAAGGTATTGAGACCTTTCATTGGAAAGTTTGTTGTAGTTTATTTAGATGACATCCTTGTGTTTAGCAGGTCTAAAGAAGAAAATTTGAAGCACCTTGACATGGTACTAAGGAGGTTACAAGAGGAGAAGTTGTTGATCAACATGGAAAAGTGTGAATTCATGAAGGAAGAACTAGTCTACCTTGGTTTTGTCATCTCCAAGGGAAGTTTGAAGATGGATCCTTCAAAGGTGGATGCTATTCTTACTTGGACAACACCAAAATCCATGGGACATGTGAGAAGATTCCATGGAATTGGAAGCTTTTATAGAAATTTCATCAAGAACTTTAGCCAAATTTGTGCACTAATCTTGGACACCATCAAAGGAGGTAACAAAGGTAAGTTTTCTTGGACCAATGAAGCTGATAAAGGGTTTGAATGTCTAAAAATGAGAGTATCACAATAGCCTATACTTGTTCTTCCTGATTTTGATAAATCTTTTACCATTGACTGTGATGCTAGCAATCAAGCTATAGGGGCTGTTTTGAGCCAAGAACGCAAACCGGTTGCATTTTACAGTGAGAGGTTGAATGAAGCAAAGAGGAAGTATTCTTCCTATGATTTGGAATTGTATGCTATGGTCCAAGCCCTCAAAAAGTGGAGGCACTACTTGTTACCTAAATAATTTTTTGTTTATACTAATAATCATGCCTTGAGTTTTTTGAATGCACAAGACAAACTCAGTCATAGGTACATGAAGTGGGTAGAGTCTTTGCAAGCCTATACATTCACAATAAAGTATAAGAAGGGTCAAGCAAATAAGGTGGCAGATGCTCTCAGTAGAAGGGCACTTGTAGTGTAAGAGGTCCAACTCCAAAGCATGGGGGTTGAAGCATTGAAGGATATGTATCATGAAGATTCAAAATTGTAGGTATACAATGTTTGTGAGCAGCATTTGAATTCTTTTCATGGTGAATTCTCTAACTTTTTATTGCAGAATGGTTTGCTCTTCAAAGGAATCCAATTTTGTGTGTGTAAATGCTCAATAAGGGAGAATATCATAAAGAAGAAACATAGTGGGAGTCTTGGAGGTCACATTGGCCTTGATAAGACCTTAGAACAAGTTAGGAGATTTTACTGTAGGCATAAAAAATATACAGGTTAATATCGTACACTCGATCCTAATCTACTAACATCGTTTCATCCTGAATTATCCCTCTGTCTAACCATTTAATCAAATAGCCTTATTTGATTAAAGTCATCATAATTCCCCTTTTAATTAACTAAATCCATCAATTTAATTAAATCATTGTCTCTGTGTAATTAGCTAGGTCATTTCATCTTCCTATCTTTATTTAATTAAATAATCCATATTATTTGATTAAATCTCTAAAGTTCATCTAATTAAATAAAATAAATCAATCATTTATCTAATTTAATCTAACATCACCCCCTTTGGTTAAATAAATCAAAATATTTATTTAACTAAGTCTTAATCATTTTCATCTCTTTTTTATTTATTTAAATCCTAAAATCTAAATCAAATGGTCAAATAAGCTAAATCTCCCCTTAAATTAATCAAATCTTGATTAATTTAATCCTAATCACTCAAATCCTCTAGATTTTTCAACTTGCACATGAAAATTAATTTAATTGTTTTATAAATCACCTATTTTCATTCAAAAAAGGCATCCAAGTGGTAATATTCCTCAAATTTGAAATCTCCCCCCAAAATGACTTGCCCATCCAACTGTAAAAAATTTAAAGCTCTTACATTGTCTCTTACATGTCTCCCACTTGGCATTTAACTCATCTTTCATCCCCCCTAAACATTTCATTTTATCAAATTCAAATTTCAAACTTGCACATTGATCAAAATGTGCTCATCCTCCATCCATTCACATGTTGACAAGTGGCACCTTGCTATTTGTTGATTTTTAGTCCCACATTGCTCTATTTTGAACATTCATCCATCTTAGCATTCTATAAATAAAAGGCTAATCTCCTCATTTGATCATCCACAATTTGAGTAAAATTACTATGCTCAAATCTTTTTTGGCAATCTTCATCCATACTTTTGAATCCATAGCTAGGTTATGCAGGTTTTTCATCATGGAGCACACTTGAATCTTCAACAAAGTGGATCACCATCACCATTCATCATAAAATCTTGCAAAGGAGTTGGGAAAGGGCCAATTTCCACATCAAATTGGCACCAACTCCCCCATAAGATCAAGAGTTTGCATATTCTCAATAGGATTTAGCTTATTTTCATCTTTTGTCATTGTGTTCTTGTTTTATTTCTATTTTGAATATGGTTAAATGGATTTTATGGGGAACCTCCATTCTAACTTGCATTTGATCTTATCGATGTGTTCATTTGTTGTTTTCTTGCAGGTATTAGGATCTAGGTTCACATTTTGGCACTAAAAGGAGGGAAATCTCACATTCCAATAACGTTTTTTTTCAAAATTATGCGTTTTTGTTTGTTTATAGGAAACAAAGCCACTCACAGTCCAATGGGCTTATATAGAACCGCTGGAAACAAACTGTATTGTTAAAAAATTCAAACTGCACCACTCACAGTCTAGCAGGGCCATATAGCGTCGCTCACAGTCCAGTGGGGCTATACAGAACCACTCTGGAAACAAACTGCGCTGCTAGAATCAAACTACACCACTCAAAAATCAAACTATGCCACTGGAGTCTCCAACGTCACCATAAAGCACCGCTAAAAAATCAAACAGAGCCGCCATCACAAACAGAACCGCTTGGATTTCTTTCTTTTACATGCAAACGTAAAATGGCCATATCTTGGTCATTTTTTGGTCTTTTTCGAAGCTTTTTTTTTAAATGGGGTAGAATTTCATAAGCTATCCAATGGTGTAGGTTATTATTAACTTTGATAGAGTTAAAATCTTCAAATTTTCACTTAATTTCAAATAACAATGAAACTTTGTCTAAATTTTAGGGTTTTTATGCTTAATCATTTATCTAACCTTCATATCTTTTTGTTCCTTGATGTCATATAAAATTTGGATCTTGTATTGTAGGTTTTAAAGGATCATGGAGCATGGAAGTCAAAGAAAAAATCATTATCACATCATTGTATCAAGTGTTTTTGAACACTTTGGGGAGCAATTATAATCCCAATTCTAAGGATTTTACCCCTTCAAGCTTTTAGGACCTACTAAATTTCTTTTGGGCTCTAAAAAGAAAATTTCAATTTTTTGCTACAAAGGGCTAAAATGAACATTGGGAACACAACTTACTAGATTTTTTTTTGGTTAACAATTGAACAAAGCAACTCTCATTTGTCTTTTGGTGCTTAAAAAGAAATCACAATTACTTTGGGGATCTAAAATGAACAAGTGCAACTTTGTTTTGTGATGGCTTACTTAAACTAACCTCGTTGAAAAAGGACATATGTGCTTCTCTCGCGCTTTATAGCGATCTTGAGAATCAAAAGGCCTTTTTCAAGATTTTAGGTTAAGACAAAGCAATCACCTCCACACTTCATTTTTGGGTTTAAAATTGAACAAAATCTTGTGTGAGTGTGAATGAATTTATTGCATGTGTTCTCCCTTTGTTTCTAAACAAGGGTGGATCGAACTATGAATAAGTTTATTCACTTTTGTCTATCTTAGAGGGCTTGGCTTGGGGAAAAATTACTCACCCAAGGGAATGACTCAACTGGTAACACTCGAAACTCGAGAGTATTTCCAGCCGGGATATAAATGTGGGTATTGAAATAAATACCAATATCATGCGGTTGATTCTGATGAGATGGATCCAAAGGGGACTTTCGATGTATGGGTTAATCTCCACAAATGGAAAGTCCTTATTAAAACCCATGTTTTAGAATTGCCAAAATCCTTGATCTATTTGTTGGTGCAACAACGGTCGTTTTGAAGCTACCCCACACTTTTATAGTCTTTTAGTAGAAATGGAAATCATGGCATGGGAGTTTCATGGGTGTTGATGCTTGGTTGCCCCGTATAAGTGAGTGTCATGGAGGGGAGCCAGTGGGGTCAAGCATCTAACCATTCGCTAAAGATAAGCGTAGCTGGACTTGTCCAAGTGGGAATCCAACAAATATTGTCTTTCACATCCATAGGGTTGTACTTATTCTTGGTGGCAAAATTCTTTGCTTGTTTGAAAACATCTTAAAAACAAACACTTAACATCATCATGAAAATTTCAAACCCTTTAGGAGACAAATACAATTGACCCAATCCATGTGTTATTGCTTGCCCTTGGGAGTTACATCCTTAGAGGTTTCTAAACACATAGGATTACATCTCAATTTTTCTACTAAAGATCAACAATAGGTAACCATTTCCTTGGATTCATCAAATTTCCACATAACATACTTTGTGGGATTTGAAGAAATTAGGACATTGGACATCTAGTTTGGACAGCCTAATCAAAAAATTGTTTGTGGTAAAAGCAATTCACTAATCAAGATGAAATCAATTGAACCCCACACATGTGCTTGTATATTTATTGTCTTATGGTCTTTTGAGAAAACATTGATCTTTTGGTTTGAAGGGAAAAGCATGTTGTTCAAAACCTTGGCCTTGTAAACAAATCCTTCTTAGGTTCATTTAGGATCAAAATCAAACACTTCATCCATTTCAAACATTTATCATCCCATCCCACAAGCAACTTTGTATCTTTGGAAACATTATTATCTAGACTTGGGTACATCCTTAAAACAAATCAAAATCACCTTGTTTAGTTAGGAGTATGGGAATGCATCCTTTCTCATACCTCTAGTTAAATTATCACCCCTTTGAACAAGTTTATCCTAAATATCACATCCAACATCTTAGCGTTTACAAGTTCATTAACCAATCAAACCAATCAAAATCAAACCCTAAGTCTAGCATTGATCTAAAGTCCCTAAACATTCAACACTCATATCATTCACCCCTTTTCATCTTTCATCTAATCATTGGTCCTAAACACCTTAGAGGTCACTTTTGTAACAAGATCAAAACACAAGAGGAATATGGAATATAAACTTGATCCATACATCATGAGTAATCCAAGTCAACCAAACTATCAAAGCCTTACAATGCCAATTGATTTTCAAAACTCATATTTATACAATCCATACATGGGATCGTTGTCTCCTACAAACATCAATGGTACAAAAAATGTGAGTATGCCTAGTCAAAATATTGGAACACCTTTCTCGATGGTAGATCTAAATCCAAACCTACAAGTCTGTCAACCGAACAATCAATGCATGAGCCTTCAAATGAACAACACCATCCCACCAAATCCAAACATGCCAAAAGTGAATATACCAAGTACAAGATTACCAAACATGAATCCACACTTGGAAAACTTTGGGATAAATATGTTTGTGAATCATACAAATGTGGTTCAAAGTCCAAACAAGATGCTAACAACTCCATGTATTAATCCAAGTCAAGGTGACACCATGGAAAATCAAAGTTACCCAAATCAAGACAATGTTCAATTTCAACCTATAATGCCAAATCTAAACACCATCCCAAATTAGAACATTGTTCAAAATCAATTTTTTCATGATCCCATTCAAAAATCACAAGTATGCATCCCAAATTTGCTTGAACAGAAACCAAATCAACTATATCAAGGGAGTCAAGATCAAAATCAAGATCAAATTTGGCGAGATAAAATTGCTATACTTACCAAAGGAGTTGAGTTATTGTGCCAAGAGACATCTCCACCACCATTACCCATATCAACATCATTCCTTGGTTTAGGGCTTCCCCCTTTACCTAGCACCAATCACTCCATCCAAATCAATCCACCTAACACCAATCAAGCCATCACATCAAATCCTTTGAATATACCATCGACATCGCACCAACAGATGGTATCTAATCAAATGACAACATCAATCCTAAAAATCAAAATATGGTCTCCCAAAGACCTGTCACCTTGGTCATTCTGACCATTCCTATCACCTCGATCAATCCCATCATATCTCAAACCCTCACAATCACTCCAAACGTATCTCAGCGGCTTGTCACTACATCCAACACAATTCCAAATCCACCACCACTACCACCAAAACCAAACGCAGCAAGACAATATAACATTGTGCTAAAAGCTCACCAAGCCTACCAAAAAGCCATCCAACAATATCTAGCCCCGTAAAAAGCAACACAAGCTCAACAAGTGCAACAAGCTTCTCAATCTACCCAATAAACACAAGCACAAACACGAAAAATGATAACTATTGGGGATAACGATGAACATTCAACCACTGGTGATAGCATTGACAATCTCCCCACCACAATTGCTAAAAGCAATGATCAAGATCTATTCATCAAAGAGAACATTGAAGATGTTTCTATCTTGTCTAAAGATCAAATCAACATAGGTCAAGAGTCACTTTTCAATCATGATCAAAATCCACAAACAAAACCCAAAAATGATCCAATTCAAGAAATGTCAACATCACTTGACCCTATGGTTGAAGACATTCACAATCTCTTTGCTACAATTGTTTAAAACAATGTTCAAAACCCATCCATCAATAAGCACATTAAAGATGTTTCTACCCCATCTGACGATCAGCTCACCATACATCAAGAGCCACTTTTTAGTGATCTAGTTCAAGGAGTGTTAGAATTATTTGATCCTATTGACATAATCCATGACCCATCAACCAATGATCATATTGAAAATGTCTCTACATTGCCTTATGAGTTAGAGGACATATCTCAAAAATTTATTCCAAAGCATGATCAACATATTTCACCAAAGTCTAGCAATTGTCCTTTCCAAGACATATTGACATCCTTTGACGTCATGGTTGCAGATATTGAAGGAATCTTCAACTCAACATTTGATCCAAGTCCACTAAAAAATCAAGAGGGTATTGAGCCATTCCCCATGCCTAATGACGACATCCAAGAACCCTTTGTAAGTAATCCATCCTTTGAAACTGACCCATGTCAAGAACTTGATCCAAAGCATGTTGAAAGTAACTTCAAAATTATTCAAAATCAATAATTTGTATCTCCAAGATACTACAATGATCTAATGGACACTCTCCTATCTATACAAGGTGATCATATACATATAACACATAATCCTCTATCTACCCATGAGATGCTTTCTTTGGATGGACACATAGATGATCTTCCTTCAGAATAGGATTCCTTTACTCCTAACATTATTACACAAAAAGAGCAGGTCATGAATTCCTACAATAAAACAGAGTTGTCAATGGAAGTATCAGATATATCCCAAATTTAGACTAAGGACATCATGAATAAAGATATCCAACATTATCCACTCAAGGAAACATGTAAAATAGAGTAGGATATTCTAGAGTTAGTAGAGCAACAAATTAAAATAAGGTCATCTACAGTGGCTATCTATTAGAGAATGCTTATCAAACAAGACATCTCAGAATAAGAAGAATCAAGGAACAAAGGTAGTACTTCCACAATACTGGGGGCAACTATGTCTCAAGCAAATGTCAACATAGGGAGCACGAAGAGTCCTTACGATGAAACTAGTGTCAATACTACAACCAGTCACATCATGAATCTCCATCCACCCATCACCCCATCCATGAATTGGAATCAACATCAAAGGAAATATTTGACTCAAAGTACGAAGAACATTATCAAAGAAAAAGAAGCTGAGAAGCATAATGGACAAATCAAATACACATGGATACCAAAGAATACAAAGAAAAATTATCCCTATCAAACTCCATTAGTCAAAGAAACTATGGGAAAAAATAAAAAAGGGAAAAGTATCCATCAAAGATGTCCACAAAAGAAAAAGCAAGCTTTTCAAGCGATGTACAAAGTGTATCAAGCAGTTGGTCCTAATTCCATGCACGCTTCTGTATCCACCTATCATTGCTCATCTTCCCAAGTTTGGAGAGTCAAAGGTTCCAAACTGTCAACCAATCCATCTCTTATCCCTAAACACACTCCATCCACACCTCCACGCATGATATCCAATTCTCAAATTAACCATGTATTGGCAATGACCCTTTATCATAAGGATTCAAAAGGAACTCTATCGCGATGTGTACACAAAGACAAAGTCAACCAGTATCAATGAAGTAGATCAGGAATCTCAAAATTTGTATTCAAGTGCATGTATCTTAGCAAAACAACTTCTTCAAGTAGGCTATCAATGGTACATCATGACAAAAGCATCTACATCAACACCACTAGGTGGGTTAGCATGAATCTTTCAGAAAAAACCAAAAAAATAAAATAAAATAAAAAAATCCAAAAAAATCAGAAAAAAGATTGAAAAAAGTAAAGAAAAAAAAAATTATCCTCTAGTGAAAACCGCATGGGCAGCACTTTAGGCAAGACCATGATGAAAACTTGGCAAACAGGCGTCATGTGTAGAATCAAGCATCTACGTGCGCCAGTTCAGGTGAAAGCATCTTATCCCATCCATAATAAAGCCAACATTCCATCTGTCTTATCCATAATAAATCCATGTATCCACGAACCATTTATCCAATACATTTTCATTCATCTACATCCATAGTCCAAATTATCTTGATCTTGATGAAAGTTTGGGGCACACTTTACGCTTGCTTATGATAAACATCTTGACATGGGTCATTTTTCATTGATCCTATCCTATCCAACGTTATCTGAGCCATGAAGCATTATCCAAATGAGCATTCTTTATTTGAACACCTTATCTTATCACAAGATAATCCATATACCTCAATCCGTACACCTATCTAAGCATCCACACATCACATTCCATACATTGCTAGACATTGGGGGAAAATATGTACATCTTGCTTCAGGAATAAATCTTGATCTATATCCTCCAAGTTATGTGGTGATACGAACATTGACAAATCTGAAATCAAATTGGTCATGCATCTGTAATCCAAAATTTGAATCACTAGCCCATGGCATATTTTGGCAAGAAGACACTCCTCATCAAGCTTCATCTTTCATCGAACATCAATCTAAAAAATCATTATCAGTTGCATCCAATTTGCATATCAACATCACATCAAATCATTCGAACAACTTTTGTTCCAAATCAAGCTTCATCAATCCTGATCAATCAAATCTAATCAAAAAAATCATCATCTCAGGATATCCTTGTGTTGCTTAACACTATCCTTGCATTGTTGTGCATCCTCAACAATGTTATCATCATCAATCTCAATCAATCAACCCTTGCATTGTTGTGCATCCTCAACAATGTTATCATCATCAATCATGATTAGTCAATCCTTGCATTGTTGTGTATCCTCAACAATGTTGTCATCATCATCAATCCATCGATTTGATCAATCAACCTTAGCTTGGTTTTTAACAAAATACCAAAATAGAGCACTGATAGCATCAGACATATCCATATCAAAATCGTCAAAATCATGCGAAAATCAAAAAAACATCCAAAACATATCAAAATCCAAAAAACATCTATAAAATAGAAAACATCAAAAACATGATATCCGAACTACGTCTTCTCTGAGCTTAAACGTAGGCAAGGATAATCTTTGATTAGCCCCAGAGACATCAAAATCCAAAAACATAAAAAAAAAAAAAATCCAAAAACATTCAAAAAATCAAAAACAAAAAACACAAAATCAAAACATTAAAAAAACACAAAATCCAAAACATTCATAAAATCTTGAAAACCCCAAAACATCAAAAATTCCAAAATTAAAACATTTGCAAAATTTGAAAAATACCAAAAATAGCCTCAAAACATTCCAAAAACGTAAAAACAAACATCCAAATATTTGAAAAAATCCATCCATCCCATCTCGCTTTCACCCGCAATAATCAATCATCCATAATAAATCAACCATCACACTCACCCCTTGGAAAAACAAATAGAAACAACCACAACAATCAGCCAATAAAAGAAAACTTCAAACACAAAATCAAAATCCAAGCAACAAATCGTTAAACACAAAATCAAACTCTTGATCATTTTCAAACATGTCAGCCAACCTTATATCAACAGCCTATCAAACAAATTATCAAACCATCATCATCCTATACAATGCATTTTTTAGGATATATCGCTCTGACAATGGGCATCATTTTGGATATCACCTTGGATTTTTATCCTATCAAAACACATCCCTTTGGCTGAAGGTATGAAGAACATTGGCTTGTTTATGTACTTGATCTTTTCTTTTGATTATTATTGTGCTCATTCCAAGGACCTCTCAATGATGTCCCCAATGAAGGGATTTAGATAGATAGGAATGGGGCAACGATCATTATCTTTTTATCTACTACGCTTATTGGATGTTCTTGTAATATAACTTGGTGAATACTTACTTTGTTAAGTACGTCCTCGAAAGGTTTCTATATGTCAAGTGTGAACAAGAATACTCCTATTTGTTTGTTGATTCAAATTCCATCGCACTAGGTACAACGCCATCCTGGTCCTCTATACCTTGATGCATCATGCCTACGTGTGTTATCAAACATAAGGTAATTGGCCCTTTGAAAATCTCAACTCCTTGGCAAGTAATCATCATCATCATCTCATGTCTTGTTGGAATCTCTTATTTTCTTCTATCTCTTTCTTTTCGCGCTAACATGGTACCATGATAGTTAATCATAAGTCATCACCATTGCATCTATCTTGAATCCACAAACCATCAGCATATAATGAATATCATATCATATAGAAAGAATTAATCATACCCCATGCATTCATCCACATCATTGTATAATATAGATTGGTTATTATAAACATTTCATAAACCATACATTTATCATCTATTTTCATAATCATCCATGCATCATCATATCATATTATGTGCATCATCATATCATCCATTACATATAAACATCATAATCATCTCATCATCAATGATGTTACTGTCATGGTACAAATCAGAATCAAGTGGGTGTAATATATCAAAGTAGACATGAGGTTACCCATGGCCGAGGACTGTCTACATCATCAAATCTGTCTACATCAAAGATTTGAGCTGAATTGATCTTGAACCTCTTTGTCGAGAGATTGACCTTCAAATCAAACATCTTTGCCTAATCTCTCGAGGGGGAAATACACCAGTGTAATTATTCATTCACTAGGGCAGCAGTGGGGCATCTGAAAAAAATCAAAGAATTTTTTACTTTTGATCATGGCAAGGTTATTCTTTGAACCAACACAACAAGTGCATCACTTCAAATAGGGGCAAAATGTAGACATGAAAAATATACAGGTTGATATCACACACTCGATCCTGATCTACTAACATTGTTTCATCCTGAATTATCCCTTTGTTGAACCATTTAATCAAATAGCCTTATTTGATTAAAGTCATCATAATTCCCCTTTTAATTAAATAAATCCATCAATTTAATTAAATCATTGTCTCTGTGTAATTGGCTAGGTCATTTCATCTTCCTATCTTTATTTAATTAAATAATCCATATTATTTGATTAAATCTCTAAAGTTCATTTAATTAAATAAAATAAATCAAAAATTTATCCAATTTAATCTAACATCACCCCCTTTGGTTAAATAAATCAAAATATTTATTTAACTAAGTCTTAATCATTTTCATCTCTTTTTGATTTATTTAAATCCTAAAATCTAAATCAAATGGTCAAATCAACTAAATCTCCCCTTAAATTAATCAAATCTTGATTAATTTAATCCTAATCACTCAAATCCTCTAGATTTTGTAACTTCCATGTGAAAATCAATTTAATTGTTTTATAAATCACCTATTTTCATTCAAAAAAGGCATCCAAGTGGAATATTCCTCAAATTTGAAATCTCCCCCCAAAATGACTTGTCCATCCAACAAAGCATTTAAAGCTCTTACATTGTCTCTTACATGTCTCCCACTTGGCATTTAACTCATCTTTCCTCCCCCCTAAACATGTCATTTCATCAAATTCAAATTTCAAACTTGCACATTGATCAAAATGTGCTCATCCTCCATCCATTCACATGTTGGCAAGTGGCACCTTGCTATTTGTTGATTTTTAGTCCCACATTGCTCTATTTTGAACATTCATCCATCTTAGCATTCTATAAATAAGAGGCTAATCTCCTCATTTGATCATCCACAATTTGAGTAAACTTACTATGCTCAAATCTTTAGCAATCTTCATCCATACTTTTGAATCCATAGCTAGGTTATGCAGGTTTTTCATCATGAAGCACACTTGAATCTTCAACAAAGTGGATCACCATCACCATTCATCATAAAATCTTGCAAAGGAGTTGGGAAAGGGCCAATTTCCACATCAAATTGGCACCAACTCCCCCATAAGATCAAGAGTTTGCATATTCTCAATAGGATTTAGCTTATTTTCATCTTTTTTCATTGTGTTCTTGTTTTATTTCTATTTTGAATATGGTTAAATGGATTTTATGGGCAACCTCCATTCTAACTTGCATTTGATCTTATTGTTGTGTTCTTGTAGGTATTAGGATCTAGGTTCACATTTACTATTGGCCAAAGTTGCAAGTGGATGTGAGAAGGTATGTGGAAGGTTGCAAAATATGTCAAAGGGAAAAGGGAACTTCATCAAATGCAAGAGTCTATCAGCCACTGCCCATTCCCAATAGGCCTTGGGAGTGTGTAAGTATGGACTTTATCTTGGGGTTGCCTAGAACCCAAAGAGATTTTGATACTATATTTGTGGTAGTTGATAGATTTAGTAAGATGGCACATTTTCTTCTTTGAAAATGCACCAATGATGCATCTCATATAGCATGTCATTTCTTTAAGGAGGTTGTTAGGATACATGGACTGCCTTTAAGCATTGTTTCTGACAGGGGTTCTAAATTCATTGGTCACTTTTGGAGGATCTTATGGAAGAAAATCAAGGAAATTTTTTTTCCTTTAGTTCAGCATACCATCCACAAACAAATGGACAAACTGAAGTGGTGAATAGATCATTGGGAAACCTCTTAAGATTCCTTACCAAGGAGCATGGACAAGCTTGGGATCTAATTTTACCTCAAGATGAATTTTCATATAATGACTCCATGAATAGGAGCATTAGTAGAAGCCCTTTTGAATTAGTCTATGGAATGCACCCTAGAGGCGTCTATGAACTAATATATCTACAAGGAGTTGCTAAGAGAAGTGATCAAGGTGAGGACTTTGTTGTTACAATCAAGGATATTCATCAATAAGTGAAGGAAACCCTTCAAAAGAATGTTGAGAAGTATGAGGAAAAGGCATATTTAAAGAAGAGGAATGTCCAATTCAAGGTTGGAGACTTGGTGATGGCACACTTGAAGAAGGAGAGACTTCCAAAAGGAGAGTATACCAAACTCATGATGAAGAAGATAGGACCTTGAAAGGTGGTCCACAAGTTTGGCCAAAATGCTTATGAAATAGAGCTACCTCCTGGGGTGGCAATCTCTCCTATCTTCAACATTTCTGACTTGTATCCTTTCAAAGCTTCTATGAATGCAGGTGATGGAACAAGTACAACAACAATGGAGGATGAATATTGGGTGAAGGAACTACCCCCCAACAAACCTATGACTCTTGAATGCATCCTAGACACCAAGGAGACAAAGAACACTAGAAGGAAGGTTTATAAGGAATACCTGGTCAAATGGCAAGGTCTACTTGAAGAGGATGCAACATGGATGTTAGAAAATGATATTAAACAGCATGTAACTACTGTAGAAGACTTGATCTCAAACAGGACTTGAGATCTTTTTCTTGCTTGGGAGTATGGTGCAGGAGCACCCATGGGTCTAAGGGACCTAGAATAATTTTTCATGTTTTTTTTCTTGGTTTATGGATGGAATAAGGTCTCATGGACCATTTCAATTCTTTGTAGTAGGTGTTCTAGGTTTTTGGTTGAGTTTTTGGTCTTGGTGACCAACTTCTTTGTACAAGGTCTCCATCCTCCTTTATAAGTCTAGTGCATCTTGCAAAAATAAGGAAAAAATATGCCTTGCTATATCTAGACACCTGAGGGGAGTCACCTTACTTTTTGAAAAGGTTTTAAATGCCAGTGACACATTTTGGAAGGCTCTTTCTAGTTGAGTTGGTAGAAGTTGCTCACATTGCCTTAACTAGGCAATTAGAAGTCAAAGCATGAGATTAGTTGTTTTCCAATGCCTCTCTTTTCAAAAGATAGTTGCAAGAAGTTTGAGGGAGTTTGTAAGACTTCAAATATGCCTCTCTTGGTTGAGGCAAGGTTGATGTTGATGTTTTGAAGAAGTTTCAATAAGAAGTTTGATGTTTTTCCTGTGTTTTTGTGAAGAATTTGTTGATCCCATACTTGGTACGAACTATATGTTCACTTTCATGCTCCAAGAATAACTGTATGTTCAATATCATTTCCTCAATTTTTTGAAGAACGACAGGCTCATTGTTGGAAGTTGTGCATGAATTTTGGCTTGACATCTCCATGTGGCAAGCATAATTGACAAGCAAAAAAAAAGAGTTTTTTCTTGATTTTGAAGAATCTATTTAAGAGGCACTTAGGAATGGTGGAAACATGTGTGGAGAACTTGTAGGAGTTTGAATTTGGGCTTTGGGGTGAAGGGGAGAGCCTAGATAGCCAAGACCTAGGTGTAGGTCTGTGAATTAGGCCTTTTGGAGCAGCGGTAGAAAGGGCCATTGTGAGTGATGTTTTGACAATCAAGAGGAAGGGTTTTGGAACCTTATAGGGGTCCATCTTAGGGGTTTGAATCCATAGGTTTGTTGTCTTAAAAATATTCCTTGTGTTTTTTTTTCTGACTATCCTACCGGGCAAGGGCTACAAGCCTTAAGAGAGAGTGAGGTCTAAGTCACCATAGTGATGGGTGTTTGCTGAAACCTAAATGCTAGAGGGTTGTTAAACCTTGTTTTGACTTAATGAGACATGATCCAAATGTTTTCAAGCTTTGTGAATGGTTTGAGTTGTGAACACTACGAGTGTGGGGTTGATCTCTTAAAGAATAGTGGAGTTTAGGACTCATGAGAGTATTTGAGAGAAGCATTCAGTGGAGTGACTTTTCCATTTGTGATTTTGAGTTTTCTTTCCCTGCCACTCTGCATCATTTCTAAAGCTTATGCAGGCTATTTCCATGGTGTTTGTGGTGGTGGTAGGAGTATTTAAGGTTTGTAAGTACCTTATACAATAAACCCTCCTTTGTAGGGCTTGATTTGTGCATAGAATAAGCTTAGTCAATAAACATGATGTGAGTAATGTCTTCGAAGTCAGATAAAATGATTGAGGTGTAAATGGTTGATCATAGTATATTGGTCTTGAGGAACTAGTTGGTAAAAGTGAAAATTTGGTGAGTTGTTTAAGGAATTGAAAGATTCAGAGCTCTTTATTAGGGTTTTTCTTTGAATTCATATAAATTGATGATGGCAAAGGTGTGTTAGGATTTGATGGATATAGGTTGTAACATGAAAGATTGGTTTTTGGTTATTTTTCCTAGGTAAAGAAAATTGAGTGGAAGGGTCCCTTGGTGAATGATGAAAGAGTGGATTGTTTAGTGACTCTAATTAGGTTTCTTGTGCATGGATCAGTCATTTTGTTGATAAATAAGATGTTTGAAGCTTGAGGATGATAAGAAGAAATATTGGAATGATTTGGCTTGTTGTTGACTTCTGGTTTGCAAATGAAACAATGTGATTTTTGATGAAAAGAGAAAAATTTTAGTTGCTTATTCAATTTGATCTTCTCTTGATTCAATTGGGTTAGATGTTGGTGCAGGAGCACCTAGGTCATCAAATACTTTTCAATTTTGCAAAAGGGATGAGTGTTCAAATTTGTATTCATTCAATCACAAAAGGTCATGGAAAAATGATGTAAAGCATGTTCAAGGTCATATGAGGTCTAATTTGAATGTATTTAAGGTTATCTAGGTAAGTTCTAGGTGGTCAAAGTGGTAAAATGCAAACAATGCAATAATGTAATATTGTTAAAAGTTGTTAAATTGACAAAAACAAGGAAATCAGGCATACTAAAGGTTAAAAGGGGTAGTTTCAACCAATGGAAAGACAGTTATGGAAAAGGAATTATCTTTAAAAGGCATGTAAAGGCGAGAAAAATAAAATGTTTGTGTTCTTGTAATTAGATTTTGAAATAAAAATTCCCTGTCTCTGAGTTTGCAACATTACTCTCGATTGTTTTGTTTTCTTGTGTTGGTAATTTAGGACCACCCAAAGTTAAATCATAGTGTGAATACATGTAAAGAGGAGTTAGTTTCCAATTTCAAGAGTTGGACTTGGTTAGTTTTAGGAAACAAAAGAATAAGAGGCAGTTTTCAGTGCCCGATAGAGTCCTTTTAAAAGCAAGTTTGAGAGTCCAATAGGATTTTTCTTCACTACTCCACCAATGTAGGTCAAGTAAATTGGTGGAGTAGGTTAATGTTAGGATTTTTTTCATTTTTTGATGATTGTAAGTGGAGGGAAATGCAAGAATACCATGGTGGAGTTGTTGCTACACTAGAAAATAGAGGATTTTCCTACACAAAGTGATGCTACAGTCATGGGTCATGAATAAATAAAGCATGTAGGGGCTTGGAAATGATGTAGAAGGTCTTGGAAAACATAAATAATCATGTTCCAGGTGGTGGCCAGGGAAATAGGGGTTTGCAAGAGTATTTTTCACAAAACCCTCCTTGATTTGTGCTTTTACACCCTATAAACGATGGTTTATTGGATTGGGACATTCTCATGGTTTTCAATCCCTATAAATGGTAAAATATTGAGTTATAAGACATGCTTGAAGACTTTTTTGAGGTATTGACTGATTTGGAATGGTTTTGAAGGGGTATCCTTTGTAAAATAGGCCTAATCTACTAGCCTTTCTTTAGAGGATAGCTTGAAATCTGATGATTTTCTTTATGTCAAATGTCTAAGAACTTTGATATGTTGTGATGTGCTGGAAAGTGTTTCTAAATGTGCATTAAGTTTTTTAATAAGCTTTGAGATAGGAATGTAACTACTTGATTCAATGGTTGACAGACCTATTAGAGGAATATGATATTGTCTGATCAAAACAAAGATGTTTGTTTAAACAGTGGAAATGATGATATTGAGTGCTTGGTTGCTATCAAACTAATGATATGATTGATGTTACTAAATTTGGTTAAGGTGTATAAGACAGGTTTGGTGACTTTGATGGTTGGATGGGTGAGTATTATGAAGCCTTTTGAGCAAATTGGTGATTAACCACAAGATGATAATCAAGATTTTGTTGTAGCATGAGTTTGTAACCTATAAATAGACTACTACAGTCAAAATATGGTGAGTACAGTGCTTGATAATGGACCGATAACAGTGAGGTATGGTTTAGTTGATTTTTTTCCTTGGTGAATAAATGAAAGGATGAATTGTTCAAGTGTCAATAATCAGGTTTATGTTGTTTTTATGGTGGTTGAGAATGATATGAATCTAATTAATTAAGTCAAAGTTTTCTTTAATATGGTTTTTGATTTGAATGAGTGAAATTGGAATACTGATTAGTGGAATGATGAATGATGGTCTATGGAATGCCTAAGAGAATTTGAGTGGATTTTGGTTGAATGAAAAGTAGATTTCTGATGAAATTATATTTGATCTTCTCCTAATTCTATTTGGGATTGAAATCCCTTGAAGAAATGATGTTGATGGTGTTTGTTGGATGCTCTGCATCAGATGTACCCTGATGATTGAGTGTTTTGATATGATGCTCTGCATCACTAACTACCTTGTCTATGCTATTGCTTACTATTATGGTTTCATAGATTTTTTCCAAGCATCCATAGTTTGTCATGCTGGTGCACCTTTGCAAGCACATACCTCCATGTGAAGTAATTGCATCGTGCTACTTATGTTGACTTTCTAAACAACTATATTGTACAATTGAAATTTTTTCATCTATCAACATTTAGTTATTAGTTATGGAATTTGAAGTAATGCTTTGAGTTTGAATGATGTGTAATGCAACATAACCAACAATATGAATATAAACTACACAAATCTATTAAGTAGAATTCATTAGTTAAGTTCTCTTTATTCTATTACCTCCATGTATGTTTGAGTGAATCCACTGGCACTAGGAAGTGTTTGCTTGAAACCGCCAATATTAGCCTATTCAACATCCAAAATCACATGTATTAAAATACCATTCATAAAACAATGCTATTAACATGTAATAAATTTATAATTGTTTAATAGTTACATACCCCACTGATAGGTGTACTGTAGAAATAAGTAGGTGGAGGACCGCTGTATCCAGTCTCAACACTATGACCTTGCAATTTTATTAAAATAATAAAACTAAATTAGTTAGTCATGCATTTTAGAATTGAAATTTAATAAATTAAATTCAATGAACTTGCTGACTTTTACCCGACTATGAATGCCATATGCATGATGCAAAATGTTATCCATCCTCTCCATCCCCGTAGTAGCATATGGATCCTGTGTAGTAGCATACAGATCCTATGTAGCAGCATACGGATCCTACGTAGCATCCTCCTGAGTGTCGGTGGGGTCATATGAACAAGTCGCCCGCAAGATTGACACACATGGGTTCAAAGGCCACCACTCGAAAACTCCCATGAATAGCATTGTACAATAGGGCTAGTATGATGGATGACACTCTGGGTCAAAGTGTTGATCACCTGCAATGTCTCTACGTCGACACTCTCCTTCTCAACGATAGGCATAACAATGTGCTCACGAGGCGGCCTAGCGAGAGGTTGTCTCCCTTTCTGCATAGGATCCGGCTGTGCATCGGGCCTATCCTAAGCCGACCCCCTACCTCTCCCATGGAACTCCCTCATATCAAAATAATTTGGGATTTGGTTCAATACAAACTCACTGTATAGTTTCCTAAGAAAATATTGGGGGACTTCACAATTGTTGCACGATGGGTAATCAAAGACCAAGTACCACCTATCATAAAAATGGTTCCTAATCTATGGTGGTGGCACCAATGAATAGGAAACCTCTTCGCATTGAGGCTAAGATTTTGATTTTTTCTAGGGTCAGTGAATAAAGAGCACAAATTACCTTTAGTAATTTTAAAATCTTTTACTTGTTTATATGATAGTTTGTCTGCATAATATGCCCTAGCTGCCTGCCTTCTATCTTGCCATCCCATTATTTGTTGGGTTATTGAATCTACATTTTTTAACATCTCTTTCATTGAATTTTCTAGTGTCATTCTTTTTGTGGTTGAAGCATTTGGATCACTCAACCT
This sequence comes from Sequoia sempervirens, assembly GCA_007258455.2. Lineage (NCBI taxonomy): Eukaryota > Viridiplantae > Streptophyta > Pinopsida > Cupressales > Cupressaceae > Sequoia > Sequoia sempervirens. The sequence goes on along the minus strand of VDFB02072274.1, from coordinate 2,039,275 downwards.
ACTAATAAGATCCTCAATTTGTTTTTTGTTGTTTTTAATTTCACTCAAATTTTGTTGAGTGCCAGGAGGGTGTTGAGTGATTGATTGGCGAGGTTGATTTTGTTGAGGATTTTGTTGAGGAGGATTTGTAGGATTATTTGCATCTCCTACACATTATTAAAAAAAAATCAAATCTAACCTAAAACAAACAAAATCAACTTGAAACTAAGAAATTCAAAACAAATAGGAAACAATACTTACCTCCTGCACCTCTTCATCATCATGGTTCCATCTTTGCAAATGAAAAGAAACTAGTGTTGATGAATTTTGTAGAATTCGTCCTCCTAGAACATGAGCGTGAAAATGAGGGTTTTTGGCCACAGGCTGAGCAGAAAAACAGAGAAGAGAAAATGAATAGCTTTCACTATTTTTTTCTTTTAAAATGTCATAACGCGAGCACGTTATAATGCGCTCGCGTTATGTAATTTTCAATATTTTTTGAAGTTGTCCACAAAAGTGTAACCCAACTTCATGCATCTGCCCATTCTACTTCTAAAATTATCTACTGCAGCAGGCCACCAGAGACAATATTTGTAAATATCTAATATTTCTTTAATGCATTTCTTTATTTCCACAATAAGTTTAGATAGTCTCAGTTTTTCTTTAGTACATCTCTTTTCAACCAAGGCCTCAAACTTACGTCCTTTAGGAGCTTCAAGCAACATTCTTTCTTCAACAATTTCAACTAATTTTTTTGGTAGGGAGCCAGAGACACTTGGTACATCAATACCTTTTCGAAGTAGATAATCTACCAGAGCATCATCAATTTTTAGTCTATCAATAGGAGAGGTTGCATTCCATAACTCACCAATCTTCTTCATTTTTCCTTTAATCAACATAGTCTGAATATTATTTGGATCAAAGAATTCGGATCCAAGAAGAGATTCTTTTTCCTTCTCATCCAAATAGACAATGATATCTTTAGTTATAGCTTTTCTTTTCTTCGAATCACCAATAATAGCTTCCAATTCTCTTTTACCAAAAGATGAACCCACTTCAAACCGACTTGGTGCTAACATACTGGAGCAAATATTTTCTTTCAAGGATGTGAAATAAGATTTCACACACTTACATTATCTACCAATGCTTCCAGGTATCTGTAGATTTGTTTCCTAATAGGAATACCAAATTCCCATACAACATTTTATTTTCTCGGTAGGGAACTCAAAAAGTAAACACCAAGCACACAAGCAAAGATCCAAACCGAAAGGGATAACACTCAACCATCAACATAAAAAAAAAATCATAAAGATTCTTAAGCAATAGTCCACACAAATCAAACTTCATATTCCCCTTAACCATCATATGTGCAATATAAACAGCAATAGCCAATGTCGAACCTTGAGGGTTTCTAAAGTAGATTTTGTAAGAAATGCCATACGCAACATAGCTTACAGCCAAATCCTTGAGAGTATTTATCAATAGGGCTCGAGGATCTTTACTAATGCCAGTTAGTTCCTCCACATCTTTGTACTTCACAGTTTTCTTTCCAGGAAGTTCACCAATACTACAAAAGCCAATAATCGTTGTGATTGCTTCCTTCGAGACTACATAGGGTTTTTCCAATACGATACTGTCATTCTTGAAATGATTCGACAAGAACAAGATAAACTCTTTATCAGCAAACCACATAAATTCTTTCCACAAGTCTATACCTAGGGTTTTTATGCTCTGTAATTCATTTTTGTTCAGCCCTAGTTTCATTTCTTTCATCTTTCTATGATCAAATTCATCCAATTCAACTCCTTTCAACTTCAATGGAATGACACCACTCGATTCTTTGTCCATTTATATGATTTCTTGAATTTTTTAATTGAAACCTCTTCGTTTTTCTTCTTACCCTTTTGCAAACTAAGAAAATATTCCAGACTACTCATGGAAATTTCATTGAATTCCTTTCAAAATTGCTTCAAGCATGCTTCGGGGTCATTCTGCGTCACCTTTCAAGTTCTTCAAATGCTCAATTAATCAAGAAGACTCACAAATTCCAACTTATACAACATCGCATTTACCCTAAAATGCATTAAATGCGAAAAGTATCAAAAAGTCGCTAAAAGCATTCTTCCCAACACATAAAACCCTAATTCAGTTTGCAAACTTTCATGGCAACATGTTTTCCTTTGGTTTCTTTTCCAAAACCTCTAAATACTCATTTTTCACATTCCATCCTCGTTCCAGCCTTTGACATGCCATACGTTAGGGAGTTTTATAATTTTCCTAATAATGCTCCCCCTAAGACCATGCTAGGTCTAATTTATGAACAAATCATCAGTATCGAATGAGGGAATAGGCCCATCAGTAGTTTTAGGTTTTTCTTCTTCCTCCTCTTTCTTCTTCCATATAATATTCATCTCTTCTTTTCCAATCTTCTTTACCGAATCATTCTTCTCTATTGGAGCAAACTTCTTTCCTTTCTTACTTCTGCAAACCTTTGAGATATGTCTAGGTTTATTATAATTATAGCAGACAACATTTTTCTGATTAGTCTAAGCTCCTTTACCTCTTGACCTACATTCATTTGCTCGGTGTCCAAATTTGTTACAGGTATAGCAGTATCCATTAAAGGATTGATTCATTCTGCCTCCATGAAACCTATTCATCATCACTCAGCTGGTCATTCTCACTTGAGATCTGCATTTAGTAGCCTTATGTCCAATCTTCTTGCATGAAACACATTGTCCAAAGAAAGATCCAATTAACTGATTTTAATGAAGATTCATCCTACTCCTGCATTCTTTTTCTTTGTGACCATATTTATTACATGAGAAACAAACACCATTGAAAGAGGGATACCTTTGTGCATTAGGCTGTCTCACAGGCTATCTTCTTGTAAACTTCCTTGAATTTATCTTCTACTTCCCTTTGTCCTAATTCATTTTTTTTCCTTAGAACTTTCACCTGCATCATTTCCCAAACCAACTTTTTCTTTACTTTATTTTTGCCCAACAAGCAATTCTCCAAGCTTATTGGAGCTAGATTTGAAATTGTTTGTTTTTCCTTCTCCAATTCAATCCTCAGGTTTACTATCTCCTACTCAAGTTTAGTGCATTCATCAGATTTATTTTGCACCATTGTATTTAGACATTCTTCAATTATTTTATTTTCTTCTACCGACACTTTCAATCCAATTATCTCTTGTTTCAATTTCTTACTTACTTCTCTGTGTCTTTCCTTGAATTTCTTCAGTTGTTCTTTCAACTTCTAGACACATTCATTTACATCATCAAGATTCTCTTTCAGATCTTTGTTTTCTCTTTCCACTTTGTCGAGATCCTTAAGAGTAGTTTGAAGCTCTGCTTTATCATCCATCTAATCAACCTTCAGTATCCTCCTTAAGCGGTTAATCTCTTCACCAAGGAACCAAAGCTCTGATACCAATTGTTAAACATGATCAGGACAACTAAGAAGGGGGGTGAATCAGTTGTCACACAATTTAAAACTTAAAACTGCAATACTTATTAATTCCACAACCATACTAAACTATTATTAAGCATGGGCATGAAATACAAAAATCATAAAGTACGATAACACAATGAACACCAAATTTTATGTGGAAAACCCAATGAGGGGAAAACCATAGTGAGGATTAACTCACAATATAAAGTAGTTCTAGAATAGAATAAATAAGGCTCACTGCCAAGGGCTCACTACCCTGAAAAGACTCTCTGTCTAGATACAAAATCTCATTGCTTATAGGGAGGCTCACTACTTACAAAAAGAGTTACAGAATATTCCCATGCAAATGCATCTTGAAACTCTTGACAAAGAGAAATTAAAGCTTTCCTATCTGCATGTGAACAAATTTTACCAACTTTAAGGAGTTTACCTTTGAAAATTTCAAGCTCCTCATAATGTTCTTCTTTGACCTGCATTTTGGTCTTACTCTTTTTTAGCTAGTCATTAGTGTTGAAAATGGATTCCAAGGTGACTAGACCCTTGGGCAGCTTGTTAGACTTCAATTGGATGATCTGATCATCATATTGTTGCTTGATCTTGTCTTGATTTACTACTGCAAATTCATCTTCTTGCAGCATAAATCTCAGGACCTATTCATCACTCTCAAATACTTGCCAATGAACATTATTATCCAGAATAGAAGGTCTGATAACTATTTTAACATATGGTTGCAACTTGTCTTTCCTAATTTTGCTTGGAATATCAATTTGAGCACCTATTATAGCCAATCTATTACCATGTCTATTCTGATCCCTAGGAATATAAGCCAGATTAAAAGTGTCAAACTCTTCTATCATATCCCACACCATGTGTTTGTAGGATTTTAAGACATCATTTTTAGTAACATGCAGACCTCTCACTTGATTCACGAGCAATTCACTATCACCATACACTTGCAAGCAGCCAATCCCTCTCTTCCATGCCCATTCCAATCCTTGAATTAGACCTTCGTATTCAACAGTGTTGTTAGTACAAGAGAAAAAAAATCTGAAAGCAGAGTGGTATTTGTCACCTTGTGGGGACACAAGTATTGCACCCCCACCAACACTATTCTTGCTTCGAGAACCGTCAAAGAACATCTTCCACACTTCAACCTTGCTATTCTAACTATTGTTCCACCTCCTTTTCAAGGTTTTGGATCACTGAATTAGGTTCATGCAACACATAAACACCCAAACCAATCCCCTCAATGTTATGATTTGGGTTGTCAATGATATTTTATGATGCCTAGTCATTTAAAAGTGTGTCTGGTATACTTTTTTATTGCAGATTTTGAGCAACAAGTTCATTATCATAAAAAATAGCACAATTAGCATTAACAACACTTGGGACATATGGTTCAATGTGATCTTTAGCAAGAAACTCATATTTGATGACCACTTTAGTCCTATATCTCATTCTAAATACCATGTGGGACCAATCTGATGACAAATAACCTCCTATCTTGGCAGTGAAGTCTCTTGACAAACATAAAGCGAAATGAGGTGTTAAGTCAATGACTGAAATGTCTTGGGGAATGGAAGAATTGGGGCAGGCATGTAAGGTAAGGCTTAATCCTTTGATAACACCTATGGTGTTAATGGATATCCCATCAAATTGGACAACTGCTTTCTCAAGAGGCTAATATTTTAGTCCTAACTTATCAACAATCTGTTTGGGCATGATATAACTACTTGCCCCTAAATCTAACATGCAATTGTGAACTAACTTATCTCCTATTATCAAGGAGACATAAAATGGGGGTGGTTTAACATCCTTAGTTGGTTGTTTACTGTTGTCTTGAGGTGCATTTGTCAAGACAACCTTGAATTGACCTACTGGCACATCATTTGAAACACCTAAATCAGCTAAGGCAGATTGTAACAAGTCCTTTTGACCAGGGATAGATAAGGAATCCCACATTGACATATTCACATTCATCTTTTTCATGGATTCAATAATTTTGAAGGGTGTGGCAATGTTTACCTTTTGATGGGTCCTTGCAATAGTAGGGTCTATCTGCAAGTGGATTGGTTGGGGTTGGTTCCCAAGTTGTCCACCACCGATGCCTTGTGAATTTCTTTGCAAAATGTGTGTTACTTGAGGACTAGAAGGACCAACAACTTCCTTGTCTTTATTTGCTACTTGTCCATTCTCGAAAGCTCTCTTTTTGGCTCTGGTGTTGGTTGCTATTGGAGAGCTATCACTGATTACTCCAAAAAAATCCTCTCCTTTCCAATTCAGGAGGGTTGTGTCACTTGTAGGGAGCTCCTGTTGTTGGGAAGATTCTCCATTAGACATGTATTGCACACTCAAAACATTATGAACCATGAATGCTTGATTGATGACACCATTTAAACATGTAGTTTGATTATGGGCCTGGTTGCAAGGTTGTTTTGAATATGTACCATATCTCTAGTTGCACTAATTGGAACTGGATTGTATGGCTGAAAAGGCCTCAAATTCATATTTTGTCTTGCACCTTAAAAGTTTCCTTGATGTGGCTACTTGTTAGCTTGAAATGGTTGGCTTTGACTTTGATTTTGAGGTTGTCAAGGCTTGAAACCTTGGAACTGCTGCTTTTTAATACTCACAAGCTCATTTCCAAAAGTCTGAAGCAGATTATCAATATTTTGTTGGTTGCTTTTAATCTCTTGTAACTTTAGAGATGGTCCTTGGACAACAACTTCTTAGCTAATAACAACTAGTAAAGGGGCTATTTAAGGTGTTGGAGAAGTTGTAGGAGGCTATATATCAAGGAAAAAAGGCATAGGAGGCCTAGGGGCAATTTTCCAGCTTGTATGAGGTTGTTTTCAGTCCTTATAGCTATATCATAAGCTATATGTAAGGTATTTCTGTTAGAATCCAAGATCACCTGCATGCAAGATGGATACCTGTCACATGCAAAAGATATGAAGAACCGAAAAAGATGTTCTCTGTAAACCTCTCAGTAAAAATGCATTAAGAGAATCAATTATTACAATGATCAATCCTTATGAATGAGATCAAGAAACCCTAAAAGGAAACCTAAATGAAACCCTAGTGTGCACACTTAATAATTAATAATAAATGTGCCTAAGTTTAGCAATAAAGAGAGGGTTTAATTAATTAATCAATGTGATGTAATTAATTAAGCATAATAACTTATTACTCTAACACCCCTTTAATGAACTTAGGAAGAAGCTAAAACACTAGAATAAGATGCATGAAAGCAAAGATGGGTCCCGCAACTAGGCTGATCATCGGTACCCATTTACAAATGCAATAAAAGAGTAAGGAAAAACCAGTGGGACAAAACCCCCTTACAATGAGATAACATGCTGCAAAGAAGCACTGGAAGAACTCTGTAGAGTAACACTGGAACTTGATATAGGCAAGCAAGGAAATATTCTTCTGTATACTAATGAAACCGGATGAGAGTCACTGATTGACTCAAGGAATCATGATAAAGCAACAGAAAACCTGATGCCACGGAACACTCGAAAACTCCAAATGGGAACAACTCTAGAATCTATGAAGCAGCAAGCAATTATTGAATGATGTATTACTGAAAACGAAGTGCAAAGATGCAAGATGCACTCTCCCAACTGCCAAAACATCCAAGTAATCGCCAAACAACCCATTGGGCCAAATCTGGACTAATTGATAAACTTGGGATAGATACAGAAAAAGTGCATGGACAATAACCTAGAGCTCCTCAATACCTTTCCGACGCTTCAAACGAGGTGAAAAATGGAGATCGTGGCAAAAAATTATGAGCTTGGAAGCATAAAAAGTACATCTGACTTCAAACAGAAATAAATGCAAGAAAACAGTAAAATACTAAAAAATAAACAGCACTACTGGAAAGTGCTCAGAACCAGCTTTTCGGCGATATCTCGTTTGCCCGATTTTGATACCGTATGCCCAAGTTATGGCCAAAATAAAAAAATTGCTCTTTTAGGAAAAACTAGGGTTATGAGGGCAAAGAGGGGCCGGCCGTACGGCTGACGTCATCACAACATCATGCTGACATCAGCAGAACACGAGCATAAATTTGACGGCCTGGGGGCCGTCGGCGGAAAAAATCTCCCCCTAAAAAAAATTCGGCAGTCAGAATATGCTGAAAACTCCCAGAATATTCGCTGGAATCTTACCAAAATATACCGCTAGTTGGACAGGGAATATGCTATCTGCCAATCGGAATATTTTGATCCTGGCCGTCGGTGAATGGAGAGCCCCCGGTCCTCCATGTGACTGGGGGTGCTAGCTGAGGAGCCCGCGGGGCTGAGAACGACCAGTGGTGGAAGAGGTGGCGCCGCCCATCCGAGCGGCCGGCGGGTGGCCGCCTGGTGGCCGCCCGGTGGCGGAGCTGATTTGTATGGGAGGCGCCGACTCGCTTACCAAAAAACATGTTTTCTGCACTTTTTTTCAATTTTTGAGCCTCGGGTAGCGTGTTGGGGAGGCCGTACGGCCCCCTGGCAAAAAAAATTTGCCTCCCGAATCAACAGCTCCAAAATCGATGAAATGACAGCGCATTTTTAGAGTTTTGGGACGCTGCGAACGTGATGGCGACGTCCGTTTGAGCCCATTCTGTCCCGAAAAAATAGCTACCCCCAGATCTTGCAGAAAAGATGCTTGTGGAAACCCTTGCACTTGAATCTCACTGAAAGGCCATATCTTCAGATCACGAACAAGCAGCTGCAGGTCTGGAGCTCTGATACCATGTTAGAATCCAAGATCACCTGCATGCAAGATGGATACCTGTCACATGCAAAAGATATGAAGAACCAAAAAGATGTTCTCTGTAAAACCTCTTAGTAAAAATGCATTAAGAGAATCAATTATTACAATGTGATCAATCCTTATGAAGGAGATCAAGAAACCCTAAAAGGGAAACCCTAAATGAAACCCTAGTGTGCACACTTAATAATTAATAACTAATTAATAAATGTGCCTAAGTTTAGCTTAAGTAATAAAGAGGAATAAGTGACTTAATTAATTAATCAATGTGATGTAATTAATTAAGCATAATAACTTATTACTCTAACAATTTCCACCCATAGACTGTATCAAAACAACAACCTCACTATTTAAGGCCTTGAAAAAATAGAGGAATGCATACTCAGTTGGAGGCCTTGTGGGATCCAAAATTATGTCCCACGTTCTTTGAAAATGGAAATTGAAGTTTGTCATTCGTTCATGAGGAGCCCTTTTAATGTGAGTCAACTACTCCACTAATGACAAGTTGCATACTTGTCCTTAAATTGCTTGTATAATACCTCTCCTAACTCATCCCATGTTCTGATGGAATTAACTGCTAAATTCCTAAACCATTGGAGTGCTTTCCCTCTAAATGATGTTGCTAGCAGCCTCAAGGAAAAAATTTCTTGAGTTATATGATGCACCAAAGATAGATTGGAAATATCCTTAATGTGTTTAACTGGTGTGGTCTAATCTTCACCTAAAAAATATGGCACACTTTTAAGAGCAGTCATGGGAATGTCATCATGTTGAGCCAATTGCAGTGGGTTGCCTCCATTAAAGGTGACAAAAACTTGATTCCTTGGAACAATCATATTTGAAACCAAATGTTTTTGCCTTACAGGACTTGAAACTCTCACTACAGGTGGAGTTGAAGTTGTCTTTCTTGATGAAACAACTTTCTTTGTCGGCCTGCCTCTCCTTCAGGGTGGTGAAAGTTGCAAATAATCGAATGGGATAGAGTTTCCCCTTGTCTGAATCTTTTTCATATGCTGCTACAACACTGGTCTACTATTAAATTCCACATTTAGAGTTGCCAAATATGCTTATGTGACCTCCTAAAGGCTGAAAAATTGTTGGTTGCATATCAAAACTAGCAAACAGATGTATTTTTCTAATCTGAATCAATTAGAAGTGTCCCACTAGGCGTGCCAAAACTCTTAGTGATCCAAATCTACACCCCTAATTCCAAGCTATGAAAGAACTTAGCAGGTTTGGATGTAACATGGGACTACTTTTAGGTTGTGGGTGTTCTATTTGAAAGCAGACCTCCAGATTATGGGATGGCTCCCCTTTTGATGCCACCTAACAAATGATTTATGAGGAATAGGGTAAGAGATGAATAAAAAATGAACATTAACTGAAACTACCTAAGGTGATACACCAAAAACCAACTATAACTTGATAACAACCTATCACATTAAAAACAATATCATAAAACCTTGTTTACACAACTCATTTTCACATGTATTTCACATAAATAATTTATAAGGAGGTTTCTAAACAAGACTCTTAGAAGGGAAAAAAAAGTCTTACAACTAACAACACTGCTAACTAACACAACTTATAACCTATAACAATGCATTTTCTGCTAAATAGATGCCTAAAAATGAGACAAGTTTGCAAGGAAAGATAAATTTCACAAAACAAACTGATCAATCACTAACAACATACTATGAAACATGAAATGAGAAGGTAAAATTTTCTATTTTATTGATTCAAAGTACTCACTATATCACAAGTCCATCTAATTTACAATACTGCTCCATGCTGAAAAATAACTCCAAAAACCAAAGCTATCACTCTACTGGAAAGAAAGAACTAACTCCAAAATTCAAAAATGAAGATACTTAAGCAAAACCGATCAAAACCCCTCACACATGTCCATCTAGAAGGTTCTAGTTGGATTCAACAATGAGGCCAAAAAAGAACCTTCTAAAATCACTCCAAAAGGTCCTCCAAATGGTCCAAGGTCAAGCCAAGACCATAGTCATGCCAAAAGTGTGACAAAATAGCCTCCAAAAAAGCACATTTCTCTCCAAAATAGTCAAAGGCACAACTCACACACTCTCCTCATATCTGCAAGTCATAATTTTGTCTCCCACAGCCTTGACCCATGCTATATGTGTGTTTTGAAAACACAAGACTCAAATATGCATTCAAAATAATAACTTGATTAAGTGATTCATAATACACCACTTAATCAAGCTATTTTACATCTTAAAGCATAATGCAAGAGGGCCCCACCACCTCTTTGAATCACATTACATTTGCATAAAAAATGACATAAAATAAAAGTGATTTACAAATCACTTAAATCATGCCTTACTATTGATAAAAGATGAAAAATAAAAGATATATCAAATGCTTGTAAAAAGAATTTAAACAATAAAAATCCTCCAAGGAAAATTCAAACTTACTTCCATTTCTACACTTGAAGGTCAATCACTTAGTCAACATTCTTTGATTTTCAAAGGAAAAACAAAGGCCCAATGATTTGACCTATATGGGCATCAGCAATTCCACACATCTTGGAAGGCATACTCTCAAAGATTTGAAGGCATCATATGACCAAAGGTCAAAGACATAACATGTAGGACTTGGCACATTTCACATGTTTCTTTATGAAGGACTTAGCAATTTTGAATGACAATGGAAAAACATAAGGCCAAAAAAAATATCTAAGTTATGGCATTTATGATTCGCCCCCCCATAACACATTTTAATGTGTTTCATTTTTAAAAAGAATGGGAAAATTTCCCATCAACCACCAAATGGTTTCAACCCTAATCAAAACAAAGAAAAAAATGCAAAAGAATTTTCATTTCAACATCAAGCTTTTGGAAGAAGCTTATGATGCCGCCATAGGGTTTGATGAATGCACAGAGAAATGGTTTCTTGATTCTAACTGGTTTTTGGTGAGAAACACATAAAATGATAGGTAATTTTCCTTTTGTGAATAAAATCTATGTTTTTTATTTCTTTGAAGGCCATTTTGAGGGAAAAAAATCTGCAACCATAAATGTTTCTGGCCATCTTTCATTTCATTTCTCTTTTGGCTATTCATACTTCTTCTCAGCTGCCATTAGGGATTTTCTCCAGCTTGAAAAGAGGTCTTTTCATGTGACAAAAGCTTGTATAAATGAAGGAAAAATGCATAAAAGCTCTGGTAAGCTTTGTCGACGCACTCCATTTTGGTTTTTTTGAGAAAAAGAGCTCATTTTGAGCTTCCAGCTTGAGAGTAAAACAACAATGTTTATTTCTTTTTGTATCTAAAGTTGGATTGAAGAAACCCCAAGTGGGTTCATTGCTTTGTGAAGAAAAAAATTCTTTGGCCACAATTGTAGAACTACTGGTTTTGAAAAGATAATCTTTTCTGTATAATTTCTTCATTCAAAATCTTTCTTATTCTCTTTTGTATCTTAGATTAAATGAAGAAACCCCAACATTTTTTTGTGTTTCTGTGAGAAAATTTGCTCCTTCAAGCCACGGCCAAGAGAATAGAATAGGGTTTTTTCAATGGAATTTTGTGCCTTCTGTAGGATAAAACTTTACATTATTTCCTTCAATCATCACTTTATCTTTGCAATTTTGTACACAAACCCAGATGGGTTTCTTCATTTTGTAGAAAATTTGCAATTTCTTTTTGAAACCTAGATGGGTTTTTGTGTTTTGAAGAATAAATTTAACCCAAATTTGGGCCACAGTTGTATAGAAACAATTGATTTGAGATGACATTTTTGTAGTTGCAATCTTTTGTGTAAAACCCCAAGTGGATCTCTGCATTTTGAGGAAAACAATGACCTCACCAGGATGCCATGACACATTGTTTAAACATTATCATAAAAGCTCTCCATTTTTTGCATCTCTGAAGCTATATTTTGTATAAAACCATATGGGGTTTTATTGATTTTGAAGAAAGTAACTCATATTTTGGCCATGGCCGAAAAGGAATACTTGAGTTTTGAATGCTTTTGTTGTTCTTTTCTGGAAAATAAACTCCATGCATTTTTCCTTTGATTTCTCTGTATTTGAAATTTATGATAAACCCAAATGGGAACTTCAAATTGTGAAAGAAAACTCAGATTTTTTCCCACCTCTGTACTTGCAATTTTTTGTGTAAAAACCCCAAGTGGTTTTCTGAAGTATTTCCATTTTCATGTATTTGCAATTTTTTGTAAAAAAAAAAAACCCAAGTGGGTTTCGTTTTTTTGAAAAGTAGAAACTCAGATTTGGGCCATGTCCATTCACTGCTATGACTACTACCATAATCATCTAGGAAACTTCAGTCTGGCTGATAATACAATGTAGTTGACCCTAATGCCCCATACCCACCAAATACTTGTCTTTCCCACTATTTTGAGCTTTCCTCCTTTGACGTTTCCCTATCTCTGCATTAGTAGTTCCACCCAACTCATGTGTTTCTGATATGATCTAGTCAACAGACTCTAAGCTCTCAAAATTAATAAAACCAATTCCACAATGTTTCTTGAACCATGCTCCTTGGGCAGGTATAAATCTCCAATCATTCCATATTTTTCAAAATACTTTTGAAACATTTCCTTTGTAACAAAGGGTGAAATTTTTGCAACAAATATGTGTGTAATCCTCTTGGAAGGAGGTTTCATTTCCTCCTTAGGGGTTGCCACTTTTTACTTCCAATGCCTGGCCATGGAGAACATGATCACTATCAAGTGTTTTCTTAAAAGAATAGTATGACCTGCATGATACTTAATTTTTGTCATTTCATCATGTTATTCCTTCACAAAACCTTTGAAAATTTCCTTTTTGTGATGATTATGCAAGATTATAATATGAATGAGATTTCATGAGAGTGTGATAGTTGAAACTAAAGTTTTATGTAGGATGTTCCACAAAAAAATGCTGCCCTGTGTACAAAATTTACAAAAAATGATTCAATGCCATTGCACAATATGGCTATGAGCTCAAAGCTCTTGCATCTTCCAACAAATACTTTATTTATGTCCATAACAGCCTCAGTTCTCCACCCTTGATCATGTCCTTGCCAAAAATCAGCTCCAAAAGTAGAACCCCAAAAGCAAAAACATCAACCTTTGGAGATACTCCATCCATAGCATACTGTGGGAACATGTATCCCTTTGTGCCTCTCAAATGCCCTATTGCATTCACTATGTATCTTGCAGCCACAAAATTTGCAATTTTTTCCCTGAGCTTGTTGTTGAGAAGAACATTGTTGCTTTTCAAATCTATGTGGACAATGCCAATTCTCTCATGAATGTGGTTAAGCCCAGTTGCTACATCCAAATAAATTTGCAATCTTGTTCTCCATGTAAGACCTTTAAAACCCACAAATCGTTTATGAAGCCACAAATTCAAAGACCCATTCTCCACATATGCATAAATCAAATAGGATTTCCCCTCATAGTTCATGAAAAAGCCCTGCAGTTTCACCAAATTATCATGTTCTACCTTCTACAGGGACTTCATTTCATGGGACACATCCTCTTTCATCTACTTCATTACAACATCCCTACCATTTATTATGCCTTTGCACACAAAGCTTGCAAAATGGGACATAGGACTAAAATCTTGAGTTGCCTCCTTTACAACTTCAAGGGAATACAAAATAGGCTTGCATGTATCACTATCCACAACCTGTGGTTCTACACCCATCTCTATATCTGGAACAGACTTCAACTTGAATGGTTGTTTTAGTTTTTCCTCTACTCTGGAAGCTTTTGCAAGTGTCTAAACCTTTGTACAATCTCAAACACTACTCTAGCCACCACCATTACTACAAAGCAATGTACAAACCTAATAATAGGGTCTCATATGAATCATCTTTTGAACTTGAAACTTTTAGAAGAGGCCTCTAAGCTTGGACATGGAAAGTTGGCACTAACAACAATACAAACACATAATACACTAGTTGCTTCTCCATGATTCTTTTACTTTACTCTATTATTGGCACACAAGATTGTCATTTCTCATTGATTCTTGTTGTCCCACTAAAGTAGGTCATTGTTTTAGTCCTACTATGAAATGCAACATGCATCCTCCTTTCTTTAACTGCCCCAATCCTCATGGTTTCCACAACAATTGTTTGTTGCCCCACATGTTTGTAACCTAGTTTCCACAACATTTCAGCCCTTTTGATCATGTGCAACAAATAAACACTATCTCCTCAATTTAATCCTAGTGGGAAGACACATGTCACCTATATTGGTGACCTAAAAGCTCACCATCCTATGGGATGTGTGGTTGTCTAATAGGGTTAAGGTGAGAGGGACGGGAAAATACCTTGGATTTTTCCTTCTTGCTGCCCCATATGCTTCATGATGGCTTAAGGCATGCCTTTATTTTCTCTTTCATTATTTAAGAGATGCATAATTGAACTTGATGCATCTCTGAAATCACTTCCTTCTTTTAATAAAATGGATCTTGGATCCACTTAAGAAGATTGAAGGACATATCTAGCAAAATGTACCTTCATTTTGACATGATGGTAGCAATTTGATTGATAAATTATGAAAAGATGAAGTATGAACTTTTGACAGCTCAAATTCTATTTTGCATCTTTTGAATTTGATAATGAAAGTTGATCAACTGGTGTGATTCCATTTTGATTTAATGCATTAATAGCATGTCTATATTTGATCGAGTTGCTCAATTTCCTATCCCTCTTAAAACATCAGAGGGCAGCATGTTGAGCTCTATCCTTGTGGGAGGCACATTTACCCCACATGTTGTAATTAGTTGAATCAAAACATTAACAAGACTTGTCCTAAATCTACACAAGGAATAAATAGTTAGATAAATAAAGAATATCGTAGGTGTGTTTGATCACTCTTTTCTTTTTTTCAGGGACACTTTGTTGGACTCAGGGGACACTAAGAGAGGGGTGAATTAGTGTTCAACAATATTTATATTTCAATTTAGATCTTAAACCATTAACAACATTTCAAAAAAAGTAAAGATGCAAGCACATGAAGGAGACAATCAAAACATCATAACACCAAGATTTTTATGTGGAAACCCTATTAGGGGAAAAACCACAATGGAGGTTAATCCACAATTTATACTTTGTTAAAAGTATGAAAAAAAAAGGGAATGCACATGCATTTAGACACACTTCCTAGAGCTCACTGCTCAAAATTAGGAAGGCTCACTGCCTTACAATATATTTGGATTACAACAAAAAGTTGAACTGAGAAAGTAGCATCTATAAATGCCAGGTTTCAATTCCAATGAAGCTCATAGATCAGATTCTGGACCTTCTATCTGATTCTGCACTTTGTTATGCTTTTCCTTAACTCACTTTACAAAATTCCTCTTCTACACAAGTGGAACTATGCCAAATCACTCAACAACCCTTTTTCTATTCACACATTTCGAATATGCACCCACTCACTCTTTAAAATGAATTAATCGATCTCTTATATATATCTGCTAGCAAGAATTCAATCGCTATATGTTGGCTTCAGCACAATAAAAATATTTCCCAATAGTTAGCTTAATCCACATTAAATATTCGATGCGTACCCACATAAGTCAGCCAAAGCCATAGCAAGGACCCAAAACAAAATCTTCAACACAAGAAATATTTAAAAAATTACTCCTTATACATCCACAACATTCCATATTCATTGAGTCGGCCACCATGAGCTAATAAACAAAAAATCATCCTGCCAGATTTCCTAACTCGTACACTAATTAATGCGACACCAAAAAACTTAACAATAAGATAAAATAGATATATCCCAAGATCCACAACTCAAAAAGATAATCTGGTGAAGCATACAGATCGACATATTGATTGGATACCCTATTTTTCATTTTCACTTTCGATAAAACTTTGTTCTTTACTCTGCCTTCTGGTATGAACAAATCCTGATTTGTGGACTAGAATAATGACTTAGGTTGCCATCAATGACAGCACTAGAAGCCATATTCCAACAATCTCCCCCTTTGGCATTGATGGAAACACTTAGTGAAAAATGATACTAAGTGTTGGAACCAATATGATTACACTGCCAAATTTCAAAATTTCAAAACACAACTTCGAAACATAGCTCCCCCTTAGAATGATAAGGCATTTTTCACTGCTCGCTCTCCCCCTTTAACATCAATGACAAACATATTTTGGATCTCCCCTTTGGATAATTCAAAAATTGGATCAAAATTTGAAGAAATACAGCTGCTACTTGAGTCAGAAAATTATCTTGTACTTATCTTTCATTTCTAGAAGAAATTTCCTCCAAGCTTCTACTGAAATCCCAATGATTAAGATCAAACTGTTGTTATTAGATGTCTGGTTGATAATCTGGATGAGAGATTCTAAAATTGTGATTGCTTCTTCTAATTTCTCTCCTTTCCTCAAAACCTCAATTAACTGCTCCAGTCTGCATTCGATTAAATCCTTCACTTTCCAAAAGGTGTCCACAAGGTTGTTTCTATTGAATTGAGCTTTTGTATGCTCGAATTGCAACTCTTGAATCCTTGTCTTGACTGCACCATCCTAATCCTACCCAATTTTGTTCAACTTAGCTTCAATCTCCACTAGCTTGACTTTGTATCTCCCAACTACATGAGGCCTACAAAGACAATAGTTGTAGATGATATTTGTTGTATTTATGCATTGCCTCAACACATTCATTTTCCTTTTTAGTTTGGTAAGAGATAGCCTGAACTGCTCCTTCAGATGTAGAATTATTTCTTCCTCTTTCTTGTCCTGTGACTCAGAGACCATGGCTTCCTTAATGCATTCAATCATCTCTTCAGGAAACACATTCTGAATACTCTCCAAACCAATGTTATTATGCACAAAATAAGTACTTAGTGTTCTCTCAATCAGGTCCTGCTCATATGAGGGTCTATCAGACCGTAAGTCAGCAATTTTTTGCATTCCATCTTTCTCCTGAATAAGCTGCAGTATCTTTACTTTGGACAAAACACCTTCTTCTTCGCTTCCTTTTTCCATTAATACATCTAGTTCAACTGATTCCGGTTCATCCCTTGGAGTGTACTGATCAGATTCCTCATCTAGTATGTCCACAATCACTTGCTCTTTACCTTTTTCCTTCAATTTTCATCTAGTATGTCCACAATCACTTGCTCTTTACCTTTTTCCTTCAATTTTTGGAGTCTTATGTGTCGGAGGAGTGTAATCAACAATCTCTTGTTCTCTGTTCTTCTTCCTCTCCATCTCACCAGAAGAGGATCCAACCTCAAGTTCTTTTACCAGAATAGAAATGCTAATTTCTCAAAACTTCCCTAGCAATTCTTTAAAGAAATTTGCATACTCTTGTTTACAATTTTCCAAAGTATTAGAATGTTCAAAAATCTGTTTACAAACCAGTTAATTCTCCTTCCATACAACATTATCAATTTGACGCAAGAAATTTAGAAGATACATCACAAGACATAT